>JAUIRK010000913.1:0-365619 GCA_030549495.1 Nectonema munidae
TTAAACTTAAAAAATTATTTAAAAAATATATATATAATTGAAAAACAGTAAATTAGCTTAAAAATGTAAAATGCTGTTGAAATTAAATTTAACTTAGTAATTTTGATTTGAAATTCATATATTGAAGAAAAATTTTTGATAGCATTTGTCTGTAGAAATGAGTTTAATGACTCATAGCAGAATGACTCGCCCCTTTACCCACTATGTATTAGCAGTTACCCTGGCATTTGTGTTCAGATAATTCATTTTTCAAAGGGCAAGTAAACGATTGATGTGAGGAAGAACAATATCTACATATGGCTGATTTTAGACAATTCGAAGTGGTATGACCAAACATCAAACATTTTCCACACTGTAAATGGGAGAAAAAAGGTTTGGCTCTTTTGACTTCAAGCATAAAATAAAAGGAAAGATTATTTTTCTTTATAAATGACATTATTTCAGGAGACATTTTTAATACTACAATTTTACTGTCATTTGATATGCTTTTCGTGAATAAAAGATTTAGCGTTTTTCCATTTTCAACCATTTTATTAATTTCTTCGTTTTTTTTCAAGTATAAAGCCAGTTATTGACTTGTCAGATATATTTTTCGATACAATAAAGGAAATTTTTGGTAATAAAGTCTTAATTTTTATTTTATCTTTATATCTTCATTTTTGCAGAGTAGTTTCTCTGCTTTTTCTAAGCTATGTTTATCGGGAAAGCTTAATCTTAATTTGTTTTTTGTAGATTTGTTGGATATTATTTTAACATTGTTGAGAATTGCTGCTGACTTTTGCTTAACTTCTTCAACATTCAAATTACTTGACCTGAGATATATTACTTTATCTTTTTTAGGTACTTCTTTACTAGCAATTTGAGAGTATGTGGGTTTATTTAGAGGTTTGTACTGTATGTTAAAACTTTTTTTCAACAACAAATAGCTTTGTTTTGTTCACTTATTTGATTTGTAAGTGACTTTATCATTTCGTATAATTTATGTATATTAGGTTTGTCTTCTGTACAACATTTGATACAGTGCCATCTTAGACCTTTAGAACTATTTTTATCTAAAGATTTCAATAGAGATTGATCAAAACTTTGACACTTATAACATACCCAGCACATGCATGAATCACATTTAATTTGTTGATTCGAAAAATTACTACAATTCTCACATTTCCATTCAGTGTTATTAGTTGTCATAATAAGCAATAATACATAAAATATACAGTAAAATATTATTAAATGAAAAACAATTTAAAATTAATACATAACGTTTAAATACTTTTAAAATAATGAAGTGAATATAAAATTCTTTACAAGTTTCAGACAAGCTTCGCCATTTTTAAGTCAATACTGTTCAGTTGTTCAAAATATGAATTATGAAGATAACTTCTTTAATTTTAACTTGACTCAGGGAAGTGAACTTATCTGCAAAATATGCAAATGCGAAGGATTCCTTGTCCAAGGCTTTCACAAATTGCTTAAACAAACAAGTTTTTATATGCAAAGGTGGGGGTATTGTTAAAATATGGGCAGTAATGGGTAGCAATAGGCAGCACTAAAAATAACAAAAAAATACACTGATATAAAAAATTTTTAAGTTGCATCATATATACAAGGTAGTTTATCCATAAAAAATCATGTTTATATTAAATTCATAAATATTTATCTTTGTATGAAATTTTTTTTGTTTTTCTTAAACTTTCTTCTGCTCTATTTTTTTATGTATTCAAATTTTTTTTACCGGTTATTTAAAAAGTGCTGCACATATTTCTTTGAATGACTTGTTTAAGTTGGTAGTTTTCAAGGATTTAAGGTAATTTTTTAATTATAAAAAAATTTTGTGTATAATTTTTTTTAATTTTTTTTTTTTTTTTTTTTTTTCTTTTTTTTTTTTTCCAAAAAACGCCGTCTTTTTTTTTTAGAAGAGCCTCTACTTTTTATAATAACATACAATATGACGTATGTATTTTTTTTTTTTTAAAAAAAAAATGTTTATTTTTTTTTTTTTTTTTTTTTTTATAAAAAAAAAAAATTTTTTTATTTAAAAAAATTAAAAATTTTTTAAAATTTTTTTCAAAGTTTAAATTTATTATTTTTTTGTTATGTATTTGGAAGGAATATTTTTTTAGTTTTAAAAATTTTAGAATTTTTTTAATTTTAGCCGTACACTTTAATTAAATTGTTACCTATTGTTTTTATAGCAATTCATCAATGTAGCTGATGCAATCTGAACATGAATTTTTTTCATTTGCGAAGCTCTAAATTTTCCCGTATGTCAAACTAATATGAATTTTGTTTAATGAGAATTCAATCCTAAAGCTTTCTGTAGCGAGTTTCTCATCTCAAGCTAAGCTGTCATGCCTTCCTACTTATTAAGTTAGTAGAATTTCAAATCTTAATAATTTTATTTTGATTTTTTTCATCAATCTTTTTATTTAACAAGATGTTGAAATTCCATTTAATTAAATACTTTTAATTATTTATAATTATGCAAATCAAGTTGGAAATTGGTTTCAGTTCTTTTTTTGTTAAATTTTTTAGCAAAAACTAATTCTGATAAAAAAAATTATAGCATTTTAAAAATATAAAATTAATATATATTCTATTTTTACCCTAAAAATTCAATATTTTTCACAAATTTACTTAAAGTAGAAAAGTATATTTTTACAGCTTACTCTCCATTCAATCTTATATATATTTACTTATTAAAAATGACTTGGCTGGATAGCAGTCGACATCAATATTATGGATAACTTAAATTTATTGTATATATTTACTTATTTCTTTATTATTCATCTAATTTATTATTATTTTGTTTTTAAAATTTATTATGGGATTTTTAATCTGTCATCATTTCACTTCATTCATCACATTTAATTTACTAACCCCAATTATTTCAAAAAAATTTCTGAAAGATCAAGTTTTTTTCGAAGAGGTTTCGAATCCAGACTCTGTCAAAAGTTCATAGCTCGATGTCAGCAGTACTTAGTGCCTTATCGATGAAAATACCACACCACCACCTTTAACATTTTATATTCCTCTATTAGATGCAACTTTATTCCTCTATTAGATACAACTTAAATAAGCCCTTTTCTATAAATGTTATGCTGTAACTACATTTTCATTTAGTGATTTTTTATTCGAGAATTATAAAAGTAAAATCGAGCTGTTGAGTTTATTAAAATTGAGGATACTCCTGCTATTTGAAAAAAGTATGCAAATTTCATTTTTTAAAATTATATATATTTATACCAATATGCATGTATTTTTTTGAGAATTTTTTCCCCGACATAATTTTTGCTTTTTCTTTGTTTATTTAGGTCAGCCAAAGTTTTGACTTTCATTTTTTGCTCAAGATTTTTAGAGATATTGGCCTAACTTGAAATTTTTCTGAGATCTATTTGCTATGTTTTCATTCCTGACTCGTGAAGCTGCTCTTCTTCGTATCAGCTTTAATTTCTGCGCACTTTTTACTCCTTTTTTTATTTTACTACAAATTTATTGAATTATAAAAAAAATTTGTTATTTTCATAATTACAATAAAAAACTTTTTTTTTTAATTTGTAACATTTATTTTCTTTCTACGTTTGAGATAGTGTTTATTACGCAGAAAGTGAGCGTAAGATGTAAATTTTATTTATACAGAAATATAGGACTTTTGGATCTAGCTTTTCAGGGCATCTTCTGGCTCATCGATATTACATTGAAGAAGCTCCAATCCAAAAAGTCTTTTCCCATTTTGAGAGCGCGAAGCATTAGATTTGATGCAGAAAAAAGGTAAAAATGGAAAAGGAATATCGTTTATATATATATGTGTGTGTAGATGAATGTATAAATGCCTACAGTAAACAATGTACAACGTTGTTTGTTTATATGTGTGCACCTTGCGGTCAAAATTAAATAGAATATAAGTTAAAATATTGCAAGTCACATGATGCTTATGTTACAGCGTTTTATTACCAATTCGGATTTTTCTGCATTTTATTTTACGTATTATTTTTGAATCTGTTTTATATTAGCAAAAGTTACTTAAAGTAAAGGACAAACTTTCTTTAATCTTTTTTAAATTATAATTTTTACTAAATAATTGAAGATTTCTAACACTTGATAGTGGGTTAAGATATATTTAGAAGTATAAATATTCTTTCTATTAGAATTTGAATTGATAGAAGAGAGCTTCAAACTTAATACTTTAATTCCTTTTACTGATGTGCTATTTCCATCCCCTTCTATTTCTACAATAACTGAAAATTTTCCTACTAAACTTTTGATAGTGAATTCGAATATATTTATTTTTTATGAAAATCAATCAAATTTGTCAAACTTTGATGAATTTTAGACAGCTCAACTCGAAAATGAAATTTTAAGCTTAAATGATTCCGTAAAATATATATAAAAATGTAATTATTTTGTGTGAAAGAGTTACAACATATTAGTAAAAAAAGATTGCTAAATATAAAAGTTTGTATAAAATTTTTGATAGAAACTGATTTTATTATAAAAGCCCAAATTTATTTGTGATTATTTGTGAAATTTCAACTAAAACCCCCTTCTTCCTCCACCTTAATTAATAGCAAAGAACTCAAGGTTTTTAAGTCAAAAGCTAGTTCTATCAGAAAAGTTTTACAACTTTTTCTGAGAATTATTTATTTTTAAATAATTTATTAAGCAAAGTAAGAATAAAAACTTTATTAAAAAAAATTGAAGATATTTTTGATCTTGATTTTGGGAGACGTTATAGGCAACACTTTTTTTCTTGTGCCTAATAAAAAAAAACAAAAGTAGAGCTAATTTAAAAAAAATAAAATCATACTTTTTATTTTTTTTGTCCGGGCTTCTTTGCAACATTATCTCTTAGAGTTACGTAAGCTCCATCCTGTGAAATTTTAAATTTTTTTCTAAATTCTGTTTTATTTTTTGACAATAACTTTTTAAGTAAACTTTTTTTCTCATCTTCAGTTTCTAGTTTACATTTTGAAGTCAAAATAATAAACTTTGAAAAATCATTGACCAAAATATAATTCCCATTTCCATAGAAAGATTCTATAATCATTTGTTCCTGATAAAACACTTGTTCATTTAAGCAATCTATAATTTCAATATTTTTTTTGGCTTCCAATCAATTGAATATTTTAAAACATTATTTAGAGACTCTGAGTTATTATCAGTCCAGTTCTTAGGTATTTGTGTACATTTTATTCTGGCACCGAAAACATAGTGTTCAATTGTAGGTATAAGCTTATTAGTTAAAAACGATCCCAATATATTTAGATTTTTGTTAATTATTTCGGTTTTTTTCTGTGAAACTCTATTGTTGTGTCAGAATTAGCAAGCCCATTAAGCGAAAATATTTCATTTATAAAACTTTTAATTGCTTCTTCGTTCATACCAACTTTATTCTTCAATTGCCTTTTAATATTCTCTTTGTTTCAATTTTCAATTGCCCTGTACACAGGGTTATTTGTGCATAAGGTAGACAAGTTTTTATAGCTTTCAAAATAGCGTACTCTTCGTCAGTTCCAAACACAATTTTTTTCATGCTATGAGGTATTTCTTCTAATAGGAAATTGATATGAGAGAAGAAATCAACATGTATTGAATAATCTACTGAAAAATACAGAAACACAGGTCCCAAAAAAATGACATTTTTTTTACTTTGCCTTGAAATTATGTTTTTATTCTTAAAAACGGTTGTTGTTACATAACATGAACTGAGATTAAAAGTTCTATCTATTCCAAGTATAGAACAACAATCTTCTTGAAATATAACACAATCTTTCAAATGTGTCACCTGATTTTCTGTGTAGCAAATAATACTGACATTTTTACCTGAAGTATGTAATACTTTTTTAACATAAGAATGATTTTTACTAGCCCAGTTTAAGATGATTGGGAGTTCATCTGCCAAATTAATGGGGCAATCTCTGTGTTTTTTCAAATACTTGCAATTGTATATGTATTTAGCGTTTCTCGGAAAAATTTGAGATTTTAAACATTCAATATATATTGATTTAGCAGATCCTTTGTTTTCTAATTGATTTTCTACAAAGATTTTGCTATCATAATTTGTTCTGATATATTCTTTTTTATTAAAATTATCAGATTGTTCTGATGACTTTTTTGGGTAAGTTCCTATATATTCGTACAAACAAATATTTTTTGTGTAATTACTTAGTTTAGGATGGCTTTCTAACCAAGATATTCTTCTCTTATAAGTAGAAAAAGTTTTAAGCTCGGAATAATATCGATGTAAAATAATAGGATTTTGTAGCTCAGTATAACAAGATTGTATGATCTTTTTTCCAGTTTTTCTATAGAACCATTTGTTTTGATCCTTATAGTAAAAGATCATTTTGCCAGTGTTTGTTTGATCATAATGATATTTTTTACAAGATATGGGTTTCCATGCGCCACAATTATCTGCAAAATAATTTTTACAGTTATATTCATTTTTTTAACCAAGTAAAAAACATTTTCTTTGGTTTGGGGAGGAACACAATCCAAGGGGTTAACACAATTTAATAAAAGTTTACAGATTTTTTCTGGGTCCATAAAAGCTTGAATCTTATTTTTTCCATTAGTTTCTTCTTTTTCGGACAAAGCTTTTATTTCAGAACGCTTTTTGCAAGAATCACAAGAACTCGTAGTGTTATTTAAATCAGAATTTTCTTTATAATTCAATACAAGAGGCACAAAATGATTAGGAACAAAATATTTAAACATTTGAGATGTATTTGTCCAAAGAATTTTTAAAATATTATTACAAAACTTAGTTCAGTTTAATAAATCCAATGTGTTTAAAATTCTGAATATGAAATAAATGTAATAATAAAATTCTTATTCTTGTTTTCATTCATAAATGTGTGTACTGCGGATCAAGAAATCGACTATAGGGGGGAGCTAATTTGAAAAATTACTTTTATTGGTTTTTTAAAGTTCAGACGTTGTCTGTCATCATCGTCTCCATCAACATTTCTTAACAAAAACCTATTTTTAAGGCGAGATCATCATCACTTCCATCGTCATCATCTTCTTCTTTTGAGGCTTAATTCCAGGGGGGGGGGGGGGCTAGGCAGCCCCTTTTGGATCCGTTAATGGTTCTGCGTCTTTGATTATTTTTATTTAAAAAAAAGGTAGTTATAGATTAAAGAGTTTCCTAGGAACTTTTTTCAAATAACTATTTCTTTTTTTTAGTTTTGTTTTTGTGCCATGTGATATTTATATTAATTGTCTTTACATGTATATAGCACACCATGTATGGGTGTTTTGTAACATGTATTTTATAATTTGTATTTGCATAATAAATTCTTCTTAGTTATTTTTAAAGGTAAACGTGTATCGTGAAGAGTTTTCAATGCTGGATTCAACGAAGACGTTTAAGTATTGAACAGTCTCTAAACACCTTACATCACGATCCCTTAATTAAACTTAAAATTCCAAAGTTGAAATAATTACATATCAATGCATTAGGAGCATAGCAAATCTCCTGAGTCATTAAATTATGCCGAAATTACTTTGACAAGATACTATGTATTAAACCAAAACCTTTTATGCTCGAATATTTTCCATATATAATATTGAATGCTGAAAATTTAAATATAGGTTAAGAGTATAAAAAATATATTGTGTTTAAATTTTATCTGATTTAAAGGAAAAATTTTAAGTTATTAGCTTGTAAAAATTTGGCTTCAGGGATATATAGGTCCATATTAGGTGCTTGTCAAACGTTACGAGGCATTAAAGTATGCAGAGATTGCTTTGGCAAGATATCAGGAGATTGGCAAAACTCCGGAGGAATTAAAATATGTAGAATTTCTTTGATTAATGATTGTATTATATAATTATTTAATTTCAAAAAGGTTAAGGCTAAATAAACCTTGACGCGCTTTTTAACCTAAGATTTTTATCGATAAATGATGATCAGATATTATGTGTTGCATTTGGAAAAGAATATTTGAAATGAAAATCAATAAAATTTAGTTATAATTGGTGTTTGCAGTTCAGGAGGATATTTAAACAATTTTTATCTATACCTTGGCAAGGAAAAAGAAAATAATTTTAATATTTTTGGTGTAAGAGTTTTAAAATATTTGACATCTGTTATACATAAATATGGATGTACATTTTATTAAATTTATTTCATCAATTTTTCCACAAAAATAGAAATTCGAGAACTTTTAAGGGATAGAATATAAACAGAATTTTTAAAGCAAAATGGAATTATAATGTTATATTCTGTGACTGTTGCTGCAAACTACAGTAGGATTTTTCCAATTAGTAATATAATTCGCTACTCACTAAAATATAAAAAAAATTACATCTCAGTATAATATATACATATGAGGTGCTGATATACTTGATAAGTAAGTTTCTTTATACAGAAGAAAAAATCGTGGTTTCCTATTTTCACACAAGTGGCTCGATATCATTTAGTAAATTGCTAAACACTCAACAATTTTATGAATGTAAAGGACTAAATAACTTTATTGTAAACGAAAAGAATTTCTTTATCTCTCAATTAAAATGTTTCCTCCACCAATTGTAAAAAAATTATCCACAGAAATCAAAGCGTTTGAAAGAAAGTCAATGAAGAATTTAAATATGATAAAGGAAATCATTTTGTTAGGTTAATACAAATTAAACGACACTACTAGAATTGTCAAAAAAAATACAAAAAACGAATATTAAGCAATTTTCAATAAATTTAACATTTAATATATTGCTGATGCCGATTATCATCTCAAAAATAGGAGAATTTTTTCAAGCACAATCAATTATTCATTTTTGATCTTTATAAGGTGTGAATTAAACATAATATAGTATTTTCATTGAAAAAAAGATTCGAAGAATTACGGTCTAGGTTAGGTTAACAACCATTTTAATCAACGCCTTCCAGTACAAGGAAGAAGGAATAGGCATCATGTACAGGACTAATGGGTAGATGCATAAACAAAAACGACTGCTTGCCTTAACAAAGCTTAAACGGACAGTTATTTGAAAAATTTTTTGCGGATAACATACTCTGAACGCCATCAGTAAGCAGAAAATGCAGTCATCAACTTATAAGTTATCTTGGGCCTGTGACAACTAACGCTTCACAATAAACACTAAGAAGACAGAAGTCATGTTTTAACCGCGCTCTAGCAAGACTTGCAAGTTCTATTTTAATAAAAACTCTGATAAAAGGGAGAAAAATTGATAAAGTGCGAATCATAAAATGTAAAATTTTTTATCATTATAAAAAATTAATTTATTTCAATTCAAAAGGTCATTCGTAAGTTAATAATGCTGGTTATGCCATTGAAGTATTTGCATTGGAAACTTTAAAAAATTTTGCGATAGAAAAATATTTCTTTAAAGCTAATTCCAAAATTCAAGTGCGCTGACCTAAAAATAAAAATACATCTTTAAATTTATGAAGTTACTTCTACTGTTCAATAATAATCTTTCCTTAGCAGTGTTAGGAAAGTAATCATATGATCAAGACACAAAATCACAGACCTAAAAAATATAATAGTCAAACCTGCTGGACCCTCTATTACCCACATAAAAATATTTGCGCGGCTATTCTGGTGTGGATAGAAGAATTTTGAGTGTTGGGTAATATTTGACAACATTTCTCAAAAATCAAAAGAAGTATTAAAAAAATAAATCAGAAAACTTTCTAAGCATCCTTTACTATTAATAGTCCTTAGTTAAATGATATGCCAAATTTAACTGAAATATGCGCATGTATGGGAATAAGAATTGAGATTGTGTTATGTAAAATCAAATAAAAAATGAGGAGATTAAGCACCACAAAAATTATTTTCTTAAAAAATTATAAAATAATACTAAAAAGTTAGGTGGTTGAAAATAAATTCTAACATGTACTTGGGGTTTTTAAGTGTTTCAAGTGAGAGTTAGATGTTTAAACCTTGGACTCTGCCTCCCTGAAGAAACGTAATAAAATTACTGCTCTGTTAGCCCAGTGATTAGTTGATTCAATTTTTGTGTATTCAATAGTTTACTCAAAAATTTATTTCGAAATCTATGCGGGCAAAAAAATTATTTGCAGGACTGGGGGTACCCACAAAGTTTATTTTACGGGTATGGGCCGGTTCGGGTCCACGTTTTGCTCTCATATTTGTTGAAACAGCACGCATATATTAGGCCAAAATGTATTTCATACAACTTATTTGTTGTATATAATATGACAACAAAATCTGAAAAATGGTTGAAATCCCTTTAAAGACTAACGTTACCTTTTTGGGAACATTAATTTAATTTAATTTAAAAACAAATATTTAATTTTTATTACTTTTTTTGACATAAATCTAATAAAAGAAAAGGAGTACAACAATCTAAAAAAATAAAATGTCTGAAATATTTTTTTTTATCTATTTTTTTTAGATTTGAAATAAACGTTTTTTTACTTCTGAACTTCAAATTATCAAGAGTTAGTTGTGCAAAAAATTTGACTTCATATTTAAAAGTAATTATTGTAAAAACTTTAAGACTTAATATATCAATGGTATTTAAAATTAAAATTAAAAAAAATTAAATTTATATAAAGCATTTTTTATATAACTTTTATGTTCCCAAGATGGGAACGTTAGTCACTTCAGTATTCACTGACAAAAAATTTTTATAGTCTTTTTTTGTGAAATATTTATTATATTTTTATATATTTATCTTTTTTTATACTTTTACAAATTAAACAGTTTTAGATTAAAATGAGTTTTGCAAACGAAAAATTTAAATTTCTTGATAGTGCTCTGTAGTATATTGAAAACACAAAAGATGAAAGTCTATCTCTTGTCATTGTTCCTCCTGAAAATGAAAAAGCAAAGGAAAGTGAAGAAGAATATGATGATATTTTGTTAGAAGAAACGATGCCAAAGGAAGTTTGTGGTGAATTAGAGGTAATGAAAGACGAAGAAAACGAGAGTAATTTTTTTATGAAGAATAATTGGGATAAAAAAGAAGATTTATCACTACAAGCTCATTGTTTTGTTGCTGATAAAATTGTGCAACACCACATGGGAAAAGATGCTCATGAAATCGTTGAACTTTTTTTTACACATGAAATGCTTGATCACATTGTTGAACAAACAAATTTGTATGCAAGAAGAGACAAAAATGAGCCAAATTTCAAGACAAATGAAAATGAAATTCGTAAGTTTTTAGGATTGATTCTTCTAAGTGGTATTCACGTGCTTCCTTCAGAAAATGATTGTTGGTCCACCAATGATTTGTTATCTGCTCCAATTTTCTCGAAAACAATGTCCAGAGATAATTTAAAAAAAATTAAAAAATACATTCATCTTGCTGACAATCAAAACTTAGGCAATTCAAAACTCGCCAAGGTAAAACCTTTTTTAGATATGTTGAAAAAAACATGCCAACAATTTGGAATTTTTCACGAGTTTTTAAGCGTTGATGAATGTATGGTTCCATATAGAGGTCTGCACAGTGCAAAACAATTTATAAAAAACAAGCCCATCAAGTTTGGATACAAAATATGGATGATGTGCAGTAGTGACGGATTTCCATATAATTTTTCAATATATTGCGGAAAGGAAAATAAAAGAAGTAGGCCTCTTGCTTTCGACGTTGTTCAGAAAATGATTGAGCCTATAAAAGAACCAAATAGACATGTGGTCTTTTTTGACAATTTTTTTACAAGCTATTCTCTTTTATCGGATTTAGCTTCAAAAAACATAAGAGCGTGTGGTACAATAAGGGAAAATCGAACAGCAAAATGTCCTTTGTTGGACTCTAAAGAATTAAAGAAGAAAGAACGTGGACAGTTTGATTATCGTTCAGACGGTGTTGTTTTTTGCGTGAAATGGAAGGATAGCTCAGTCGTTACTTTAGGAAGCAACTATTATGCTCCTATAGGCAAAGCTGAAAGATCAAAATCCGAAAAAAGGACAACGATTCTACAACCATATATTGTAAAAATGTACAATACTGGTATGGGTGGAGTAGATCAGTGTGATCGTTTTCTTTCATCATATAGACCTAAATTGAGATCTAAAAAATAGTGGTGGAATTTATTTTCACACACAATAAACTTATCCGTTGTGGCTTCTTTTAAATTTTTTAAGATAATAAATCAAAATTCTACGATATCTCATTTAGAATTCAGAAAAGAAATCATTAGTTATCTTTTGAAAGCTGAAACTGAAAGAAAAAGAAATGGTGGCCATAATGCCCCAGTCCCAAAATCAGTAAGATATGATGGAATAAATCACTATTTAGGTGATACAAACCAAGGAAGATGTGTAGTTTGCATGAAAAACACGCGGCTTTTGTGTTTGAAATGTGAAAAAAGACTGCATAAAAATGTTTTGACGCCTATCACGTCAAGTGATACTTCTTTTTATTAATTTTCAAAATTTTTTGTATAAATAAAGTTTTCGTTGAAAATTTGGGTTTTAATTGAATTTTTTGAAAAAATATACTTAACTGTCTAACGTTCCCATTTTGGGAACATTAAAAATTGCACCCAAAAGTTGAAAATTTTTTTGATTTTAAATTTTAGTAATACTATATAATACATTAAGTTTATTCTATTTAATTTTTTTCAAAAAAAAAATTTTTATTACTAAATTCTGTCTTTAAAGGGTTGAGAAATAACTCACATTTCAAAAAAGGACAACGAAATCAAGCATCTTGATATAAAATAGCAGCCGTTCTTGTTGTTGGAAAGACGCAAATCCAAAATTTAAAAAAGCGAAAATTTTTTTTTGCATCTTTTAAGAAAATATATTCTCCTTCAATATAAAACTTTAAATTTTTCAAAAAAAAGAAGTTAAATGAAAAGGTTTGGTTAAAATGGAAGCAACAAATTTTTCTATACGCTCTATGCTTTTAGAATAAGAATACATAGAAAAATTATTCACTAAGCAATAATAATTTAAACAATTATTTGAATGAAAAAGGCCCTGATGACTGGATAAACTTTGAAAGGGAAAATAGAAAAGGCCAGTACAATCAAAGCATTGTATCATTTCAAATAAACTGACGGCATATTTTATAGATCATTTTCACAAAAAATTGATATCAAAAAAAGTAGGTTGATAAAGATTCAAATTAAGTTCAAAAAACATTATTTTAAAAAAAAATAAGAAATTAAAATTATTTACATTACGTGTCTAAAGAGTATAAAAGTTTAAAAAAAGGGATGAATAATCTATTTTTATAAAAGTAGGAAAATAATCATCCATTTTAAAAGGCAGACATTTTATTAAAACCTGAGGCACTTTTTAACCCAGCCGCGAAGGCCTTTATTTAAGGAGCTTAGTTTAACACAATATTTTTAATTAATTAAATCAAGAAAGATTTTAAACAATAGAAAAGAACTTACATTTTATAAAAAATTTTACTTCAGCTTGAACTTTATTATTTAAAAAAAGATATTGCCAAATTAATCTTGCGGCCATTTCTGCGGCACTTTTTAACCGGACCGGAACTTTTTAAACTAAACGGTAAACCAATTAGAACATTACATAAAAAATAGAGCAGAAAGAAGTTTAAACTTGTTTTTTTATGGATAAACTACCTTGTATATATGATAAAACTTAAAAAACTTTGTATCAGTGTTTTTTTTGTTATTTTTAGTGCTTGCCCATTGCTGCCTATTGCTGCCCATATTTTAGCAATACCCCAAAGGTAGTGAAAGAATTATATCACTTTTCACACGTAGTTTGTGCACGATGTTGTATTTTCCTTGCTCGATTTCATTTCGGATCAGCCAATCCTTGCGTACATCATGTTTAGTTCTGGCTCTGGAGTTTTATAAGAAGCAGCACAATTTAGTATAGCCTAACTTAAGGCCAGTAAGTATGACCACACCCTTGAAATCTGCACAAATATGCTAGTTATGGTCATCATACTGTATGTTTGTTAAAATTGCTTTCAGATTTTCATATCATTCGGCTGTGCTATGAGAACAAAAGGAAGAGCGTAACCATTGTGTAACAAAACAGCTTTGATGCTAAAACAGCTTTGATGCTGTCCTTGGATTCATCTATGAAAAGTCCCCAGTTGGTGTTATGATATGGTATTTCCAGTTGCTCAAAAAGTTCAGTGAATTACAAAAACATAAGACATCCTTCATGGTGAATAAGGCAAACAAATCTTCTGTATGTTTTCTGTACAGTGTTATCTTCACGACTTTCTCAAGATTACGTTCTTGATGTCAGAAACTCATTTTTGTCTTTGCCTCTATATGATATAAAATTCGAATTTTAAATAGAGATCCCTGCAAAAGTCATCCTCTTGAGAAAATGGTATTGGTTTATTCTCACTTTCTGGATTATTTGGCTCCACATATTCACCAGTGGAATGCTCATCTTCACTGCTGGAACTCTGCATTCCTTGATCTGGATGTTGCTGATTGCAAATTTTGGTAGACAATGTGTTTATTTTTTTTTACTCTAGTGCAGCCTGCATAGTCTTGCTGACAGAAATAGCAATCATTAGTGATCTTTCTGCTCACGATAAATTTTCCTGCATACCAGGCACTCAATGTCTTCACACCTCTAAGGCAACAAACATGAGGAGCTCATGACTTATCCTCTTCTCCCAGGTCACAATGGGAATACGCCTTGTACATTTTCTTAGTATGGCGTGAAATACTGCGCTTTTCTTTAACTAAAAGTTAATCCCCCACATATATAACCGAAGCTGTTTGGATAATTTTTGCCCTGCCTTGTACTCATTGTTGAAAACAAATAAGATCTTAAAGAAAACATTAACAAAAGTTTGAAGTATCAATATTAAGTGATAAACTTAATTAAATATAAGCACACAATAATAAATCAGAAAATATGATTTTAAACTGTACTGTGCTATTCATCATATTACATTGTAGATGTTACTAAGATTTGATCACGTTTTGAAAACGTATTTGCAAATTGATAAAAAAATTGTTTTAAAATCACAACGATAAGTAAAAAAACTAAAGATCACATTATTAAATTAATAGTAAAGCATCGAGGTATAGAATTAGACGTATTTAAAAAATGTAAGAAAAATAATATATTTAAGATAGTATTAATTCACAATATATTAGTGATGTTTGTATAACTTTTTTTTGTGTGCGTCGAAAAACTTATTTCAAATTTCAGTTTAAGTGAACTACAATGAATTGGGTTGATATCCCATTCTTTAAATTTTCTTCTGGATCCTAAAAATTGAATTATAATTAAATAGATATATGGTGCATGGTCGGAAACTGGCTAAGAAAAAATCTCCAGATGTAATTGGTACCCAAAGCGCCGAGCCCTTAAACCATACCCGATGAGTTGAAAAATGAAGTAATTAAAATAGTGTATTTCATTAAAGCAAATGCTCCAACTCTTGTTTGAGATTTGAAAATTTCTTGCTGCACTCAAACGTGAGGTGGCTTTCCAAATGGAGAGAAATCCAGAAATTTCTGAAAAGCAAACTAGACATACATGTAGAATTTTTCTAGAATTCCTAGCTCCCTTGTCGCCTTATTGACGGGTTTAAACAGTAATTAATAGGGATAAACTTTTAACTTAACTATACACCATAAAAAACGGCAGCCAGATCCCCCAAAAATTTGATACAACTTTCCAACTTCTTTATTTTTAGAATTTTATCGACGCCGCTAAGGCAACAAACAAATGCGCTTTCACATCGTTTTTACTCAGGAGCCTCTCAAAGTCTTTTCTTCACTACAAGTTTCACTCTAAACATTATGACTACAACTTATAATGCAAAATATACAGCTCTAATCACTTCATACAAACACTTGATTAAAAATCTTCAGAACTTCAAAACATTACTCAAATCCATTTCTATATAGACTCACAAAACATCACATGCGATCTTCATCTTTGCAAAAGCATCCCTCAAATTGCACGGAATTTGAGAAACTGAAACTTTTCAAATATGACGAAGAAACCAATAGTTATTATGATATTGAGACTTCATTTTAACTCTAAAAAAATAATCGTAAGATATCTAAATTAAAATTTGAAAAATTAGACTAAATTATAATTAAGCAGATCAAGAACTATTCAATTGAAAATTTATATAGAATATTTTCATCTAATTGAAAATATCAACTATTTTTAATATGATTGTAAAAAAAAATTGTTTGAAACCCACTAAGTGTGAAACAATTTTAGTGTAAAGTGTTAGTCTGGTTACTAATTATGCTAGAACTGGGTTGCCAGAGCACTAACAAAAAATAAGAAAGCTTTACAGGTGAAAAAAAAAATTTTCAGCCAAAACCTAAATGAAAAATCTACTTATAAAAAAATGAATTAAAACAAAAAACTTGATAAAAGGAAATTGAAAATGATGAAATGATAATGAAGGACTTGTAATTGAACTGAAAAAAAATTATTTTAGAAACAGTTGAATATCATATAAATGAAAAAGTTACCTTAATTTTTCGACTTGTAGGTAAAAGTACTGGTATTTCTTATGCGCTTTCTGTTATTTGGTTTTCTAGCAATTGCTGGCTTTTTGACGTAAATTTCCTTTGAATCTGAAGTTAAAACAAAACTACGCGAGCATTCATAATTTAAGGACTTGTCAATTTTATCATTAATAGAAATACGATCCCTATGAGTATATTCTTTTAAAAAAGAAAATTCATTCGATAAAACACATTCCCCCTGACCTAATAATGCAGATTCGATCATATAAGTATATCTCTTGCCCTCTTCAAACAAAAGTGTTACAATCCTTGTTATTTTTTGGGGTGACCAATTTAATCGTAGTTTCAAACTGTGATTTTTGGATTCACATCCATTATTCTTCCATAAATGCGGTATAGTAGGTGCTAAAACACGTGGGAAAAAAGTACTCTTTTATAACATTTATAAAATTTTTAATATAACTTCCATAATTTGAATATTTCAATAGGATAAGTGAAGATAATTCGTCAAATTTATTTTCGTCTGTAAATGAAAGAAGTCCATTAGAGTTGAAAAAACAGATTCCATTTCTTTGAAGACATCGTTCTTCAGAATTTTCAAAGAATTATTGCGCCCTAATAAATTTTCTTTGAGATGCCGCGTACAAAGTGTTACTATACTATTAGTGAAAGCTATTTTAATAGCCGATAAAATAGATCGCTCTTGGTCACATCCTATTATAATTGTTTTATTCCTATTTATTTTAGAACATACATGAGAAAAAAAGTAAATATGTCTCCATTTCAGAATCCCAATGTAAAAATGCCGGTCCAATAAATATTAGATTGGTATTCGTTTTTTTACGGATAAGTTTTTTTACTTGGAAAACAAAATAGCTTATGAAACATGGACCTATATTAAAGGTTCTGTCAACCCTTACAATATAATCATTCATAATAGCATTACAAAAATGACTTAAAGTAGAATCCGAATACACAATGAAGGATGGGGGCTTACCGGGTATGTTGAAAGTAGCCTTAATAAATCCATCATTCATAGAAATTCGATTCAAAAGTTTACTTATTTCATCGGCTATATTTTCCTTTACTGGATTTTTTTTCTCTCAATAGATTTTCTAACATTTTTAATATAATTAATATCCCTAGGGATATTGATTCCTTCCATAATAGTTTTAGTATATAGCTCTAAAGGTTTCATCAATTTATTTTCAGACAATTTGGTTAAAATATTTTCTTTTATACTTCGAAAAGTTCTAATATAATTTGAGTTTTGATATTTAGAATTTGAGTGTGAAGAGAGGCCTGGAAAAACCCCTTTATACTCGACAGTGGCAAAATTAAGTAAATGAAGCTTTCCATCAAACTTTAAAAAATAAGAGACTCTCCTTACATAATTGCAAAATTTTTTAATTTTGAATAATATCGTGTCACTATTACAATAGCTAATTCATTTTTAATTTTAGCACAAGAAATAAAAGTTCCCTTATCTTCAGATAAAAAGTAGAAAATTTTTCTAGAACAATTATTTATCCACACTCCACAATCATCTATAAATTCCCTTTTTGCTGGATTAATAATAATTTTAAAACATACATTCTCTTTTTCTCCGAGAGGAATTGCCTCTAAAGCATCAATCTCGTCACTTAAAATAAAATTAAACCATTCTTTTTTCGATAAAAAATCATCTAGATTTTTAAATGACATTAGATTTTAAAAATGTAGGTGATTTAATGTAATTATGCTCTGAAAAAATACGATCCAAATTAGAGGGATGAAGTTGTACACTTTTCGATGTAAGAATAGGAGTATTTTCTTTTAAATATAGAGAACAAGATGAATGTATAGGTATGAATCAACTAATACTACAAAGTGATTGGGATTAATGCGTATTTGAGAATTAAAATATGTACATGAAAAAACAATATTAATTTCTTTCAAAGGTGAGGATAATTTTTTCAAAGGTTTAATAGTTGTATTCAAAATATCACGAACTCTGTTCGGATCTGAATTATACGATGGATGGTATCCGGTAATTTCATCGCGGTAATTTCATCGTGGTAACTTCATCATTTAGTAAATTCATCGTGATGCAATACATCGTTGGTATTTTCATCGTTAAGTATTTTCATCGTATAGTGATATCCACGCGAGATTTATGGAGTAACCGCATAATACGGCGCGCGCATTGTCAATGATTTTGAAAATCGTGACCTAAATGATTACCTTAAAGCGATTTTTTTTAATTGTTTCTATTTTTCCAATTTGTAATGAATTAGTTATCTCAATAATCTTTTTGAAATATGGAATAATTTATTACATATATAAATTGGTATTTTTTTCTTAAAAATAAAGTTTTTTATTAAAAAAACAAATGATTATTTTTAGATATAATATACCAAATAATGACTAAAAAGTCGAAAGTTAAAATAGGTTAGGGGGATTTTTATGAAACTAAAAAAACTTACATATTATTTTTTTAAATTAAATTTGATACTTTTTTTTAATTTTCCTTAAATATTAAGAAATTTAAACATATTTCAAGGCTATTTAATTCAGAAAGAGATATTGTTTTATAGCCTGATAATATGAAAACCTTATATTTAAGAATTAGTTTTTTAATGTTATTAAGAACATTTACAAAAGTTCGTAATAAACTTAAAAAAATTATAAAGGAATATTTACAATACAACATTGAGCGTCAAGCATAAAATTAGTAAGACGATGTAATTACTGCACGATGAAAATACTTGACGATGAAAATACCGACGATGTATTGAATCACGATGAATTTACTATGCGATGAAATTACCACGATGAAATTACGGCGATGAAATTACAGTGAACCACGGTGGATATATAACATTTATTGAATGATTTATTACAGTAGACATAGCTGATATCGTGAAAATATTAGACCAACCATTGAGTAATAAACAGTTTCGAATACCATCTTTGAAATCACAAACTTTTTCAAAATTTTCATTTTTGTAGCTCTCTGAATTTAAAAGTAACTCTATACATGTTAAATAATGAAAAGTAACTGCTTTGTTTTCATTATCATAAAAAAATCTTGAAATAGAATTAAAAAAACAACTACCATCTGGCGTTGAACTTAAAGGAATGAAATTTGAGCCTAACTTATAATGATCAAGAATTTTTCGTGAAGTGGTATCAATAGGGCTATTATACTGTAGACAAGCTTTAGAAAAAATCAAACATTCGTTTCTTAAAAAAATCATTTCAGCTCTAGCAAAGATTTTTAATTTATTTAAAAAGCTATCAAAATCTAAATCAAGTTTTTTCAAACAATTATACTGGGCCTCTAAACGTTTATGTCCTTTGAAAAAAATCATATAGGCCTTTATGGTAGGAGCAGTTACAACAAATAAAATCTAGTGCATTAAAATCAAAAAAAGCCTGTTCATAATCAGTAACATTGAGGCAGCTCGAATGAGATGTTTCAAAACAGATGGCGCACTTCAACTTCGCAACTTCATCTTCAACCTCACAAACAAAACAATGCGAGCTCATTCTTTTGCTAAAAAAAATAAAGTCATATAAAAATAAAGTTAGTGGCTCACACCTTTGATGTATATATATAACTCTAAATACACACATATATGTACTTTAAATTAAAAAAAAAGTAAATGTAAAAACTTAAAATCAAACTAATAAAACCTAGATATTCAATAATAAATATAAATTAGGAAAATTAAAATTCAAAATAAATAAAAATTACCTTTGCTATTCTTTCTAAATATATTTTTTCTAAATTGTAAAATTTTTGGTTAGTAAAAATAAATAAATAATAATTAAAAATGAAACTATGGAAAAAAATATATTAATAAAAAACGTTATCAAAGAAGTGTCGTATTAGTCGCCATTTCAAACAAAAGAAAATAATTCGTCATTTTGTAAAAATTAATGTGCACAGTTTACCCTAAATCTCCATTAATCTGAAAAAAGATTCAGTAGAACGCTTCTATTGAAATAGTTTTTATATTTTTCACAAGATTTTGTTCACTGAATTATAATTATCTCCTTGTAACAGTGAAAAATTAAAGTTTTTTATAGTTTTGTGGTATATTTTTATAGTGTGCACGATTTACCCCCACCCAAATTTAATATTGTCTTATCACTTCCTCTTTTTAAATATCTCGTCCATGTTGCACTATGCCTGTATTGTCCATAAGGTTCTAGGAAAGTCTCTGAAGTCGGAAAATCACTGAAGTAAATTCCATGGAAAATCTATGAAGTAATTTTTCACGCTTTGTGCTCATTATACTTTAACTCATTTATAGGTTATAATTGTAAGTTATTTTTTAAAATGCCGTTTTGATCAAGATTGAACATATATAAAAACCATTATAAACTAATTCATTTTATTATAAATTTATAATAAAAATATAATATGTACTTAAAATAAAATAGTTTATTTTTTTCGTTAAAAAAATTAATAGTGCAGCCACGAAAATATCATTTTTTTGCATAAAAATTAATAACTAAAAAAGTTCACCAAAAAATGAATAACAATATTATATAATATTAAAAATCGCATTATAATAAATTACTTTCATAACAAAAAACATATTAAAACTTTATTATAAATTCAAAATTGAGTTGATTGAAAAGTTGTTAGATTTTTCGTTCAAAAAAGAAATAATAAATTTTCTTATATCTTCGGAGGTAAAATTGTTTTTGTTCAGCTTGATTGGATTGGAAATAAGATTTGATAATCTTGACAAAAAAAGTAAACATCATTATTTTCTTCGAAATCCAGGTAAATTTCTTCAATCTTTTTTTCTTTTTTTTTAGACTCCAACCATGATCCACTACTTTTTGAGTAGGTAGAATTGACTCTTTCAATTTCTTCCATATCCGTTAAAAACATGTTTTCTTCATAGATAAAAAAGTCAATAACCTCCCAAATTGTTGTCTTGTCATTTTTAAAATGTAACCTTAAACTTTGTAGATAATTAGAACATTAATATTTAAATTAATAAAAGGTATTTACGAGTTATGGAAACCTTCGCAATGATTATTAGTTCTAATTTTATGTTTGAAAACTGACCACATTTCATATGGAAAAATTTTAAACCATGTGTTTTCGAAATATATAAAAATTCTTCCATTTTTAACTCTTTAAAAACTTTTTAAAATTTTTCAAAATAAAATTAGCAAGAAACTAATATAAGGGTTTACCTATATATTTGACTTGTTGATTTAAAACTATTTCTCGCTTCATTTTTTATTTTCTCATTAAAAAGTTCCATTTCGCTGTTTTCTTCATGATTGTGAAAGAAAATATCATCATAGAATGAATACCAAAATTACATACTGTAAATTATAATATGACGTAGAGACTACGAGCCGATAACGAATTTGTAGCCAAAAAGATGGAGGTCCTATCGATTTAATCGATTTTTTGACAGGTTTTATTGATTTCATAAAAAATGAACATCACCATTAAATTCTGCATACTTGAAATGAATAAAAAACTTTAAAAGAATAAAAATTTTAATTTTGACATGAGCTGTGATATTTAAATTATTTTGTCAGGTTTGACTAATATTTATAAAAAAAAAGGAATATAACCAGTAAACACAGCCTACTTAAAAATGGGTATATGTGTGTAAAATGCCATACACGGTAAACTTCATCATCTCCCTATACTTTCTATTAAACGTAATTCTCTAATTACTGATCCTTTCTTTTTGGGATAAATCAATTTTTTGACAGTTTTGATTAATTTTCATAAAAAAATGAATATCACCACTGAATTACGCATGCTTAAAAATGGGTATATATGTGTAAAAAACTTTATATTATTACTTAGATAAAAAGTTTCTTTTTTGAGATGAGCTGTCATATGTAAATCACTTTTTTAACAGGTTTGAATGATTTTTATAAAAAAAAATGAATATCACCACTGAATTCAGCATGATTGAAAATGGATTTGTAAAAAACTTTATATACTTATTTAGATTAAAAGCTTCGTTTTGAGATGAACTCTCACATTTAGATCAATTTTTTGACAGTTTGATTGATTTTCATAAAAAATGAATATCACCATTTATTTGAAAATGGGTATACATGTGTAAAAAACTTTATATAATTATTTAGATAAAAAGTTCCTTTTTGAAATGAGCTGTCACATTTAGATCAATTTTTTGAAAGGTTTGAATGATTTTCATAAAAAATAAATATCACCACTGAATTCAGCATAGTTGAAAATGGGTATACATGTGTAAAAAACTTTATATAATTATTTAGATAAAAAGTTCCTTTTTGAGATGAGCTGTCACATTTAGATCAATTTTTTGACTTTAATTGATTTTTATAAAAAATGAATATCACCACTGAATTCAGCATATTTGAAAATGGGTATACATGTGTAAAAAACTTTATATAATTATTTAAATAAAAAGTTCCTTTTTGAGATGAGCTGTCAAATATAAATCAATTTTTTGACAGGTTTGATTTTTTATAAAAAATGAATATCACCTCTGAATTCAGCATATTTGAAAATGGGTATACATGTGTTTGTTATTCAATTTGTTTTTAAATAAGTTATTTGTAGTGATATTTAATTACAATATTTTTTTATTCGTTAAATAAAAAATTTTTTTTAAAATTCACCTCGTAAAAAAATGTCTGCACGCCGGTTTTATTCATTTACTATTTTTTGGTTTATAAAATAAATCCTTAATAAGGTAAAAATAATAATATGGTGATAGATAAGTTTTTAATGAAAAAATAAGTAAAAAAAAGTTGAAGTTTATAAATTTATATATATAAATAAAGTTTTTTTTATAGTTTAAGTTTCCTTTTGGTTTTCAAATGAAAAGTTTCGCTGTTTTTTAACCTTATTTTTTTAATGACCTTTTCATTCACAAAAAAAATAAAAAAAATTATAGTTTTTATTTTTGAGATTGTTTAACAAATAGTATTATTATTTCAAAAAGTTATAAAGGAAATTGTTTTAAGATTTAAAGGTTTTGGTGTAGACAAAGTTTTAATGAATCAATCTAAAAAACAGAAAATATATCATTTTCACAAGGAATGGGAAGATGATTTTTTTTTCATTATGTTCAAAGAAAAGTGTTTGTGTTTGATTTGTAAAGCAGTAGTTGCTTTTCCTAAAAGAGGTAATTTGGAAAGGCATTTTTCAAAAGTTCATAAAAAATATCAGGAGGATTTTCCAATTAACTCCCTCTTGAGAAAAAGAAAAATAGAGTCTCTCAAAGCAGAGTTCAATGAACAAAAAATATTTTTGCTAGGCACAAAAAAAATTCAAAATCTGCCCTACTTGCTTCTTTCAAAGTAGCTCAAGTTCTGATTAAGAATAATAAATCATTCAATGATGGAGAAATAGTTAAAGAAGCTTTTATGGAAGCTGGTGAAGTTCTTTTCCAAAATATGAAAAACAAGTCCGAGATTATGACAAATATTAAAAATATGTCACTGTCAAGAAACAGAATCATTAGAAGGACCGAAGACATTGGTGATGATATCGACCGAATTTAAAAAAAAATATTGAAAAGTGTGTAGTGTTCTCTCTTCAATTGGATGAGTCAACTGATTTCGTTGGTACTGCACAGTTATGCATATTCATCAGGATGGTTTTCGAAGATATGTCAACAAAAGAAGAACTCTTGACTATTATCGGCGCAAATCGATCGTGTTAAATACCTTATATTTTTAGCGATAGTCAGGTTAAAAAAAAAAATTAATTTTGAACAATTTTCGAAAAAAATAGTAATTTAGGGTTATGACAAATTTTAAATTTCTTAGCCTGAGGTTCTAATTAAGGAACTTTTAACTAAAACTTATGAAAATAAATTAAAAAAAAATCCCGCTCTCCAGACATTTTTATATTTTACAATAAAATACGTGAAAATTCAAACATTCTTTATTATAAATCACAATTTTTTATATAATATGTATATGAAATAATATTTAATATAATATATAATGATTTTAAAATAGTGTTTTAGATTTGTGCATTGGTGTTAAAAAAATTAGTGTTAAGATATTTGTCTGTTTTGCAAATTGGAAAAAGTTCTTCCATTATCTTTACAGCACGCTCGACTATCATGTTAGACCGATGCACATCAAGCACTGATGGTTCTCTTTTCCAGTGAGTAGACAAGCATTTCACAGCTTTAGAACAGTTAACTTTGGATATTGCTAACAAAAGGTCTTCATAATCAGTTTCCAAATAGTGTTGCTTAGAAAAACAAACCTGTAACCATGTAGTTGAAATGAAATCACAAATTACCGTTAATTGTTCCCGCCAGCTTGGAAAGGAAAAATGCAATAAGTGCAAAGATACCTCGTGAATTCCACCTAGCATTATGAAGGGATGATAGTTTATACCACTTAATGAGAGGACATTTTTTATTTGCCTTGTAAAACTTGTATGCTTCAGAAAGCTCAAAGAGAAATTTAAAATCATCTCTCCATCTAACGTTTTTATACTTTGGAATCACTTCTGGGCCAATATATTTACTTTGCAAATCATTATAATGCTTTAAAATCTCATTGATAAAGTCGTAGTTTATGTCAGGTGACTGTGACTGTATAAGAAAAAAAAGTTTAACACATATCGTAAAACAAGATAAAGAATTGATGCTGGCAGCCAATATATTGAGGTTCGTTGAATCCTTTCTCTCTAAATGTTTTTTGAAACCTGCAGACAACACCATTTTTACAACCAGTATTGACGGCAGTTGTGTCGGACATTTGAATACTGTTCCATGCATTGTACTCATCAATGAGGTTATGTAGGGGTTTATAAATATCTTTAGAGCTTCCAATTAAACAAATCAAAATACCAAGTCGTAATTCTCTTTTGCTATTAGTCGGGCAAACAACTTGGTACTCTTTTTTTTCAATTTGTTTACCATTGAAGTGCAAACAAAATTTCTCTTCAGAGATCAGTTCCATGAGGCGGTTTCTAATATTTTTTCCATTGTTGATTGATCTACGCTAGACTCCGGATTGAGATGGTGTTGGTACACTAAATCTATCTTTAGCTAGACTTTTAAGTACATTTGAATATTTTCTAGTTGAAAGAGAGTCTTGAGACACTAGTTTTGCAGCAGACGCTGTTGAGTGGCGTCTAAAAGAGTTTTCTGGAAGAATGTTAAAATTGTACTCACTATTGCTGCTTTCTTCCTCACTACCACTGGATTCCGAAGTAACGGCATGAATTGTTGTAGATATTGATGTACGTTTAACTCTTTTTGATGTATGGATTGTAGACATTGGAGCCACTTTGAGAGTTAAATATCCCAACTTGCCTTTTAATTCAATTTGTTTTTGGTACAGTTCTTTATCCTGACTACAAAGCCAATCCCCATTTGTTTTTGTAATATCGAACAGAGAAGAAAGATTGTCTTCAAATTCTACTATTGGCCGCTTTCTATATTTTTCAAAAGAAGTAATAAGTTTGTTTACTTTTGCAGAGACTTGTTGTTTAGAAAGAACAGGAAAATTCAACTTCTCCCAAATCTTCAACAGTTCTAAAGATATTTTTCAGTCTGCCATGGCGTCGTTTCATTTCATCATAAATTCCCAAAAATCTTCCAATTATATCCTTGTTAGAAGACATTCTACTTACTGTTTCAATTATGTCTTGTTTTAGCTCAGGTATATAGAAGGACGACGATTTGTACTTGATTTTAATTTTTTTGCCCACTTATCTCCAGTCTTTTCCACTGTAAATTTTGACATTTTCGTTTGCGAGACATTTTTCAATATTGCGTACTATTTAATGAGCTAAGCTTCGCAGCTTGAATAAAAAAGTCTAAAAATAAATTTTATTATAATGCAACTAGGATAAGCCTGTTTGTCTCTCGCTTCGCTCGAGACGTAGGATTCTAGGTAAAGATCATTGGTAGTGATTCTAGGTCCAGTTAAAGATCATTGGTACCGTTAATCTAGGTCCTTCTGATTCTAGGTCCTGTGAAAGATCCTTGGTACCACTGTAATTCTAGGTCATATTAAAGATCATTGGTACCCTCATGATTCTAGGTCCTCTTAAAGATCATTCTTACCCTCGTGATTCTAGGTCCCGTTAAAGATAATTTGCACCTCTGTTATTCTAAGTCTGCATCTTATTATTATTTATCTAGTGTCTGCATATTAAATTCTATTGAAAATGAAAGCAGAAAATCAGTCTACAAAAATCTAGTTCTCAAAGGGTTAACGTTGAACAATATGTGTTTGCGACATCAGAAGACTTAATATGTGATATTAAAAAGGGGGCATCAAGACAATATTTCTAAAAGCCATGGAAAATTTATTTCTATAGTTAAAATAACTCATAATCTTTTTAGTGATAATAATCATCGTATATTTAACAGGTGAAACATTCTAAAATAGACACCCTTTTTTACAAGTTCCTCGAATAAGCTATATATATATCTTTTTTTGAAATGATAAATGCAATGGCTAAGTGCAGCGCGTGTGTAGCACAAGTGCCGCACGAGTGAATGATAATTTCGCCACTTCTCAAAAGTTCAAACGCAAATTATGCCATTCTATCACATTACTATTGATTTTTTTAATGATGCAAACAAATTTTGCCACTATGACACTGGGTATTATTTCACTATAATTTTGGGTAATTTAGTCTCTATTTTAGAACTTTATTTGGATATTATTAATTAACAGACATACAGTGAGAATCGTTAAATTATGTGTTTTTTAGAGTCAAGCTGGTGTAACAATTATACTGAAGAATATTGCGAAATAAAATATTTCAAAGTCAATTGTCCAGTTACTTGTCAAAGTAAGTGTTTATGTCAATATAATATTTTTATAAAAAATATCTCAAAATATAAGGCAAATGGTACTAAATTATCCAATTTTTTGCTAATTAAAAAATTTTTATAACAAAGAATTACAAATGGGTCCACTAAATCTGTGTGTTATAATAGGAAAAAATATTAAATGTTTAAGTAAGCAAGCTTAAGTGAATCATCGTTTTTGGAAACTATATGGGAAAACTTAAGATAAATATTTATTCAAAAATATATATACGTAAAAATTTCAGATCTGTGATATGATACGAGTAAATATATCATATTGGTATAAAATTATATACGTGTGTACATTTTTTTTCTATACCGCCGTATTCAAAGGTTTTTCAATTTACACATGTAGTTTTTAATTTATTATTTTTCTAGCTTTGTTTTTGATAATTAATACAAATGTTATTGACTTTGATTGAAGTTGAAATTTTCAGGATATAAAATTAATATTCATTTAATGTGTTTCCTTTGATTCTTATAGAAGTGTTATTACTTCTTATCAAACAATTTTTCTTTACCATTTTTAAAAACTTGTTAAGCATTAAAACAGATTTAAAAGTAGTATATTTTGATTATTTATATTATTTTTATTATTATTATTATCCATGACCGAGTTTACATCTCAATTTGTCATTATATTTTCAATCCCACTTGAAAACTTTTCAAATATCCTAGCTAAAAAACAATAAATAATTAAATGTTAAAATTCTCTAAAATCTCTCTATTATTATATAAAAAAATTAATAACATTTCTCTTAAAATGTTAGGTATTACAGTTTAGTAACTAAATTATTATGTACACTGAAACTATCTAAACTGAAACGGGAATAATAAAAACACTTTCATGGATATAAAAGATTGAAGTCCATTTAAGTTAAGTTTAGATTTTAATAATAAAAAAAAATTACATCGTAATTAACCTCTTTCGATATTGTCCATTGAATGAACGCGTTACTATTTGATAAAGTGATTGAATGAGAGATGGTTACTTGGCAGAAATTTGAGTGTGATGTGAGAAAGGTCAGATTTTGGCGGTTTGTGAGAATCGAGTGGACCATAAAGGGTAATTTCATCTCAATATTATGCTACTTTAAAAAATATGTGAAGGGTTGAGAGGTCACAATGATTTTTTAATGTACTTGTACTCGACTGGCAATCTGTTAATTTTTACACCTATCATGCATTTGGGTTTTCTCGACTTTTCTATTACTATCGGTGTTAGCTTTTCACATGTTGCGCTGTATGCAAGCACTGTGGTCGGCCGCTCTTTTGAATCTTTCGGTCGGTATAACTGCTGGATTTAGTTGAAATAGTTTTTCAGAAAGGGGCAAACATAAGTGGTCTAGTCATAGATAAAAGTATTTTGTCTCTCTTAAGTTTAGAGGGAATTCTTTCAACTAGTCTTTATAGTTTTTTGTCCATTACACCCTTTTCTCCTCAAAGCGAGTAGGTGTTACAAGAAGTTCCAAAACGAGAGCTATTTGAGCGAGGAATTAAATATTCACCGTCGAGCAATTTGCTGTATTCGGTTTGTATACTTGGCATTGATATGGGAAATTTTTGTCTGAGGCTCGAGAGAAAGAATTATAGATCATAAGTTGGTTTAACTAATCAAATTTCCCATTTGTTTCAACACGTTTCTTCAGTTTTCCTGTCGATATGTGTCTCCTTTTTTCTGCTTATCGCATTGCATACTAAACTAATACCAACGCCATTCTCTTCTCAATTTTTTTCCATACGAATAGGAAAGTTTCTTGATTCATTAACAAATTTAATTTTTAATGCAAATATAATTCGCGTCTGGCACGTTTATGTGTAGGTTGAGACATGAGGATAAAAAATTGATAAAAAAATAAATCACATTAAGCTTTATACCTGTGTAAAGCAATTTGTATCATAATTCAAAAATATGTCATATAGTAATTCAAAAATCGCCATGTCTAACAATATTTTTACTTGTTTTCGGCAAACCCTAAAACATTTAAAATAAAAAAATAAACCTAAAATACCATAAAATAGGGAAAATCATCTATCAACTTACTTATTAAACATTGTAATTTCTAATGATTAATTTTTTAAGTTTCAATGTTATAATTTTTACCAAAAAGTCTGTAATTTTATACTAAAGCTTCATTAAATTTTTTAAATAAACTACAAAATATTAAAGTATTTTAGATATTTATATAATTAAAACAAAAAAGTTAACAATAATTCAAACCTAGATTAACTGTTGAATTTTAATAAAAATGGGTTGACTTTTTTTAAGATTTTTGCCAAAAACAAATTGAAAGATGTATCTTCTATCCAAGGTTTTATACAACTTGTGAAGAAGAATGTGAAGGTATATGACATAAGTTTATCCCTTTATCTTTAATCTGTTTTCTATTTTTTTTTAGAATATTATGAAGGTCATTTCGCTAAATTTAAAATTGAATTATTTTATATATTTCTAATAAATTTAGATAAAAAAGAAAGTAAAATATTAGTCCGATTTTTTATTTGTTTGTTTGTTTGTTTTAACAGAGCAAATAGAGAGAAATTTTGTATTATGTGAGAAAAATAACATCAATTAAAAAATCTTTGTTAACGTCCTTTGTTCCCGTATCCACAGGGTAGGACGTGCCTTCCATACACAAATTTGTGTGACTTTTGCTGGAGACTGTTAAATTTCTTGACCGGATGCCCTTTCTGACGTCAACCGGATGGCATCAGGTTAAACAATAAGAAATTCTTTTACGGTTACATTGGAAATTAAGTCCGAGAACATTGGAATGAAATTACTTGTGTCTAACCAAAATGCCACTATTTTTGAAGAGGTTTGAAGGAATTAGTAGTTTTACTATGAAACTGCAGTTGTTTATTTATCAATTAAAGAGATGTCATATATCTAATTTTGTTTTTTTTCACAAAATTACTGTAAAGTTTTTTGAATCATTTTCCTATCACATTTTTGGACTTTAGAACGTATATTAAAAGTTGAGCTTTTGTTCAGCAATACTCGTGTTTTAAGCCCTTAGGAATTGTCTATTATGTATCAAATAAGACTTATTAAACTGAAAAGCATTTAACGGAGAAAATGGTTTGCCAGAGTTTTATAAAAATGTAAGATCATTTGGGGATTTTCTGAAATTTGTGAGTTGTCGAAAAAGATATCTATGTGTTCAAGGATATAATCGTGCAAGCAATTTTTTCTTGCATGAAAAATATCAAAAGTATCGAAACAAACAAATAAACTGGCGAACATTTCTGCAAAATTCTGCACATAAAAAATTCAAACATTGATAGAGAAATGAGTGTAATATTCAAAGTAAAGCAAATGCTAATGAAATAGCTTTTTTTCGTGACTTGATGACACTTTGCGTGTGGAAATTTTGCCTACGGACAGTTTGCCTAAAGAGCAGTAAATTTTTTTAACTCCTTTAAAAAATTTTTCACTCGTTCAATAACTAATTAAAATCTAACTATAAACTAACTAACAAAAACAAAAAAACGAACCCACAAAAAATTAAGAAACTAACTAAAAATAAATGATATTTTTTCAAAATAAACCTTTATAGATTTATTTTTAAAGAAAAATTTTGATTAAATTTTTTTTTAAAATATTATTTATTTAGTTATAAAAAATATTTATATTAAAAAAATTAAAAATAAACCGGCGTATAAGTCAACCCCCGCCCTCACCAATTTAAGAAAAAATATGGATTTCAATGATGTCCGTTGTATAAGTTCATCCTACTTTAAAATTATGCAGTAAAGCGTAAAAAATAAATTAAAAAAATTTTAAATCAGACGTTTTATAACTTTTTGGATTGGAATAAAAAAAAATTTACAAATTAAATTTTTTTTTATTTACAACAAATACATTTACCAATGTAAGTTGATTACCATCATTCGTTGAATTCTTCGCTGTAACTGTCATCAAATAGTTTCTGCCACTCTTCCCCTATCATTTCATCATCGTAAAAATGATCGTTTTGATTACTTACATTTTGCTCGGAACTCATATAATCTCTTTCCCAAATAAAATCTTTCCCTGTTCCAAATATAAAGCATTAGAAATACCGCATTTTTTAAAAATGGGTTCCACCGTTGCCAACTTGATTCCATGCCATGATTACATTACCCGTTGGCAAATAGTTTAAAGAGGTTCTGCTCTAATAATTTTAGACTTAGTGTTTTCTCTCTTTCAATCATCCACGTCGACCAATTTCTGACGAATTTAATCTTTAAATGGTTTATTCAATGAAAGATCGAATGGTTGAAAAACAGTTGTAAGACCTCATAGTATAACAGCAAGGTCTATGTTGCTTTTTTTGTATAAAACAAAATCCCGCGTATATTTCTCCAAACTCTTTCAATCCAAACTTGCGCTCCTTCTTCATCCATCCATCTTTTTGGGTGGGAGTGAAGTACAAGATCAGGAAACTTTCCTTACGCTATTGTTTTTCGCTTTAAAATTATCATAGGTTTTAGGCGTGCACTATCATTCCAAACATGATAAAACCACTCTAAAGCGAGTTTTTCCATAATTAGTAGTTTTTAATAGGAATGTCATTTCACCCTTTTGTGAGACTGTTGTGTTACTTATCTAATATATAATAATTTCAAGCGAATCATATATATCAGAGGTCTGGCAAGACCTCCGGGGAGAAAACTTGCCAGCCTTATTATATATTTAAATGTGTAAATCGTAAAATGCTTAAAAAATATACTTAAAATAAAAATTTTCAAAAAATATTTTACATACATATTGAAAGCCACATTTCAAAAATTCTACCTAAAAGTTCAAAAAATTTAACTTTGAAATTGCAGTTTTATTTCATAAAAACTATATGATTGGTTGAAATGTTTATGTAATCTATAATATAATAATTTCAAGCGAATCATATATATATATATTTATATATTTCACCGAACCGATTTTCTTTTACTTTTTCCATTCAAAGTCAAATTACTTTTAGATTAAAAAAGATTTTTGCAAGCTATAAAATGTTAACCTGCCTCATTTCACATCCTAAATGTAAAAAATGAGTTCAGAAATGAAAACAGCATAATTGATTTGGTATAAAAACATATATTTCAAGAGAATATTTTTGGAGACAATTTTCAGAAGTAAACCGCAAATTTGATTAATACTTATAGGTATTTTTAAATCCTAAATGTAAAAAATGAGTTTAAAAATGAAAACAGCATGATCGATTTGGTATAAAAACAAATATTTCATGTAAAATTGAGAGAATATTTTTGGAGATAGCTTTTAGAAGTAAACAGCAAATTTTGACTGATATTTTAAAATCTCTTAATGTGAAAAATGAGTTCAGAAATGAAAACAGCATGGTTGATTTGGTATAAAACATATATTTAATTGTAAAATTTGAATGAATGTTTTTGGAGACAATTTTTAGAAGTAAACCGCAAATTTGATTGACACTTATAGGTATTTTAAGATCCTAAATGTAAAAAATGAGTTCAGAAATGAAAACAGCATGACCGATTTAGTATAAAAACATATTTTATGTAAAATTTGAAGGTATATTTTATTAGATATATTTTTGATCAATCAAAATTTTGATTGACATTTTCTAAAAAGTAGCCATGATTATTGAAAAAATTAAATATATAAAGTGTTATGCGTTCCAAACTGTATATAATTATAAATTTTCAGGGTATTATATAATATAGATCCTAAGTTATAAGGTTAAGTACAGATAATGTCAAAATTTTGCTGAAAAATTTTAATTTTTGATTTTGACTGACAGTTTTGGACATGAATGGGACATTCAACTACCATGAATATGGTTTCAAAAGATGCAGCTAGCGATTTTAGGAAAAGTCACAAAATTTGAAGGGATATGATTCAGCCAATTTTCTACAATTAATTTCACTAATAGGGTTAATATGCTCAACTCGTTTGCCAATTTGGAGATGACTACATTTAGAAAAATTAAGATCCATTCCCCAAGTGGTGGACCAATCATAAAAAGCAAAAAAATCAGTTTGCAAAACCTTCTTAGATGCTTCTGTGGATGCAAAATAGATTTTGAGATCGTCAGCAAAAAGCTTTAAACTGGAAACAATTTTGGCGGGCAAATCGTTTATATATAAGTTAAATAACAAAGTGCCGAGCACACTGCCTTGGATGACACCACTTGTTACATCAGATTTACTTGATAGATACCTGTTGAGTTCTATTTTTTAGGAAGCTTTCAATCCATTTCAAATTTCTACTGTTTATGTCATAGTTTTCTAATTTCTTAAACAAATGATTGTGTGGTACTTTATCGAATGCTTTACTAGAGTTAAAGTATAGAACGTCGACAGTTGAGTTTTTTTCAAAAATGGTTGAAACATCATTATGAAATTCCATTAATTGTGTTATTGTCGATTTCTTTTTGAAAAATCCATACTGTTCATTTGCGACGAGACTGTTTCGTTGTAGGTGGAAAAGTATATTTTCTGATACAATTGATTCTTACTTACAGGCGATGCTATAACGTCAGGAAGTTTCTTCAGTATATATATGGGTGTAAGTTGTCAATACTTGGCAATTTATTAATATCAAGGGAGCTAAGTTTGTTATAAACGGTTTCTTCACTAATAATAATTAAATTATCCATGAGAAATAAATTCTCATATTTAGAGATGTTACTTTGTGATAAACTTGGTTTTTTGTAAAAATAGTCTAAAAGTACTGGTTAAAATTTCAGCTTTTCCACTACTACTTTGCACTAAATTTTTATCAAAATTTGTTATTGCATTGTGAACTGAACTTTTGTTCTTTAAAGAATTTATGTAGTTCCAAAATCTTTTAGGTCTATTCTTTATATCTAGGGAAATATTAACTTCAAAAGATCTTTTAGCTTTTCTTGTCACAGATCTCAAATTATTGGAAGCTTTTCTGAATTGATACCATATTTCAGGATTTATATAGAGTGCATTTTTGTTTGTACAATGAAAAGGGAGCAGAATTCAGGTAAAGATTGCGTTGTTTTTTTGCTTTACAGATATATTTTTGAAAATAGTTTGATTTTGAATAGAATTCCATAAAATAATCAACTAATGTAATTACCTTTATGAATGTTGAGTTTCTTTGAAATGGAACGAGTAATTTCCGCTTTAAAGGTAATATCAAAAGTAAGTGTGTAGTGATCGCTACGAGTAAGGGGTGGTGCAGTAGACAAGTTTGAGATACCAGCAGGAGTATTTGTTATCAAAAGATCTAGAAGGCTTTCTTTACCACCAGGAAAAATTCTGGTTGCTTCTTTCATACAAGATTGTTTGAAGTCAAAAATTCTATAAACATTTTCTCTGCTAAACTTATTTTTGGTTGTAGAAAACTTTGGGGACTCTAACAAATTGAAGGGAAATTATATAATCACCAATAAATATTATGCTTAACTTAGGAAACAGATCAACAAAGCAAGAAAAAAGTTTGAGTAACTCTTCTGTCGAGCGAAGTAAGGAAGTTGACGGGCTCCTGTATAAGCAACATAAAATGTAGTTTTTACTATTACAGCAAACCTTCAAAGCAAGATATTCTATGAAATGAAGAGTAAAAGGAGAAACAGCTGGTACATTCAAAAATGGTTTATAAAAAGCAATACCTCGTTTTATGGTTGGTTCAAACAAGTCACTATCAAGTTAGTAAATACAGAAAAGTTTTTCATGAAGAAGTTACGTGAGTATAATGGGAATCTGTGACGGTTTTTAGTGAGGACTTCATTAATAAGAAATAAGTCCAAATCATAATTTTTTGCTAGTAAAGACAGCTCTGATATATTAGAGGATAGTTGGTTTGAATTTGAGTAAAAAACCTGCAGCTTTTTCATACTTGTGTATAAATCTGAATTACTGACATTCTGTATTAATTTTTGAGCAGACATAATTATCTTGCATGATGATGTGTTTTGAGCTGGAAACTTTTTTCTCTTGATGATTTGAAAATTGTTTAAAAAATTTTAGAATAATGGCCATTTTCAAAGATTAGAGCGAAAAATTAATATATAAATTTTTTGAAATTTTACTATTTTAAACTAATTAAAAAAAATCGTTTAATTTTTTAATATTTATTATTAACAAAAATATAATTCATTAATTTTGAAATCCTATAAAAAAGATTTTAATTTGATAATATTTAATTGAGCTAAAAATTTATATTTAAAATTTGTCTTTTATATCATATTTTTCTTTGCTTATTAATTATAATAATACATGATAAATCTTTTGATATTAAATCTAGATTAAACCTATATTATGCGTTATTTCATTCTAAACATATATATTGTAATTTCATATGATGTTTTGTTAATTGATCCAAATTAAAACTTTATATTTAAAACTAGAATATTTCAATTTCAAACATTGATTAGTGTTACTATAACAAAATAAAATTAACACACCTATTAGTGCTGGGCAAAATTTGTCCGCTCAAGTGCTGGGGGCGTAAAGTGCCCCCCCCCTATTTTTCTCAGATATTAATAAGTTTTTATAAATATTTTTAATATTACATATATATTTCAACTATGCTGAATTCAGTGGTGATGTCCATTTTTTATCAAAATCAATCAAACCTGGCAAAAAATTGATTTATATTTGACAGCTCATCTCAAAAAGGAACTTTTTATTTAAATAATTATATAACGTTTTTTACACATGTATACCCATTTTCAAATATGCTGAATTCAGTGGTGATATTCATTTTTTATGAAAATCAATCAAACCTGTCAAAAAATTGATCTAAATGTGACATCTCATCTCAAAAAGGAACTTTTTATCTAAATAATTATATAAAGTTTTTTACATATGTTTACCCATTTTCAACTATGCTAAATTCAGTGGTGATATTCATTTTTTATGAAAATCAATCAAATCTGCCAAAAAATTTATCTAAATGTAACAGCCCATCTCAAAAATAAACTTTTTATCTAAATAAGTATATAAAGTATTTTACACATGTATACCCATTTTCAAATATGCTGAATTCAGTGATGATATTCATTTTTTATGAAAATCATTCAAACCTGTCAAAAAATTGATCTAAATATGACAGCTCATTTCAAAAAGGAACTTTTTATCTAAATAATTATATAAAGTTTTTTACACATGTATACCCATTTTCAAATAAATGGTGATATTCATTTTTTATGAAAATCAATCAAACTGTCAAAAAATTGATCTAAATGTGAGAGTTCATCTCAAAAAGTGGATCTTTTTTTTATTTCTCAAAAAGAAGCTTTTAATCTAAATAATTATATAATGTTTTTTACAAATCCATTTTCAAGCATGCTGAATTCAGTGGCGATATTCATTTTTTTATAAAAATCATTCAAACCTGTCCAAAAAGTGATTTACATATGACAGCTCTTCTCAAAAAAGAAACTTTTTATCTAAGTAATAATATTACACATATATACCCATTTTTAAGCATGCGTAATTCAGTGGTGAATTCATTTTTTTATGAAAATTAATCAAAACTGTCAAAAAATTGATTTATCCCAAAAAGAAAGGATCAGTCACGGTTTTTTTGAATTAGAGAATTACGTTAGAAAGTATAGGGAGATGATGAAGTTTACCGTGTATGGCATTTTACACACATATACCCATTTTCAAGTAGGCTGTGTTTACTGGTTATATTCCTTTTTTTTATAAAAAATTAGTCAAACCTGACAAAATAATTTAAATATGACAGCCCATGTCAAAATTAAATTTTTTATTCTTATAAAAAGTTTTTTATACATTTCAAATATGTAGAATTTAATGGTGATGTCATTTTAAATGAAATCAATAAAACCTGTCAAAAAAATCGATAATTCACTCAAAATATTTCATTCTACAGTAACTTATGTAACTCGATAGGACCTCCATCTTTTTGGCTACAAATTCGTTATCGACTTGTAGTCTCTACGTCATATTATAATTTACAGTATGTAATTTTGCTATTCATTCCATGATGATCCTTTCTTGGTAGCTCTTTTTTCATTAGAAATTTATATTCTTCAATGTGTGTTCGAAAATTTTTTTATAATGATAAAATTACCTTTTTCCTTTCTCAAAGCATTTTGATTAAAGAATCTTCTTGATGATCTTAGACTTTTTTTTATCAGTATCGTGTATTTTATTATCAGGCCTGAATATTTGTCAACCAATCTCTTTCAAAGGTTTTTTTCTGATGAAACATTCGCGATGTTCATTGTTCAATTAAAAAAAGTTGTCCACGTTCTTCATCTAAAAAATTATTTATTTGACGCAAAACGAAAAAGATGGACAAATTCAATTTAAATTAAAATATCTTGATAGTGACTAAATTCTCACATATTGGCATTTGTGCCATTTTTGATAAATCTGACCTATTCTAAATTTTCAGATTTCCTACCCATCTTAGCTAAATGTTAATTGTAATCCTATATGATAAGCTATAGATATAAATATTTTTCATTTGTAAAAGAGGAACTTCTTTTTCACAGTCAAAATCTTTTTGAAGCATCTATTATATAATTAAACCACTTCCTAGTTCATTAGAACATGGTAGATGTTCCATTTAGTCAAGATACATATTTTTTTTAATTATTTGTTTTGATCACATGTTCTCTTTTCAATTAGTTTTTAACTTCGTTCTTTCTCTCATACAAATTTTCAAAAGATTTTATAATACGTTTTGTTACTCAAGATGATTGTAGAAAGTATTATAAGCCAAAATATACAAAAAAAAAGAGTATATTTCAACTATATATCTAATATGCAGCCATTTTTTGAAATTTTTTTTCAGAACTGATTTTCAGGCATACATTACTAATTCAATTGCCACTTCGAGATATTTTTTAACCGTATTATCCAAAATCCAGTACAGAAATAAAATAAGCATAGTCGATTTGGTATAAAACAGATATTTTATTTTTTTGAAAATATTTTTGAAGACAGTATCTAGAAGTAAATTGCAAATCGAGTGAAGCTTTTAGATATTTTAAAACCATAAATGCCAAAACTGAGTCCAAAAATGAAACCAGCATCTTCCATTTGGCATAAAAACAGATATTTTATAAAAATTTCAAAAATATTTCACATTAGACGTAAATCGAACATTTGATTGATACATTTAGACATTTAAAACCTCTAAATGCAAAAGATGATTTCAGAAATAAAAATTATCATGGTCGAATTGGTATAAAAACATTGTTCAGAAATGAAATCATCATGATCTATTTGCTATAAAAACATATATTTCTCGTAAAATTTGAATCAATATTTTTGAAAATTTAGAACTAAACACAAAATTGATTGATACTTATAGGTATTTTCAAATTCAAACGGCAAAAATTGAGTTCATAAATGAAACTAGCATAGTTGATTTGGTATAAAAACATATATTTAATTGTAAAATTTGAATGAATGTTTTTAGAGAAATTTTTAGAAGTAAACCACAAATTTCATTAACACTTATAAGTGTTTTCACATCCTAAATGTAAAAAATGAGTTCAGAAATGAAAACAGCATGATTGATTTGGTATAAAAACATTTATTTCATGTAAAATTGTGAGAATATTTTTGGAAATAGCTTTTAGAAGTAAACCGCAAATTTGATTGACATTGACAGATATTTTAAAACCTCTAAATGTGAAAAATGAGTTTAGAAATGAAAACAGCATGATTGATTTGGTATAAAAACATATATTTTATTGTAAAATTTGAATGAATGTATTTGGAGACAATTTTTAGAAGTAAACCGCAAATTTAATTAACACTTATAGGTATTTTCAGATCCTAAATGTAAAAAATGAGTCCAGAAATGAAAACAACATAATCGAGTTGGTATAAAACATATATTTTATGTAAAATGTAAAGGAATGTTTTCGAGACAATTTTTAGAAGTAAACCGCAAATTTGATTAACACTTATAGGTATTTTCAGATCCTAAACGTAAAAAATGAGTCCTGAAATGAAACCAGCATGGCTGATTTAGTATAACACATATATTTTATGTAAAATGTGAAGGAATGTTTTTGGAGACAATTTTCAGAAGTAAACCGCAAATTTGATTAACACTTATAGGTATTTTCAAATCCTAAATGTAAAAAATGAGTCCAGAAATGAAAACAGCATGACCGATTTAGTATAAAAACATATATTTTATGTAAAATTTGTAGGTATATTTTATTAGATACTTTTTTGATCAATCAAAATTTTGATTAACATTTTCTAAAAAGTAGCCATGATTATTGAAAAAATTAAATATATAAAGTGTTATGCGTTCCAAACTGTATATAATTATAAATTTTCATGGTATTATATAATATAGATCCTAAGTTATAAGGTTAAGTACAGATAATGTCAAAATTTTGCTTAAAAATTTTAATTTTTGATTTTGATTGACAGTTTTGGACATGAAAGGGTCATTTAACTACCATGAAAATGGTTTAAAAAAATGCAGCTAGCGATTTTAGGAAAAGTCACAAAATTTGAAGGGATATGATTCAGCCAATTTTCTACAATTAATTTTTTAGTGAAGGGGGGGCGTTTTACGCCCCCAGCAGTAATAGGGTCCTATATAAGGTAGGGTAAAATGATGTGCTTAACTGGCAGGGGGCGGATTCTGCCCTCTATAAAATTACTCAAAACTAAAAAAATATATATTTTATTACTTGTTTATGCTTATCTAGATATATTTCAAATGATCTAAATGTGGCGCTGAGCTTTTTTTCAAACCTCATGCTAAACATGATTATCAATCAATCAAAATGATAGATGTTTTCAATTGATATTTTATTATTATATATTGTTTTTGAGTATACTTTAGCCTACAAAATGCGCTTCAAACTATTGTTCATATTTATTTTTATATTTATTTGTTTTTAAATTATTTTATTTATTCATTTTTATTATGTATTATAAACATATATATGCCAAATAGACAAAATATATTAGCAATGTTTTAATAACCTACTAAACTACATATGTAGAAAACACAATTTTGAATGGTCATATGTGTAAAACACGAAAAATGTCAAACTTGAAAAGATGAAGTAAATATATCAGAAGAAGCCCTTATCACGATGAAAACAAAATTTGCATTCTTATTTCAAAAATATTAGTCAAAAATTATATATGTAGTTAAGCAGGCGTGTGAGTTTAAGATAAAACTACATATGCAGTTAAGCAGGCGTGTGAGTTTAAGATCAAAATCAATAAGGTGCGAATCTATAAACAGATTAAGAAATCTTGCAATTATATTTTTTTGTATATTTACTGTGTTCTAAATCAGTGTTTTCATGTTTGTTGGTACATTCCAAAAAACTACGTATGTAGTTAAGTGAGCTTTCGAAGACATTTTTATGTAAGTTTACAAAAATACTTTGTTCATTAATTTAATGTAATTATTTATATTTTTTGATACTTGCTAATTGGTTTATATCGATTTTTACATGTTTTGTTGCTAAATTTTGAAAATACACATGTAGTCATGTGGGCTCCTGAAAGATATTTTTTATGTAAGCTAATAAGGTTTAAACGCACTTTCATTTTTGAAAAAAAGATATGCAAACTTATACATATATAAATTATGAGTTTAAAAAAAAATTTTTTTCTTATAAACATTTTCAAGTGTTGATATTAAAACAGTTTAAACACCTGCAAACTGTATGTTCATTACAACAAGGTTCGCCACATTTTTGACACTGTTGTTTTATTTTTTTTCAAATTATCCTTTTGCTTTTTATGATTTATTCCAGAAATTTTACTGAGGCATGATTTGCAACGTCTTGCAGTACCAACGTTGATGAAATTTTGTGTTCTTTGCATTGGAATAGTTCTTTGTGGTTTTCCAATAAAACAATAAATTTTTTCTTTTAGACTAGAAGACAAACCACTCAGAGATTTTTCTGCTATATAAGGAATCACTAATGCCTTCACCAGATCGATTCCGAACATTAAGGAATCAATTTTTCGTAGATTAAGATTATTTTTCAAGGAAAAGACTGTTCCTGCGTTCACTCTAGAAGTATCAAGAATATAACTCCAGCCTTTAGAAGTCCATTTTCTACTTTTTCTAACTACAGTACTATATCCAATTCTTTGGTCTATAATATCTGTTCCGCCTTTAGTGTAGTCGTATAATTTGAATATTGCAGGCTTTTTTTATCATCTTTTGTTACCCCGAAAAGTGATGGATATGATGAAGCAATCAGCACTCCTTTGTCACGTTTAGATTTCTTTTTAAAATTATAGGAATGACGACTCAAAAACTTTGAGTTTGTTGTCGCCCAAATTGCTTTGTATGACGTTTTTTCGTTTGTAACAATATTTTTGATTTCATTAGGTATGCCTCTTTTACTAGGCATTTTTGTTCCAACACACGTAATTCGTTTTTTTAACAACCACAAAATTATAGGAATTGAAGTGTAAAATCTATCCAAAGTAAGATTTCTTCCTTCTAAGCTTCCTGACAGCCTTCTTACAAGCTGTTTCACATATTCATCGCTTGATTTAATATAGTAAGGGCTCGTTTCATTTTCAGGTTTTCCAGAATAAACTAAAGACTGGTATGTGAAAGGATACTCAACGGAATTGATTGAGCGGAAAAGAAGACCATATTTGTTGGGCTTGGAAGGATTATAAATTTTGAACTTTATAGCAGTCTTTGATGGGTATAAAGTTTCGTCAAGAGTAAGAAAAACAGAAGGATTCATCCACCTTGAACAATTGTGATTGAAAATTTCAAAAATACTTTGAAAGGCCGCAAACCGATCAGACGTCCACCTTTGAGGCCTAGACAAAATGTCATCAAAACAAAGATGTCTATTCAAAATATAATATCTCTTCAAACTCATTGTAGAAGCAAACAAAGGACAGCCAAATTCTGACCACAAAAAAGATGCTCTTAAAAAATTTGCCTGAGCAAAGCTCGAAGATAAGTGATACCAATATAAGCTTTTATTTCTTCAACGTTCGTTAACTTTATATGAGTATATTTTGCATCCTGTAAAAAATCAATATTTCTTTTTTTAATATAGACATTAGTTTTTTCAAATACTTCGAATATGATTTCTTTACATATGAACAAATGAAAACACTCAAGAGGATTGCTTGCTGTAACATTACTTTTAACACCAACGTGATTTCTTATTATGTTTTCTCTACTTTGCCTCCCTATATTTGATGGCTTTCTTGTCGACCAAGTGAAATTTAAATCTTGAAAACCTTCTTCTTTTTCTTTTGGAGTAGCTTTCAAAACGGAGTTAAACATCTCAAAAATATTTTCATCTAAAATATCAAAGTTTTCTTCATTGAGAGCCTCTTCAATGCAGTTTATCACTCTTGTTTTAGAAGATGTGTTTTGGACAAAATGTCTTACTTTGCTGTCATTGCCACCATCATCTGAAAAAACAGATTCACTTGAAAAATCTTCAGTAGAAGAAAAATTCAGAGATTCTGATTCTTCGCTTTCACTAGATGTTTGAGAGATAGTTGCAAAAGATTCATGATCAGATGTATAATTCAAATCGAAAATATTTTGTAAAGTTTCTGAGGTTTCAAAAATACTCGGTTTAGAATGATTTCTTCGAAATATTTTTTACTTCTTTTTGTTTTATATTTTCCTCCAAAAATTTCTCTTTTTGAAGACATGGTATAAATGTTTATTTAAAATCTCTAATAGATTATAATGATTATTAGAAAACAAAATAATTAGCAAAACTAATAAAAAAATTTCAAAATATAAACTAGATTTTTTTGGGGCTATAAAAGAAAAATAAAAATTTGAAAATATTTTTTATATAAAAAAAACAAAACTTTGTAAAATTTATGTAATCTATTTATGTTTTGTGAGTTTCAAAATGATAGATATTTTAGTACGTCAATTTTTACCTTGTTTTTTCAAGATTAATTTTGTTTCTAATTATGGAAAATCCAGATTCAATTTTTATATCAATATGTTCTCTAGAATTTTAATTTTTTTTAGTTTAGTTTTGATCCTTACTGATACAAACATATGGAACACACAATCATACTTTTTTATATTAAACAAGATAATGCTGAAAAAATTTGAAAAATACAATATACAGTTATAGGCAGCGCAGAGAAATCAAATGTGTTCCTGTGTTTTAGTTGCCAAAAATCATATAAATTTTATGTAGGCATAAATTAATTTTTTAATGAATAATTGATTTCAAAAATATATCTGATTAATCATATGATAAAAACACAAGCTAATGAGATAAAAAGCCAACATAAGGTATTAATAAAAATAACTTGAATAGCCCAAAAATCATTTTCATAAGTCTATACTTTTTCATTGATAAATACTATCTCATTGTTATGGTTGGTTGGAGATATCAAAGCACTTTCAGCCGTAAGGCTATATGCTCGCATTATGCTTAAGATGGTTAATTACAGTTTTTGTGAATTTGTTTTTAGAGTTGGGAGCCTTGGGGATCGAACCCCTGACCTTCAACTGTTAAGCTGAAAGGTACACCCTAACAACCATTGAAAATTAACAATACTGTTAATATGAACTTTTAGAATTTTTATAAATATTTAAGAAAAGTCACAAGGTTTCAACATAATATCTAAAGTACTTTTTCCAAAACAGCGCCTTGAAATTTACGCGGGCAGATTCCGCCCCCCTTGCCTCAGATAGTGTTAAAAATTTAAAGCTATTATAAATCTACCTGCATTGATCAAGTGTTGAATTTTTTCGTAAAAATTTGGCAGGCTTCAAATTTTATAATAAAAAATTTGTTGACTTTTATACTTTTGAGAAATTACGGAATTTATATTTTAAAAAAAAAATGTGTCCATTTGTGCAACTAATTTTTTATTTTTAGCTATTCCACTTTTGACCCAAAACCTGGACTATTGTATCCAAGATGAAGAGAGGAATCGAATGATGTATAAATCATCTCTCGATGACATACTTAAAATGTAGTTATTAGAACAAAATTGTGACAAAGATAAAAAAAAATTAAAGAATTGAACATTTTATTGTTCCCTTAAAATGAAACTGAAAGATTCATCTTTATTTCGAAGGTTTAACTCCTTTACTTCATCTTTCACACTTTTTATTTTTTCTCTCTCTTCATAGTTAAAATCATTAGAAATATAAATACGTTCATTATTTAAAGATGCATTTTTCAACAAATGTAAAGCACTAATGGCGGATAGTTTATCAGTATAGTTTTCATACGTAATCAGAATAGGCCTTTTGATAGCTTTATCTTGATTAACTTTACCAAGCTTTTCAGATTTTTGAGTAAATCTAGAATATACTCACTATCAACAATTCTTTCACCATTTTCGTTTCTTTCGCTGATTCCATGAACTATGTGATTCATTTTCCTACATTCTATATCTTGGTCGATTACACGTTGATGTTGAAGGGTATCATGCAAAATTTGGCGAAAGTCAGGAATTGGTGGGGATACAGATGCACTTTTTCCAGGAGTATTTGAAAAATTTTCCAACAAGGAATCAAGTTAGTTTGTACAAATTAGTTTGTATTGTATTGCAAAATGCTTATTGTGCTGGTTAACTTATCTTGTCTTGGTATTCTTATCGAAGGTTTTTTAAGAAGGGATAGATCATCATCAATTTTAACTAGGACTTTTTTGAGTGTAAGTATATCTTCTTTCCTACAGATAATAAAAAACCACGCATTCCGGCGCTTTCCCATTTTTCAATTGAAGAAATCATTTCTTGACATATATCTTGGCACGTATGACAATACCACTTCATATAGGAGCTACACTTCAACATCTTCGTAGTAATAGTTTCACAGTTAGAACAAGACCAATCATTGGAAGAAAGAGAAGAATTGTCGTTAAATTTTTTTGAACACAAAGCTTTGGTTTTCATTTCAAAAAAAAAGAATTAAAAATAACTTATATTATCAAAACATACCGTCTTTAAAACAGAAACAAACGATAAAAAACTTGGATGAAATCAAAAAAGATATAAGTTATAGCACTCAAAGTTCGACTTATACACTGGTATATACGGTATTCATAAATTTATTTTTTGAAAATATTAAATTTTTAAATATTATGCTCTAAAATATATTTTAATTAAAAAAAAACAAATTATAAATTTTTACAGTAAATAAGTATAAATACGGTATATGCCAGTGAAAAGTTGACATTTGAGCCACTTTTCACAATACGTCGAACACAAGATACCAAATTTGAAACTTATTTATGGTTATCTCCGCTAAACTAAAAATGTTTCATTTTAAAATGTACATTACAGCTGCATACTATGTTGTATAATAAAGATGACATATTTATTTGTTAGAAGAAAAAAATTAACGAATTCTTTTAACACTAATGAGCTATCTAACACCCTGACAAACCAATTAACTTACAACTTTCTAACTGAATAAATAACTAAATAACTAACTAACTAGTTAAAACTTTAAGTTAGAGTTTCAATTAATTGGTTTTTTTCATTTGTCTGTAGGTTGTACATCGCAGACAAGAGAAATCAAACTTTTAGTTCTCGATAGAAAATAAGATTATATATTTAAGCTCTTCTTTTCACCCCACTTAAAACATCGCCTCTGACCTTACATTATAGGAAAAGTAGAAGATGCAATCCTTCATAAAATTTTGCAAGCGGAGCATACTTGAAAAGCAATATTTCAGGGAAAATTAACATATTAAAAATATTTAACCCAATAAATTTTCACTTAGTTCCTTTTCAGGTTTCTCATTCTTGACTTTTTGTGTTCAAATAAACAGACTCTGTAGACAGCTACATCTAAAGAAAGCGCTATACAGATTTATATTAGACATATTTTATTTCTTTTCTTGCTAGTGAATTGCATAATGAATCTAGTTTTATTAGAGCTATATGAACTTTCCAAAAATGTTGACAGATTGCACTTATAGTGGGAGTACAGGGTCTACATTAAGTTGGTCTGGGTTGGATTCCCAATCCTTACTATCCCTACCATTTCCAGCTTTGAAAGAGTATTGGTTTCTTAGGTGCGATGCCGGCAACTAAAAAATTAAAACATGTTCATTTTTCTTGGTAAGATGGAGAAAAATAGGAAATTTTAATACGTTTTTTTATATATTTTAGAAATACCGACAATCGAGATTTGTGTTGGCAGGGATGGCCTGAGTGCTGATGACATAGAAGATTCCATAGAAAAGGTACACTTTTGTTAGTACAATTTTTGACTTTGAGTTAGAATTTGAAGATTTGTTATCGGCGATTTCTTCTATCTTCGAAATTCTCTTCTAGGACCAAACTTTAATTATTTACGCAAGAATATCATTTATCTTACCTAAACTAATTCTAAAGCTTCCAGTGCTTAAATATTAAAAATAAAGTTAGTTGTAGGTTGTTGACAAACAGAATTACAAAATATAAAATTTTATAAATAGTTTTATATTATCAGGATTTCTTTGAAATAGTTACTTTTATACTTGAATTCAAAAAAGAATTTTTTTTAAATTCATATAAAAAAATTTATTCAAAAACAAGACTTACAAAATTTTCGGGTTGAAGATAAATGATTCCCTTACATTTAAAAATATTTTGTGTTTTCGCCATTTATATATAAATTGAACAAAAATTTAACATGTATACTATTATTCAGAAGCCAAGTTTCTTGGGGATTTACACAGAGTAGCAGCCAAAAAAACGCATCCATGAGAATATATTTTTCTGGGTAATTTCATAGCGTAGATTTCGAAAATCAGGGTAATTTTTTGTTTGCAGGTACAGTTTTTTTCCTACTGACTATATTTTTTTACCATTTTGTCTATATAATTACTTGTACTGTTTCATAAGGGGTTCTTTTAAAAACTCCCCAGATAAATTTTTCTATATTTGTGGCGAATTTACATCAGGAAAAAATAAACGCAATATCACTAAAAAAAACAAAAAAATATATTATATGTACTTCAAATGTAAAATTGGAGATCAGGAGAAATGCTGGGCTCCTCAAATATGTTGTAAAAAGTGTTCAAGTTCTTTGTACCGATGGTTTAGTGGCAATCAAAATCGAATGCCTTTCGGTATACCAATGATATGGAGAGAGCCGCATGGTCATACAACTAACTGTTACTTTTGCTTAGTTGATATCAAACGTAAGATTGCGCTTTTTTTGTATTTTATCTTCCTTTGTTCATCTTTTTTTTCTTCAGATTACACTAAAAATAAAATCATCGTTTACCCCAACCTTGATTCTGTTTTACGTCCAGTTAGTCACTCTGAAGATATACCAATCCCAAGACCACCTTCAGAGTTAACAGAGTCCTCTCGGTATAGTTCCGAATCAATCAGCAATGAAAATGAAAATGAAGATCCATCTTTTATTCCACGCGGCGAATCTTCACAGGCTCAGTTTTACAATCATGAAGACTTAAATGTTTTGATGAGAGATCTTGAGTTGTCAAAAAAGCAGGCCGAGCTTCTTGCATCGCGTCTTTAAGAGCGAAAGTTGACTGAAGAAAGTGTTTCAGTTACGATATACAGAAAGCGTTCAAATGGTCTCTTACCTTTTTTTTCTATGGAAAACGACTTGTGTTTTTGTAACGATATTGTTGGCTTGTTTGAAGAACTGGAACTTCCTTACGAACTGGCGTCTTTTCATAGATGCTTCACTCTACAGCACTAAGGCTGTTCTACTCCATAGTGGAAACAAACTTAAATCGATACCAGTAGCACATTTAGTTACTTTGAGGGAAACTTACGAAAATCTTGACTTAATTTTGAAAAAAATTAAATACAATGATCGTAAGTGGATTGTTTGTGCAGACTTGAAAGTAGTGCCTCTTCTTACTGGTTTACAAACGGGATACACCAAATTTATGTGTTTTTTATACGTTGAATAGTAGGGCCAGAGATGAACACTATATTCGTTCAGACTGGCCGATTAGGGGCTCAACATATATAGGAAACGACAACTTGATATGTCAGCCTTTAATTGAGAAAGAAAAGATTGTATTGCCTCCTCTACACATTAAGCTTGGCCCCATCAAGCAATTTGTTAAACCCATGGATCATGAGAGTCCTGCTTTCCAGTGGCGGATCCAGCAATTGATCACAGAGGGGACCATTTCAACATATTTATTCCTTAAGTTTTCAGTGATTTTGCTTTTTTTTAAATTTGGTATAACTTATAATAATAACTTCATATCATACAATATGTTAGTTATTATAATATGTGCAAATCAAATCATGCATAATTTTAATTTATTGAAAATTGAAAAATATATTTTTATACATGTCAAAATCAAATCGTAAAATCAAAAGACATATAGAGAATTAGATCTACATAGGGAATTTTCTCTGCTCAAGAGCAAAAAGTTCATTTTTTCTGTTACCTCTGTGAAGTCAAAATCCCGATGCATGTAGGCTAGAGCTAATCCATTGAGACGATCTGCTCCCATAGTTGTTCGAAGATATGTCTTTAAGTATTTGAGAACCTAAAATGTTCGCTAAGCAGTAGCTGATGAGACTGGCAAAGTAGCAAAAATAGTTAAAAGTAAATGGATGTTGGGATAATTTGATGTATTGCATAAATTTAATGCTGAGATGCAATAATGAGAATAATCAGGAGCTGGTTTATAAAAGGTTTTCCACGTTTCAAATTCCAGTTCACCTTCATCTAAAGAGCAGTAAATCCAAATTTTTGGCAAATTATGGTAGTAACCCAGAAAGAAGAAAAACAGTTGAATGATGACTCAGAAAACCATCATCGACTAATTATGCCATCTAAAAATGGCAAATAAATAGAACGGCGATAGTACTCTAATTAGGAGGTTACTGGAATATTATTAATTTTCATTTGGCGTTCAACTCTTCTGGGAACGGAAAAGGTTCGTCATCGTATAAATCTTGAGCTTTCTGAAATAATTTTTGAAAATATAGTTCATTGCTTCTCCATTCCTATAGCTGCTTTTTGATTATGCAGACATGGTTAATGGCTGAAAATAGATCATTTGATACTGACTGCAAAGCAACAGGCAGCTTCTTAGTTATTGTCATCAGATCGTTCATTATAGTCAATGATATAACAGACTCTGGTTTAGTTAAAGAGGTAAGCAAAATGTACGCATCTGTAGATGATAGAGAGTTTTCTTGACTCATGCACTCTAAAATCTCCAGTACAACAGATATAAAGTATATGCTGTGTGAATTGCTTCTTGCTTTTCCACCCAACGTGTTTGGCATGAAACTTTAAGTCTATATTTTGATGAAACGACATTAGCTGACTTGAGAGCTTCTTCTAATGATTTTGTTCTTACAACACTCCTAGTGAAGAACCTGGCTAAGCTGCCCACAATTCAAAATGCATTTGTGATCTAAGTGATATTTGAAGCTTTCACAAGAGTTAAATTGAGAGCATGTGCAGCGCAATGCACGTAAATTGCTTGATTTCCACAAAGTGTTTTCATTTCGGCTGGAACTCTATTAAAAGCTCCACTCATTGATGAAGCACCATCATAACCGTGTCCCACGAGGCAAGTTGGATCAAGACCAGCACTTTAAGCACACTAAGTATTTCATTTGCAATTGCTACTCCACTCAATGAATCCGGATTCATAAACTCCAAAAAACGTTCCATAATCAAAGTATCCTTTATATAACGCACGCTGACGAAGCTGAGTTTTGTGAGACAGATCAGTTGTCTCATAAGCGATAACAGAGAAAAATCTTGATTTACAAATCTCATCAGATATTTTCCTGCCATAGGTATGTGGCATTTGAAGCTGATTTCGAGAGATGATCAAACAATTTTGTGTTGGATAAGGAGTACAGTGGAATCATTGAACGGAAACAACCTTTGTCTGTGATAATACTATTAATTGATACTGAAGGATCTAATTGACCATCATGTCGATGTCCTCCCAATGGCAATCCCAATCTACCACACAAAACAATTACTTCAGTGATGCTTTTTATTATTTAGGTCGACCTTGATCGCCAGGACAAAGACCTGCTCATTAGAGCGAATGGATGATGATGATGATGATGATGATGCTTTTTATTATTTCCCTATTATCTTCTTTTTTTTTACAAAGCTGAACTTAATTGATTGTCAACTGCAAGTGATGGCTGAGAAATACGGAGGCTAAATTCATGGGCAGCAAGTTTTGCAGATGTATGGTAGTTGAGCTTGTTATGATCATAGAGATATCTTCTCTGACCAGTCAATTTAGAAAAGCGTCTACATGGTACTGTGACAAGTTGTCCGGCAGATATTTTTGATGCACCAACGTTTTCTGGTGCAAAAACACACAAAAACGGCAGAACAATCGATTTAAATGCTTTGAATTTGTGAGCAATGAATACGTTTCAAAATAAAATGGTGTTATGCGTCTTGTCTTTCCACTTTTATTCGTCTCACTGGGCCAGGATGATGGGGTACCTCATGGACGAAGAACTTTCTGTGATAAATATAATTTATCGCCATCTGGCATCTTATTTGGTCCACCAGGGTAGAGAAGAGCACGTAAAATATCATTTTCTGCTAAAATCGGTTGTTCTGAATTGATATTTACATTGGTCGGTTGAGCGTCTTCAAGATACATGGTCGGTAATGGTGCAAAAGAAGATGAAGAGGATGCTAAAGGCTGAGAAACATCTTTTTTTTGTGAAAAAATCAATTATTTTCTTTTTTTAATCTATGGTTTTTTCTCAATCTTGATATTTTTTGTGATTTCTGCAGCAAACAATAAAAACTGTTAGAAAATTTGTCAGAAACACTTAAAAAATGAGTAAAAAAAATTTAACTTTGGAAGTGAGCAAAATAGAGAATTATGCTCGCGTAAAATAATAAATGGAAACGCAAAAAAAAATTCAGTAAATCTAAGTCATCGGCAAGTGACAATTTTTTGAGTTTCGAACAGAAGACGCCATTTTATAAAAATGTACTGATAAACTAAAGTATTTTTATTTAAAAAATTAATTATTTTACTCTACAAATAAATAAATTATTTAATTTTAATTTAATAAATTGTTTTTTATTATTTAATTAATAAAGACTTTGTTCAAAAATATGTATACTTGACAGTCGACAAGGGGGCCAGGCCCGGTAGGCCCGCCCCTTGTATCCGCCATTGCTACTTTCCATTACTTAAAAACAAAATTTCCTAAGTTGAGCGCAGCCAAAATAAAGGAGGGTATCTTTGTTGGGCCTCAAATAAGAAAGCTTTTCAAGGATAAGGAGTTTTAAATGAAAATGAATTCGCCTGAACTCAAAGCATGGGAAAGATTTAGAAAAGTATATAAAGGTCTTTTGGGAAAGAATATGAGAAACTTGTTGAAAACTTTATTTCATCATATCTTGGGGTTGCAACATGCCATTGAAAGTTCATTTCCTTCACTCACATCTTGATTTCTTCCATGAAAATGCGGCAGACGTCGGCGATGAGCACGGAGAGCGCTTCCATCAAGAGATTTCTAAATTTGAAAAAAGATACAAATGGAAATGGATGCCCCCAATGCTCGGTGACTTCTGCCGGAATTTACATTATGAAAATAAAAATTCACTTCAAAAAAGACAAAAAATTTATAAATTTTAATTACTTAACATTTTCAATTTTGTACATGTGTAAATAAACTTAAACAAAAATTTTTATGATTTATAACAATAAATTTTTATTTAAAATAGACTAGAGAAGGTTATTTTTAATTTTTTATTAGCGTTAAAATGGTGCCTAAAAATAAAAAATGGAGGTCAAATTTGGGTTTTTCACACCCGAAAACATATTCTCTATCTTTACAAATCTTTCGATATAGACTTTTTAATTGATATCCTCACAATAAGAATAAAATAGAAATTTTCCAAAAGCGTGCCCTAAGATGCGCATTCCATCTTGAATGGTGTTCCTATAAACAACCAATTTTCAGAGGTCATATTTTATACAATAATCTAAATAATAAGCCCCACAATCTGTTCAGAAAGTGCTTACGTGATAAAACACGCCATAAGAAAGGCGCACGATCTTCTTACAATCTTCTACCGTATCTCAACCTCTAACATTTCCGTTCACTATAAAGCAAATGTATTTTACAAAAATCAATGCTTCATATTTGAAGAATTGAGTTAGTCTATGAGTACATTCAAGCGTCTATTAAAACAATTTTTTATATCATCCTACAGCCTACTCCTCACGTGTGACAAAAAACTCTTCACTTGTAGTGAAATGCTTTAGAATCTACTTTTCACTTATATAAACATTGGTGGGATCAAAACATTTCAATTCTTTTTTAGTTATATTTATTATTTATATATAAGTGTTGTATTGTAATCGCGGCCTTTTGGCTTTTGCATCTTCACTCTATGATTAAAGTTATCTTTTAAATCCTTATTGTACAATCCAGCACACCGAATATTAATCAGCACAGTCCAAAGTTTTAAATATTATATTTGTCTGTTAAACTTTTATTAGTGTTGGGTTTGAGTGCCATTTCTCTAATAGAAGTAAAGTTTCAAAGTCATAATGCGCACTATTTCATTTAAAGGTATTTTGTTACAATATAAATTTTATTGAAAATTTTTAGGCAAAAGAGATCATGTTGCATAATGGAGTTGGAGTGAGATATGTATTGAACGAACCCTATCTTGTAAAGCTTCACGCATTTAAACTTTCTTTTGTAACATAAAAACCAAATTATTTTTAGGGAAGAATTAATATAGATGAATTAGAGTTTTTACTACACCAATTAGAATTTTCTGGATACCTTGAAAAACATTTGGAATGTGATGCTTTCTTGTTTTTATCGAAGTAATTGATCAAAATAACTAAAGTATTGATATAGAGTGTTTTTTTTACAGAAATAGGGATTCACAATTTCGCCCCGTGGTGGGTAAGATGTTTCATATGATATCAACAAAATATTTTATACCAAACTTTGACAATCACCTCGCCCTAACATGAATATGATGACTAATGTTAATTAGATACGGTTTTTATAGCTTACGAGGATTACCCTGTTACCCTCTTGCTTTCCTCGAGACAGATAGGATACTAGGTACTGTGGTTCTAGGTTCCCTTAAAGATTATTGGTATGAAATAGTAGCAAGGGTATGGATCATTGTCAACTTTTTAACTATTAATCGATAATGGATAAATGCAACGAAATATTTATCTATAAAAATATTGTGTGAAATCACTGCTCCAATTTTATTTTAAAAAAAGGATCGATAATGGTATAAATCGCATATGAGTATTTATCCACGTAGGTGTTCTACGAAATCTTCATCTACAGTAAATTTCCAAAAATGTATTTTATCGATAAAGTTTTAAAATATAACGGGATATTTTAAGTGAGAATCTTGTTAAAAATTGTTGCTTTAGGTAGAAGGAAACTTCGCTCGATACAGATCGGATTCTAGGTATCCTATATAATTGTTTGGTGCAAACATCATAAATCTCCTCAAAGAAAGAACTTCTGTCAAAAAAGACCAGATCATTTTAAGGTATTTAGTAGGTGGTCTATGGATCATTAATGGGTAAAAATAAAGAAAATAAAAGTTTAAATACGCTTTATTGAACTAAAAACATATGAGTCTACATATATAACACAATTTCCAAAACGAGACAAGAGATAATTGTTACGTTTTCGTTTTTCTTGAAGAAGTATCGCCAGGGTCCTTTTAATTATTTGACCTTCCACCATCAAAACAGATCCAGTCCTAATCTAATCTCACATCGACCTTACATCTTCAGAACAGAACCTAATGTAATCTCACTTATACATCGACCTTAAACCTTCAGAAAAGAACCTAATCTAATCTCACTTATACATTAACTTTCCCCCTTCAGAACAGAGCCTAATCTAATCTCACGTATGCATCGACCTTCCACCTTAAGAAAAGAATCTAATCTAATCTTTCAGAACAGACCTAATCTAACTTTATCTATACATCGACCTTTTACTTGAACAGAACCTAATCTAATCTCACTTATCCATTGACCTTTCACCTTCAGAACAGAACCTAATCTCAACTATCCATCGACATTTCACCTTCAGAACAGAATAAAAGCAATCAAGGCATCGACATTTATAATATTAATCCTTTCATGATTACTTTGTTTCCGCAAATTTTTTTTAAATACGTATACAACTTTCTAATTTAGCTTGATCCTGCTTATGAGAACATTAAATCTTAGAATGTTGTATCATATTCTCTATTTTAGGTAGAGCTTATATCGAATACGTGTGTGATCGCAGAAAGTCGTACGCATTTATTTGAAAGAGAATCCTTCATATAACGGAAAAGTAATTGCTCACGAACTAACTCACTTGTAAGCCTTTTTTATGTGTCTTTAAAATGCGTCTTGACTTATTTTTGACACATTTTTTATCAAAATTAAAGAAAGTGCATTGGTATACATCATTCTGAGAGTATCATGACATAAAAATAGGCCCGCAAATGACAAACAATTTTAACTTCTAAGTTTCACAGTGAAAGTATCTTCTTAGTACAAAACTTAATAGGTGTGAAAAAACTAAGTGATAGTATTTGCTTTTCAATAAATCACTTTTATATTTAATTATAATTTTTTTTTTTAAAAATATCTATTACGCTCGATATTCATGAACTTACAAACACTGGTTGGCGTCAGGAAGGGCATCCGGCTTGTAAAAATTCTGCTCCAATTTACTTGCAATGATCCAAATTCTATAGGGCGGGGTACAGCCCGAAGTACTCCGTGGGTCCTTCCATTAGAAAGCAATGCGAAGGACAGGAACCTATAGAGAAACAGGATCAAGCCATCGACCCCCATTTAGGAGATAAGATGATGAAGAAGAAGAAGAAGAAGAAGAAGTTAAATTATTATTATTCAAAGTTTTTATGGAGAAAAAAAAATTAAAATCTAAAAGAGAAAAAAAAATTAAAATCTAAAAGAGAAAAAAAATTAAAATCTAAAAGAGAAAAAAACTCAAAAAATAAGCTAGTAAAGATTGAAATGACAAAAAAAGAGAAAAATAATTTATTATAATTTTGAAATATCAAAATTAAACAAAAGTTTAACAGAAAAGAAACAAACATCGAAAATTTTTGTTTTTATTCGAATTAAGCATTTAATTGACGAATAAATAGTTTTTTGTTAAACTCCCTCCTTCTCCTCCCAAAACAGAGTCGGGCTCCAGGTCGGAGAAAAAACATGATCAATTGAAAAATCTTTTAAATTCTGAGAAACGTCTATGGGTTAATCTAATTTTTTAGCCATTAAATTTTTCAGCGAACCAAATATTTTTTACATAAGTATATAAGAAAGTATTCTCTATAATTTAAACCTTGACTTTTTTTGGTCTGGGTTCGAATCCGAATCGTAACTATCATTACCCTCTGTCCAGCTATAGAAGATTATTCTTCCCTATGGATGCGATACCGAAAAAAAAACTTAAAAGATTTATCCCTATTGATTACAGTAATTAAAAGAGTTAAATTAATCTAATAGAATACACACGTCTGGAAAAATGCCTAAGATTGCTTTGAATAGTTGGCAATTTTCCACACTTTCACTAGAAGGACCAAAATCTCATTATACCTCTAAAGACCAGAGTGCGTCAATTGACGCAGAATTAAAGTATTCAAATTTTAGTTATATTTTTTTACGGATCAACAAAATAATTGATTTAAAAAAGAAATAAACAAATTTTATTATCATAAACTTCATTTTTAACAATATTGACAAAGTCTCATGGCACAAGTTCCACAAACCGTTTTTCCACACTTGCCACATACTCTTTTGTTCTATTTCTGCACACAAAACTTGCACACTTTTTACGTTCTGTATTTTTTTCATTTTTTGTTCTCTTTTCTGAACAAGGTTCTTCTGATGAAGAACTTCCACAAAATTCTTCTGCAACCTTTCGAATATAGTCCCTTCTACTCATTGATGATTTGCAAACATCATTATAAATGGTCCAACTGTTTATAAAGCCAGGCCAAGAATGTTGTAAAAAACGTGCATGGGCCAGCGCCTACTACATGCTTTAGTGGAGTACTGTTTAGCCATTTGATCTAACACGTCAACTCCGACTTTATTTTATTGTAAAAAAGTATTAAATCTGTTTTTTTCTTATGATTGTTTTCTGAAGGAAGGTGCACGCAAGAATGGAGTGTACTTAACATAATCACTGATTTTGACTTTTTACATTGATTAGATGTGAGAGTAACAGGTGGCTTCTCTGTAGATTATACTACTACAGTTTCATGAAGAGCCTTCACTTGCTTCAATCTTTCAGGTATTTCTCTTCTATTTTGTCGAATAGTGACGACTAAACTACACTTTCGTTTCGCAAGTTCTATGGATAACTCTAAAGAGGTAAAAAATTGATCGCATGTCACGTTATAACCTTTTTTGAAAAGAAGTGTCATTAATTTCAAAACTACACTGGTAGGTACACACTCATGTTTTTAGTTCTTTCTTCAATTTTTCCCAAGTATGGAATTGCATTGAACAAATATTTAGATTCAATGTCAACAAGCATCCAAAATTTCAGTCCAAATTTATCTGGCTTATTAGTTATATATTGCAAATATTTGCATCTCGCTTTGGATGGCAAAAGCTGCTCATCAACGGTCAATATGAAAGAAGGAACATACGCTTTTTGGCAATTTTCAATAAATGGGTGCTAAATAAAAGAAACTAGGCAAAATTTGTCATTCACCAAGTTTGTTTTTCTTTTGGATTTTATGTCGAAACGAAGAAATCTCATAATTTCCATAAATCGATTACGTGGGAATTTTTTGTTGAAGAGAAGGCAATCCCATTTATTATTCCACAAACTTTTTATAGGAAAGTTCCTCGCGCCAATTATACCACGAACAAGAATAAGAGCAATGAATTTTTGCAAATCTTCAATTGTAAGTGACCATGCTTCATTTCCAGAGACACTTTGGGCTTTTATGATGGTACACTTTTGAACAACTCTAAGCATTGCTTCGTTGAAAAAATTCTAAAACTGGAAAGCGGACTTTGTTTTGAAACTCGACTCGCTGCATATGCTGTTACACCTTTGCGAAAGTTCAATATGTTATGATCTTGAAAACCGCCATATGAATGAGAAGAAATGTCACAAATTTCCCATGAAAATCCACTTTTACTTTTTATCTGTTCGTGACAATCTTTTGTAGATGTATTCTGCATCGAAACTTCACAATCAGAAGAGTCAGATGAAAGGTCTGATGAAAAAGTATTAAAATCTTCTTCAATATTTGAGTCGTCATTGCTGAAATCTAAATTGCTTCGATCTGATGAGTCAGAAGCAATACTTTTTAGATTTTTCAAAGCTTCAAACTTATCACCACTTATATTTTGGTCCATAACAAAAGTGCAAAAAAGTTGTAAAAGAATGAGTCACACAACGGTTTCGAAAGCTAAAGAAAAAAGCAAAGTATCAAGTCAGAATGATGTATGTATGAAAAATGCGTATAGAAGAGTGGGAAGGAGAGGCATAAAAACAATAAAAAATTTTTCTTGGTGTGAGCATGTGTGAGCAATGGAAGAAAAACAGGAAGTAATTGCTTGTAGTCAATTGACGCGACTGGTCTTTTAAGGTAGGTATGATGCATGCTTGTTTGCATGTGATGTTGAAGACATGGAAATTTGCATAAAGCAAGTTAATAAAATTCATGAACATTTTTCGATTCTTTGATTATTCGATAAATATAATATTTAAAATCGTGCAAATTGCAAAGTATAGGTAATAACTTTTGTAACATCGTATGAGGTAGCAAAATATGAACAGAAAGTTTGATATTTTTTGATTTTTTAAAGAATATTTTTCGATTCTTTGATTACAGAATTTTATTTTGATTATTTGACAAATATAATATTTAAAATCGTGCAAATTGCAAAGTATAGGTAATAACTTATGTAACATCGTATGAGGTAGCAAAATATGAACAGAAAGTTTGATATTTTTTGATTTTTTAAAGAATATTTTTCGATTCTTTGATTACAGAATTTTATTTTGATTATTTGATAAAATATATTATATAGGTTGGAGATGAATTATCCCGGTATACAGGTTAGAGATGAACCATCGTAGTATACAGGTATAATGTATATAGGTAATAACTTATGTAGCATTGTCTCCCCGTATGAGGTATATCAAATCTTACATCTAGCAGAATGTGAACAGAAAGTTGAACATTGTCTCACTAGTTATTTGTACATGGAATAGAAACCATCGTAGTATACAGGTTGAAGATGAATCATCGTAGTATACAGGTTGGAGATGAATCATCGTAGTATACAGGTTGGAGATGAATCATTGTAGTATATAGTTTGGAGATGAATCATCGTAGAATACAGGTTGGAGAAGAATCATCGTAATATACGGGTTGGAGATAACACGCAAGTTGTCTACCCGCGTTCAACCGTACACGTTATGAGAATCTAACTTTAAACCTTCAATTTCTATTTAACTCATTTACGACCAATGTTCCCAAATGGAACGCAGACGAATTCCTACTTTAAATGGAATTAAATAGAAATTACTAAAGTCGTCTGCTTTGCTTGGTCTTAACCCTATTAGTGCTGGGCAAAATTTGTCCGCTCAAGTGCTGGGGGGGGCGTAAAGTGCCCTCGCCCTATTTTTCTTAGATATTAATAGATTTTTATAAATATTTTTAATGTTACATATATATTTAAACTATGCTGAATTCAGTGGTGATGTCCATTTTTATCAAAATCAATCAAACCTGTCAAAAAATTGATTTATATTTGACAGCTCATCTCAAAAAGGAACATTTTATTTAAATAATTATATAAAGTATTTTACACATGTATACCCATTTTCAAATATGCTGAATTCAATGATGATATTCATTTTTTATGAAAATCCATCAAACCTGTCAAAAAATTGATCTAAATGTGACAGCTTATCTCAAAAAGGAACTTTTTATCTAAATAATTATATAAAGTTTTTTACACATGTATACCCATTTTCAAATATGCTGAATTCAATGGTGATATTCATTTTTTTATGAATCAAACCTGTCAAAAAATTGATCTAAATGTGACAGCTCATCTCTAAAAGAGAACTTTTTATCTAAATAAGTATATTAAGTTTTTTACACATGTTTACCCATTTTCAAATATTCTAAATTCAGTGGTGATATTCATTTTTTATGAAAATAAATCAAACCTGTCAAAAAATTGATCTAAATGTAACAGCTCATCTCAAAAAGAAGCTTTTTATCCAAATAATTATATAATGTTTTTTACACATATATACCCATTTTCAAGCATGCTGAATTCAGTGGTGATATTTATTTTTTATGAAAATCATTCAAACCTGTCAAAAAGTGATTTACATATGACAGCTCATCTCAAAAAAGAAACTTTTTATCTTAATTATATAATGTTTTTTACACATATACACCTATTTTCAAGCATGCTGAATTCAGCGGTGATATTTATTTTTTTTTTATAAAAATCAATTAAAGTTATCAAAGCATTGATTTATAATATAACAGCTCATCTTAAAAAGAAACTTTTTATCTAAGTAATAATATAAAGTTTTTTACACATATATACCCATTTTTAAGCATTGGTGATATTCATTTTTTTAATGAAAATCAATCAAATTTGTCAAAAAATTGATTTATCCCAAAAAGAAAGGATCAGGCACGGTTTTTTGAATTAGAGAATTACGTTTAATAGAAAGTATAGGGAGATGATGAAGTTTACCGTGTATATAGGCATTTTACACACATATACCCATTTTCAAGTAGGCTGTGTTTACTGGTTATATTCCTTTTTTTTTTATATAAATATTAGTCAAACCTGACAAAATAATTTAAATATGACAGCCCATGTCAAAATTAGAATTTTTATTCTTATAAAAAGTTTTTTATACATTTCAAGTATGTAGAATTTAATGATGATGTTTATTTTTTTATGAAATCAATAAAACCTGTCAAAAAATCGATTAAACCTGTAAATCAATGTCAAATATATAAACATAAAAATAACTTCTATTTGGAGTATTTCTCTGGTTATTATTTTCTTAATTTATTTAATAAACCAAATTTAGGTGTTTAATTCACTCAAAATATTTCATTCTACAGTAACTTATGTAACTCGATAGGACCTCCATCTTTTTGGCTACAAATTCGTTATCGGCTCGTAGACTCTACGTCATATTATAATTTACAGTATGTAATTTTGCTATTCATTCCATGATGATCCTTTCTAGGTAGCTCTTTTTTCATTAGAAATTTATATCCTTCAATGTGTGTTCGAAATTTTTTTTATAATGATAAATTACTTTTTCCCTCTCTCAAAGCATTCCGATTAAAGAATCTTCTTGATGATCTTAGACTTTTTTTTATCAGTATCGTCTATTTTATTATCAGGCCTGAAAATTTGTCAACCAATCTCATTTCAAAGGTTTTTTTGTGATGAATCATTCGTGATGTTCATTGTTCAATTACAAAATGTTGTCCACGTTCTTCATCGAAAAGATTTATTGGCATCTGTGCCATTCTTAATAAATCTGACCTATTCTAAATTTTCATATTTCCTACTATCTTAGCTAAATGTTAATTTTAATCTTAGATGAATCCTAGCCATAGATTTAAATATTTTTCATTTGTAAAAGAGGAACTTCTATTTCACAGTCAAAATCTTTTTTGAAGCATCTAATATTATATAATTAAACCACTTCCTAGTTCATTAGAAGATGGTAGATCTTCCATTTAGTCAAGATACATTTTTTTTAAAATTATTTGTTTTGATCACATGTTCTCTTTTCAATTAGTTTTCAACTTGGTTCCTTCTCTCATACAAATTTTCAAAAGATTTTATAATACGTTTTGTTTTTTTTAAATAAATATTTCATACTCAAGACGATTGTAAAAAGTATTATAAGCCAAAATATACAAAAAAAAGTATATTTTTACTATATACCTAATATGCAGCCATTTTTTGAAAAATTTTTATAGAACTGATTTTCAGGAATACATTACTAATTCAATTTCCACTTCGAGATATTTTTTTACCGTATTATCCAAAATCCAGTACAGAAATAAAATAAGCATAGTCGATTTGGTATAAAACAGATATTTTATTTTTTTGAAGACAGTATCTAGAAGTAAAACGCAAATCTGATTGAAGCTTTCAGATATTTTAAAACCATAAATGCCAAACAATTTGATTAACACTAGCAGTAAAACCTCTAAATGCGAAAACTGTGTTCAGAAATGAAATCATCATGATCTATTTGCTATAAAAACATATATTTCATGTAAAATTTGAATCAATATTTTTGGAAAGAAATTTTAGAACTAAACGCAAATTTGATTGATACTTATAGGTATTTTAAAAGTGAAACTGCAAAATCGAGTCCATAAATGAAACTAGCATGGTTGATTTGGTATATAAAAACCTATATTTCATTGTAAAATTTGAATGAATGTTTTAGAGACAATTTTTAGAAGTAAACCGCAAATTTGATTAACACATAGATATTTTCATATCCTAAACGTAAAAAATAAGTCCAGAAATGAAACCAGCATGGCCGATTTAGTATAACAGATATATTTCATTGTACAATTTGAATGAATGTTTTTGGAGACAATTTTTAGAAGTAAACCGCAAATTTGATTAACACTTATAGGTATTTTCACATCCTAAACGTAAAAAATTAGTCCAGAAATGAAACCAGCATGGCCAATTTAGTATAACACATATATTTTATATAAAATTTGAAGGAATGTTTTTGGAGACAATTTTCAGAAGTAAACCGCAAATTTGATTAACACTTATTGGTATTTTCAAATTCTAAATGTAAAAAATGAGTCCAGAAATGAAAACAGCATGACCGATTTAGAATAAAAACATATATTTAATGTAAAATTTTAAGGTATATTTTATTAGATATATTTTTGATTAATCAAAATTTTGATTGACATTTTCTAAAAATAAACAATGATTATTGAAAAAAAATAAATATAAAGTGTTATGCGTTCCAAACTGTATATTATTATAAATTTTCAAGGTATTATATAATATAGTTTTACGCCCCCTAGCACTAATAGGGTTAAATGGGTTAAAAGGACCAAATTTATTCACAACTTCATACCTGTCAATTCACTTGTCATAAATTGATTGATATATGACAGCTCAACTAAAAAAAGAAAGTTTTAGTTTAAATGGGTATATACAAAATTTTTTACATATATATACCCATTTTCAAGTCTGAACACGATGATCACGTTTATTTTTAAAAAAAATCAACCAAACCTGTTAAAAAATTGATTGATATATGACAGCTCAACTAAAAAAAGAAACTTTTAGATTAAATCGTTATACAAATTTTTCTTCTTATATACACCCGTTTTCATGTATGCTGAATACGATCGTCACGTTTATTTTTAAAAAAAATCAACCAAACCTGTCAAAAAATTGATTGATATATGACAGCTCAACTGAAGAAAGAAACTTTTAGATTAAATCGTTATACAAAGTTTTCTATTTATATACACCCGTTTTCATATATGTTGAATACGATGGTCACGTTAATTTTTTTTAAAAATCCATCAAACTTGTCAAAATTTTATGAATATATATGACAGCTCAACTAAAAAAAAACTTTTAATTTAAATGGGTATACAAAGTTTTTTACACATATATACCCATTTTCAAATGTGCTGAACACGATGGTCACGTTTATTTTTTAAAAAAATCAAACAATTCTGTCAAAAAATTGATTGATATATGACAGCTCAACAGAAAAAAGATAATTTTAGATTTAGTGCTTATACAAAGTTTTTTACACATATATAGTCATCTTCATGTATGCTGAATACGATGGTCACGTTAATTTTTTTAAAAAATCATTCAAACCTATCAAAAAATTGATTGATATATGACAGCTCAACTTAAAAAAGAACCTTTTAGTTTAAATGGTTATACAAAGTTTTCTATTTATATACACCCGTTTTCATGTATACTGAATACAATGGTCACGTTTAATAAAATTTTTGATTAATATGTGACTTTTTTAAAATCGTGGTATTTTTGCGGTCAGATATATTGTACTGATATTTGAACGATTTGTTTTCATGTTATTAACTCCAAAGACTATATTCAAATTTTTAGTCATTTCACAAATGAATTTATTTCTCTTTGAAGTTTAGATTTTATTTGGAATCTATAATAAAACAAATTTTTTTAGTATCATAATTTCCAATGAGGCACAAATATTAATTTTGATACTCATCATTATATTATAAAATTGATTGATATATTTATGTGCAAAATTTTTTTTTTTCATTTTTTGACAATAGAATGAAAATTACACTGTGAATTATATTTCAACTGGAGTTTGCATGATTACATCATGTTTTTTAAAATTATGTATAATTTTTTCGAATTTTTTTAAACTTTGAATATTCCATTTATATGTGCATACAGATATGCAAAATTTAGTAAGTTTTATTTCGGAGGAATTAAGTTATAACTTTTCAAACTTTCTTACATCTGTATATATAAAGTAGGCTCCATCTTCTTCAGAAAATGCCATCCAAATTTTGCCAAGGTAACGATGTATATATTGAGAAAAATTATATAGAACTTATACACTTATAAGAGGCATCATCACTGCATATTTATCTTTGAGAGGTCGAAATTTAACCATTGACCGTTTGTTATAGAGATAGCTGATTGTCTGTATAAAAAAGGATTAATTATAGTCGGTACAATAGACACAAGAAGAAAAGGTATTCTGCAAAGTATAAAAAGTTTAGATAATAGAGATGAATTTTCTTATAAGTTTTGATTGGATATAGATAGGAAATTTTTATCAATTCATAGTTATGTAGTATTTTCTAAATCAAAAGGAAAGTTTTCCTCCAGACTCCCCATTTTAGGAATTATAGTAGAGGATGAAAAAAGTAAACCTGCAATTTTTAAACAGTACGATTTTTCCAAGGGTGAAACGGATATAGTCGATCAGAGAATAAGAAATTATTTCCCAAATAGAAAACCAAAAAAATGGTCAGTAGCCACATTTTCTTATCTATTAGATACGGAAAGAGTAAATTCAGGTACTATTTTTGCTTTTAATAATGAGAAAAACCCAAGAAATGTAAATTTTTTTTAAATGTTTTTGAATAAAAATCTTTTTTTGAATCTTGATTGTCAAAAAGACAAATTTTTGAATAAAGTTTTTCTCTTTTTTTTACAACTTTTTTTATTAAGAAGAAGAAGCTTTCAATATGTATGTAAAATATTTTTTGAAAATTTTTATTTTAGGTATGTTTTTTTTAGCATTTTACGATTTATACATTTAATTATCCCTCGCATGGTTAAATAAGGCCGCTGCGGCCCTTGACTAATAAAGAAACGTTAAATGAGTCCCATATCCACTGTTTACTTCAGCTTAGGGACCGTGAAAACTTCATTCAGATGGTTTATCATAGTTTTTTGGAAAAATTGGGACAAATCGTTTAAAATATTATTTTTAAATACGCGTGCTTTTTACATAGTGAAACTTACCTATTTCGACATGAAAACAAATAGTGTATTTAAAGGTTTTATTTCAATAAAGCACACTTTTTATTCAATTTTTGAATTAAAATTATGGAAAACAGCTTAGGCAAACTTTCTTTGCGTGCTTGTTGCAGACATTTTGATGACACTTGTCGCATGTTTGGAAAATTCTACTTTTACAGTTGTAAGAAAAACAAGTCTTTCTTTTTGGACTTTCTGAGGAAGAATCACTTTGTTCTTTTACAAAAGCATAGGAGTGTAGTATGAGTCTTACTTCTTGAGGTATTTGATTGCTCTGTACTTTTCATTGATGTTTCTGCAAGACTGAATGCTAATCTGCGCAAAACTTGTTTTCTGCCGCCTTCTTTCGAATTATATTCATCAGGACAATCCACTCTCATAATAATATAAGTGTTGAGTCCAGCCATATCGAAATAATTTGAAAATATTGCCATTGGCCATCTGAAGTTTGTTCGATATGTAGAATACATGTTCACCATTTGATTCGCTTTATCGACCCCACACTTATACTTGTTGTATGTAAGCATAGATTCCGGTTTATTTTTCGAGCCCATAAACTGAATATTTGAGTAGTGTTAACTCGACATTACATAAACAGCTTTGAAATTATGAGAGGCGTGTCTGGTTGGAACGTAAGCGATCAAGCTTGCAGTTTCTGTGAAGAGCGTAAAAGATTCGCATTCTTTCATTTATCTTTTTTTCAAATTTTGTTTCTTCATTGCAGGAGGGATAAATCTTCTCATCTCTGTGCATGTACCCACTACCGACCATGATTTACTTTTACCCCAAACGCACAGATCATGGGACATGAAAAATCGATCGACGACAATCCCAGCACAGCACCCCTAAAAAGTTTTGCATTTTCGCATAATCTTATCACGATTGCCTCACCACCAAAATAGTTTTCTTGTGAATGTGAAGAATAATATATCTCAGGCGAAAGAACATAAAAACTCCATGCATCGTTCAAATGGTAGAACTTTATCCCATACTTTCCTGGTTTACTGGGGTCATATATTCTAATAGGACAGTTTCCACGATATTTTAGCAATTGTTCATCTACTACACAAACATAATCTTTGACGTTCCAATATCTGAAACATAATTAGAGTAATGAAAAAGACTGGTACACAGAGGTACATACAAATAGACGTATACACAAACAACGTATACTGATACACACACATGTACACACGTACGTATATACACACACATGCATACATACATACACACGTAGTACACACATCACACACACGAACATACATACACACACATGCACAGACGTACATACATACACACACGCAAATATATATACACAACGTACACAGATACACACACATGCATACACGTGCATACATGCACACATGCACAGACGTACATACATACACACACACACATGCACAGATGTACATACATACACACACAAGCACATATATACACACAACGTAGACAGATACACATACGTACATACATACACACACATGCACATACATACACACACATGCACATTGCACATACACACACACATATGTACACACATACACACATATGTACACACATACACACATATGTACACACATACACACATATGTACACACACACATACACATATGTACACACACACATACACATATGTACACACACACATACACATATGTACACACACACACATACACATATGTACACACACATACACATATGTACACACACATACACATATGTACACACACACATTTGTACAAATATGTACACACACACACATACACATATGTACACACACACACACACACATTTGCACAAATATGTACACACACACATACACATATGTACACACACACACATACACATATGTACACACACAGACGCGCGCGCACACACACACAGACGCACGCGCGCACACACACACAGACGCGCGCGGGCACACACACACAGACGCGCGCGGGCACACACACACAGACGCGCACACACACACACACAGAGACCCGCACGCACACACACACAGACACGCGCACACACACACACACAGAGACGCGCGCGCACACACACACAGACGCGCGCGCACACACACACAGACGCGCGCGCACACACACACAGACGCGCACACACACACAGACGTACACACACACACACAGACGCGCGCACACACACACACACACACACACACACACACAGACGCGCGCACACACACAGACGCGCACACACACACAGACGCGCACACACACACAGACGCGCACGCACACACACACACACACAGATGCGCACGCACACACACACACACAGACGCGCACGCACACACACACACACACGCACGCGCACGCACACACACACACACACACACACGACGCGCACGCACACACACACACAGACGCGCACGCACACACACACACACAGACGCGCACGCACACACACACAGAGACGCGCACACACACACACACACACAGACGCGCACGCACACACACACACACACAGACGCGCACGCACACACACACACACAGAGAGACGCGCACGCACACACACACACACAGACGCGCACGCACACACACACACAGACGCGCGCGCACGCGCACGCACACACACACACAGACGCGCGCGCACGCGCACGCACACACACACACACACACACGCGCGCACGCGCACGCGCACGCACACACACACACACACACACAGACGCGCGCACGCGCACGCGCACGCACACACACACACACAGAGACGCGCACGCACACACACAGAGACGCGCACGCACACACACAGAGACGCGCACCCACACACACAGAGACGCGCACGCACACACACAGAGACGCGCACGCGCACGCACACACACAGAGACGCGCACGCACACACACAGAGACGCGCACGCACACACACAGAGACGCGCACGCACACACACACAGACGCGCGCACACACACAGACGCGCGCACACACACAGACGCGCGCACACACACACACACAGACGCGCGTACACACACACACACAGACGCGCGTACACACACACACACACACAGACGCGCGTACACACACACACACACAGACGCGCGTACACACACACACACACAGACGCGCGTACACACACACACACACACAGACGCGCGTACACACACACACACACAGACGCGCGTACACACACACACACACACACACAGACGCGCGTACACACACACACACACAGACGCGCGTACACACACACACACACACAGACGCGCGTACACACACACACACAGACGCGCGTACACACACACACACAGACGCGCGTACACACACACACACACACACAGACGCGCGTACACACACACACACACACAGACGCGCGTACACACACACACACACACACAGACGCGCGTACACACACACACACACACAGACGCGCGTACACACACACACACACAGACGCGCGTACACACACACACACAGACGCGCGTACACACACACACACAGACGCGCGTACACACACACACACAGACGCGCGTACACACACACACACAGACGCGCGTACACACACACACACAGACGCGCGTACACACACACACACACAGACGCGCGCGCACACACACAGACGCGCGCACACACACAGACGCGCGCACACACACACAGACGCGCGCACACACACACAGACGCGCACACACACACACAGACGCGCACACACACACACAGACGCGCACACACACACACAGACGCGCACACACACACAGACGCGCACACACACACAGACGCGCACACACACACACAGACGCGCACACACACACACAGACGCGCACACACACACACACAGACGCGCACACAGACGCGCGCACACACACACAGACGCGCGCATACACACACACAGACGCGCGCATACACACACACAGACGCGCACACACACACACACACAGACGCGCACACACACACACACAGACGCGCACACACACACAGACGCGCGCACACACACACAGACGCGCACACACACACACAGACGCGCACACACACACACAGACGCGCACACACACACACACAGACGCGCACACACACACACAGACGCGCGCACACACACACACAGACGCGCGCACACACACACACAGACGCGCACACACACACACAGACGCGCACACACACACAGACGCGCGCACACACACACACAGACGCGCACACACACACACACAGACGCGCACACACACACACAGACGCGCACACACACACACAGACGCGCACACACACACACAGACGCGCACACACACACACAGACGCGCACACACACACACACAGACGCGCACACACACACACACACACACAGACGCGCACACACACACACACAGACGCACACACACACACACACACAGACGCACACACTAAACAATACACTCTACACACAAAGAAACACATTTACTAATAACAGACAACTCAAAAACATCACCATTTTACAGGGAGGCAAACTATGAAAGACAAATATGCATACCAAAAAAAAGAATTACTTATGGAAAACTTTGAAAAATGATCGTTTAGGAGACGTAATGCCTTTATTCTATCAGAAGAAGTATCTCTTACTAATGGATCATCGAATCAAATAAATCGAGTACAATACTTTATTTCATCTTTGGACAAAGTGCTTTTGACAAATGGAGATCCTATAAGGGGTTTATAGATATCATCATATGGTATTCTTTGATCTTTTGAAAGACCAAGCCAGTACAATGAAGCAAAATATCCAAGAAGTACATCAATAGTAAAACTTGAAGAAAATTTGCTGATTTGATGATTTGGATCCATAAATTGCTACTTATACTTCATATAATTCTGCGTCTTTGTGAAAATTTCAGTTAGAAGTTCCGTAGTGAAAAAAAGGCTCCAAATTTTTTCTGAAGATGATAGTCTTTTAGATTGATTTTTGGGACCCGGAGGTATTCTCGAAACATTGCGTAAATTTATGCTTCGGCTTCTACTTCCACTTGATGTAGGGAGACTTTCCTTAGTGAAATATATGACGCCACTCTTCGAGATCAAGTCTTCAGAAGTCATGAGGTATCAAAACTTGGTGCAGGAAGAATTGGATGAATCTTGTGATTAGAAAACAAAAACAATTGGCTGGGGGAATCGTAATTTTCTGCGGCTCGTAGTTGAATGTCAAGCAAGTAAGAGATACCGATGCACTTTTAGAGAAATTAAATCAAAAAATTGAAATTGTTGAGGCTGGTTAGACGAATGAAAAAATTAGGTTTATTTGACGCAAGCGACGTAAATATAAACATATAAGTTATACGACACTGGTGAGGTGAATGAAGACACATAAGGTTATTCGGCACCAGTAACGTAAATGTGAACACATAATTTTATTCGGAACTCGTGGTGTAAACACGTGCCAGCATGCAAGCAAGTATACACACACAACACAGTTTTCTCATTGTATTTGAAATCAATGAAAAAAGTTGTTACAGAAGGGATGAATATGAGAAAAGAAATCACGGCTAAAACAATCTGTTTGGAGCTTTCAAGGTTATGAATCTTGAAGTTATCTATTATTCTTCATTTGAAGTGAACCTTATCTACGACACGTATTTGTCGTTATTATACTTTGCATCTTTTTTGAACTTGTCTGTTATTTTTCAAAATGTTTGTTTTGTGGATGATCGGAAGTGAACACAATGTTCTAAACTCTTTACCTTACTAATTACTTTAGGTAATTACAAAGATGTTATATGGCCTAACATTTTATTACTGATGTTTTCCAAATTGAGAAGTATAATTGAAAGAATTAAAATTTATTGAGAATTAAAAACATCAAAAGTTAGATGGCGTTAAGAAGACAAGAAAGCCTAACATCACTATTTCTTGGCTTTTTCACTATGGAAAGCTTCTTTTTAAAGTTGTTTTTACAGAATTAAAATGATGAGCAAGTCATGAATTCCCACTCCTTTATCATCACTTTTTGCCATATTACATAAAACATTACTCGCAACAACAGAAAATGTAGGAAAATTTATTCAATATAATGTATTGTATATGGAATAAAAATGTACTTTTTCTAAAGCTATGAATGAAACTCTCTTATAAATTGTACAATTTTTTAAGAATTAATTCGTAAATACACACAATTTTACAAGTTAACTAGTATTAACCAGAAATACTAATATTGAAACCAGCTCCGCAGTAAGCTTTGAACAAATAACCCGCAGGCAAAATTTGTCTTTTTCCAATAAAATTTGTTCCTAATCCTACATTAAAATTTTCTTTGTTTTACTTCATTTTTGATCCTATGACGGAACAACTTATTAACGTTTCATCATGCTTAGATGGACAAAAATGCTAATTGAATTTTAGCAATTTAAAATTCTGTATTTTTGTCTCACATTTTCAGTTGTACCATTTTCGATAAACTTGATTAGTTTTATCTGCAAGAAAGATAAATTGGTTTTATTACTCATGCCCCATATAAGGTTACAGTATAGAAGATGAGATTGAATTAAAGGATTAAACACAGTATTTTAGTTGGGCTGTTAAATAAGTTATACAACCATAGAGAGCTCTTTGATGGCATTTAAGAAATTGTATGAAAAACTTATGCAAGAATCAATCGTCAAGATAATTATAATAATCGGATTTATTGATAATGTCATCACCAAATTTTAGTAGAATATCCATATTTTTTTCTTAGAAATATTTACATTTGGCAACATTTATTAATAATTTATTTATTAAAGACCATTTGTGCCGTTTACTAAGAAAAATATTAAATATAAACGAATCAAAAGTAAAGGGTGAACTTTTATCTAAACGATCGAACAGGCGTAGACATACAAGATGTCAATACCTCAAATTTCAATTCAAAAAGAGCGTTCGCATATAGATTTAAAAACTATAAAAGTAGAGCGCAACGAACTACGACAAGTCAACGAAATTTTTATAATTGAGTGGTGCAAACGTTGTTTTTTCTATTTATTCAAATGTCAACTTTTGGAAAAACTACTTTCACACTGAACACTGGTAATTTCAAACCTTCATCTAAATAAAAGATTTTTTATTGGTTTTATAGTCATAAAATAATTCTTTCCTATTTAGATGCACAAAGAAGCAATTTTCTTTGTTTGTCAAATCCAACGATCTTTGAATTAACAAATTTTTTTTCAAAAATTAAATGTTCAATTTGATTATTCTTTCATAACTTCTTTAGATTGGTTCCCTTAACTGTCATCGTCTTCATACAGACGTATTATTGATAAATAATTTATGCAATAAATTGGTATTTTGAATATATCGTAAGAAAAAGATCGATAAAAAACAAATACGCGTACTTTTAAAAAAAGGACATGCTGTAAAAGATTAAAAAGGAAATCTTGGAGTTCATGTTTCAAAAAGCATAAGTAGAGGTAGGAATAGAAAACAGTTAGAGTTAGACAGAATGTTTTTCCACTCTATGCAAAATGTATCTTTGATAAACCAAAGCAAAACACGGTGTCATTAAACAAAGGCGGATTTGCACGGAGTTCTTTTGGGTAGAGTTGATCCAATTCGCATAGGACTAGTCTTTAATGAAAACTCAATAATTCAATATGTAAATGTAAAGTTGTGATTTAGACTTGGAGCTCATCATGATGTAGGAAACAACGATTACTTGATGGCCCAATTCATAATGTACTCTAATTACATCGAGACACACATTATGCGTTTTTCACCTTTAACGCAAGAATACATAAAGAAGTAAATTTTAAAATAATTTATTTTAAATCACGACTAACATATTTCTATTACACTTTAGCAACACGAAGAAATTTTGTATGGATGTGAGAAACAAATAACTTAGGCTGTCTTAATGTCAAAGCTTTTCTAACTCTCAAATTCTAATAAAATTCTGTTTGATTTGTTTATATTTTTTACATTTTATATTAGGAGCCTTGTCAAAGCTCCGGGAGAATTATATATGCACACAAAGATTCGTCAAGATACTATGTATTTATTTGTAAAAAACCTGAAGTCAAAAATGAATATCTTACAATTTTTCAAATTGCATGAAATTTTTTATTGAAGTTTGCCATATAGTTTCAAACTATCTTTCAAAATGTCAGCTCATTTTAGTTATGAAGAAAGATATGACGCCTTTTTGTGGAGGGCATAAGTCTGTCTATATATTGTATATATATCATCTCCAACCTGTATACTACGATGATTCATTTCCAATCTGTATACTACGATATTCATCTCCAACATGTATATTACGATGATTCATCTCGAACCTGTATACTACGATGATTCATCTTCAACCTGTATACTATGATGGTTTCTATTCCGTTGACGGAGAATCTCTGAAATCGGAAAATCTCTGAAGTAAGTTCTTTGTGCATAAGCCGCCTTCTCTCTCTCTAGCTGGCCTATCTTCCCTTGTGTTACAATTTCTCTGTCACTTTTCTCACTCCCCAAAGTGTAATCTACGCCAATATCACAACGCCAGGAAACAATTTATAAAAGAGATGAGGAAGTTTAAGCTTCATAGCTCAAAGTGAATCTTCACTCACTAAAGTGTAACCGTTCTTATGAAGAAAAAATAGACTTTAACCAGGGGTGTGCAAACTTTTTCAACGGCGAGTACAATTTTAAAAAATATATGAGTATCTGGGCCATTCACTCAAATTAAGTACATCTTGATTCTCCTGGTTTAAGTAACATAAATTAATTATTTGAAAAACATTAAAAAATCATTATTATTAAGATACACAATCGAAAGATTAATATAAAACAGATGAAGAATAACGACCACAATTTTAGTAGCAAGTTGCGATTGGGGGACAACTACCCCGCATGACCCTTTTGAAGGACCACCACCCCAAATAGTTTTCCAATAATATTATACAGAATATACCACTGAAGCAAAATTAAAAAAATTTATTTAGTAAAAACTAAAATATTATAATTTTGATTTAGTAAAGGCAAAATAAAATCTTGAAAATTCATGTGAGAAGAATTAAAAAAATAAACAATAAGTATACATCTATAATATTATATAGCTGACTTGCAAAATAGGATATTGTTTCAAGATTATACAGTGTTATAAGATTAAATATATACTAGTGATTATATATACCGTATATACCCGTGTAATGTTCTACCCCATGAAATGGTCGACCCCCATTTTTAACTGCATATTTTTGGATTTTAACATATACTCCATGTAATGTTCGAGTCTTGATTCTAACAATAGCCCAAGCCTAGGCTATGTTAACATTCAGTGCTTGGCATTATGCCTAAATTTCATAAAAAAACAAAAAGTCGGTACCGTAGCCTAGTCTAAGATTGACATTTACCGGTAATAACTATTAGCAATGTAATATCACAGGGAGCTATAAGAATTTTTGCCCTGAAGGAAGCTAAGAAAATTGGAATTTGAAAAAAGAAATTCGAAAACTATACCCCATGTAATGGTCGACCTCTAAATTTTAGGCCATAAAATTGGTCTTCAAATATCGAACATTACATGGGTATATACGGTAGTATGTTTTCAGGAAATCAGTATCAGTGTAATCCGATTAAAAACAATTTGTTTAGTATACGCTCGATTTAATTATACAATACACATTTCAAAGTTTAAATAAATATAAAACTCAACTGAAGAATAGCCACCCTAAAATCTCTCTTCTGAAGAATAGCCACCCCAAAATTGTTGGGTTGGTTGTTCTTCATATGATCCCAAAACAGTTAAAACATTAAGGTAAACAGTCCACAAAAAACAGAAATGTCCGCTTACTCGGGAGCAATTAAAAAATGGTCATCAATCTCAGAGCCGATGTTAGGAATTGCGGGGCGCAATTATAATTCTGATAGAGGGGCCCGAACTCTACATAGTAAAATTTATCGGTGTTTATATTTAATATAAAAAAACAGGAAAAAAGACATCAAAAAATTTTTAAGCCACTATGGATACTTTTATTGCTTTACTTTTAACATTAACCCGTTAACGCCCGATGCCGACTATAGTCGACTTTACAAAAATAAAATCGTCTGCGTTTATCAAAGCTCTTTAATACAAATCTTTTGCTTTACATTAGATATCGTCTGATTATTCTGGTCGTCAACGGGGAGGGGCAAACTAGGCAATTACATATACTCCTTTAGAAAAAGATTCTTTTTGTTTTTTTATTAGCAATTTCTTTCAAAATATTTTTCGAGATATAATTCTAAAATGTAGTTTATTAATTTTTAAAAACCTCTTTCAAAAACCTTCTAAGACTTAAAGTAATAAAAACTAAATTTTAGAAAATGAATTTATAGATTTTGGTTGGCTGTCTGTAAATATTAATATTTTCATGTGATTTTAAAATTTTAGAGAAAAAATTTCTTTTTTGAAATTTGAAGTTGTATAAAACTTAAATGTATAAACTTATAGTAAAAATGGAGAATATTCTTATCGCAGCACTAATGCAATAAGTAAGGAGGGCGAGAATGATTGTGGGAAAATCCACACATGTGAAAATAATAGTACAACTTTTGTGCTAATAAAATGCCCGAGTTAATATTACCAAATAGTAATGATGGATGATATTATGTGTAGCTCAGTTAATTGAAATAAAACATTGAATTTCCTCATCTCTTTATAAATTGTTTCCCAGCGTTATTGGCGTAGATGTCACACTTTGGTGAGTAAGAAAAGTGAAAGAGAAAATGTAACACAGAGGAAGATAGGCCAGATAGAGAGAGGGAGGAGCGCCTTATGCACAAAGCGTGAAAAATTATTACTTCATAGATTTTCCATGGAACTTCAGTGATTTTCCGACTTCAGAGACTTTCCTAGAACCCTCCAACATGTATATTACGATGATTCATCTCGAACCTGTATACTACGATGATTCATCTTCAACCTGTATACTATGATGGTTTCTATTCCATGTACAAATGACTAGGGAGACAATGTTCAACTTTCTGTTCACATTTTGCTCGATGTAAGATTTGATATATCTCATTCGGGGAAACGATGCTACATAAGTTATTACCTATATACCTGTATACTACGATGGTTCATCTCCAACCTGTATACTGCGATGGTTAATCTCCAATCTGTCAGTTCATATTTTGCTAGATGTAAGATTTGATATACCTTATTCGGGGAGACGATGTTACATAGGTTATTACCTATATTTTTGCAATTTTATCACCATATTAAATAATATATTTGTCAAATAATCAAAATGAAATTCTGTAATCAAAGAATCGAAAAATATTTTTTGAAAAATCAAGAAATATAAAACTTCCTTTTCATATTTTGCTACCTCATACGATGTTACAAAAGTTATTACCTATATTTTGCAATTTGCACGATTTAAAATAATATAATTGTCAAATAATCAAAGAATCGAAAAATGTTCAAATCAAAAAACATTTATTCTTTTTAAATATATCGTTGGCTCGCTCCCCTTACTTTTAGAATAGAAAGATAAACCTAGTCTTTAATAATTTTTATCAAATCATGCATATACGAAGCTAAAAGTAAGGGGAGCCAACGATATATTTAAAAAGAATAAATATTTTTTGATTTATACATTTTTCGATTCATTGATTCCAATCCGGAGTCTGGCGTAAAACAATCAACAATGGGAAAAAAATTAGAAACGGTCTCATAGAACTGATCTCTGGAGAGAAATTTTGTTTGCACTTCGATGGTAAAAAAAAATTAAAAAAAAGAGTACCAAATTGTTTGCCTGACTAGCAAAAGAGAATTACGACTTAGTATTTTGATTTGTTGGAAGTTCTGAAGATATTTATAAACCCTACATAACCTTATTGATGAGTACAATGCATGGAGCAGTATTCAAATGTTTATCTCCGACAGAACTACCGTCAATACTGTTTGTAAAAATGGTGCTGTCTGCAGGCTTGAAAAAACATTCAGAGACAAAGGATTCAACGAATATCAATATATTGGCTACTAGCGTCACATTCTTGATCTTGTTTTGCGACATGTGTTGAACTTTTTTTTCTTATACAGTCACAGTCACCTGACATAAACTACGACTTTATCAATGAGATTTTAAAGCATTATAATGATTTGCAAAATAAATATATTGGCACAGAAGTTATTCCAAAGTATAAAAACGTTAGTTGGAGAGATGATTTTAAATTTCTCTTTGAGCTTTCTGAAGCATACAAGTTTTACAAGGTAAATAAAAATAGCCTCTCATTAAGTGGTATAAACTACCACCTCTTCATAATGCTAGGTGGAATTCACGAGGTATATTTGCAGTTATTGCATTTTTCCTTCTTCCAAGCTGGCGGGAACAATTGACGGTAATTTGTGATTTCACTTCAACTACATGGTCACAGGTTTGGTTTTCTAAGCAACACTATTTGGAAACTGATTATGAAGACCTTTTGTTAGCAATATCCAAAGTTAACTGTTCTAAAGCTGTGAAATGCTTGTCTACTCACTTGAAAAGAGAACCATCAGTGCTTGATGTGCATCGGTCTAACATGATAGTCGAGCGTGCTGTAAAGATAATGGAGGAACTTTTTTCAATTTGCAAAACAGATAAATACCTTGACACTAAATTTATTAACACCAATACACAAATCTAAAACACTAATTTAAAATCATTATATATTATATATAAATATTATTTCATACACATATTATATACAAAATTGTGATTTATAATAAAAAATATTTGAATTTTCATGTATTTTATTGTAAAATATAAATATGTCTTCGGCAAATTTGTCATAACACTAATTATATATATATTATATCAATTTTATGATCTGCACATTGTTTTATTTATTTGTATGAATTCGTATCAGTTTATATATAATGAATCAAATTTTTTAACAACTATCGCTCTATAATAATTAATCCTTCATTTATTTGAATCGAATAATGAAAAATTAGGAACATTATGAACTATACTATTTTTCATAATAATATTTTGACAACAAATTAATAAATTTATATTCAAATGCGTTTTCTCCTTTTTCTACTAACTTCAAATTATCACTACTAACTCTTAGATATCTGATTGCATTAAACCCACTCCTATAATCCCTTCCATATAATATTAATGCTTTGGGTACGCAATTTAAGAAGGCGTTTCAATAAAATTTGAAAATATGTTGATTTGTTTGTTTTTCACAGTAGACAAACATAAGGAGACATGACTACATGCTGTACTTCGTTTACCCTTTCCAACCTAAGCAATTTAAGATTTTCCTTTTTGCTCATTTTTTGGCTTTAAACTTCATCGTTAGTGTTTAGGTTTATAAAATGTTGTAAACATCAATGTAAACAAGGGGAGAATCGTACTATTTTTTTAGCGTCATGGGTTCATACACGTGGATTAAATGTTTTCAAAAAGTTGACAAGTACAAAAGAGAGTAGGTGAATATATAAAGCATGCAAAATCTGGAAGATGTTTACAACTAATTTTTGCTCGTCTCCCTCTACTTCAAATTTTCCAGAAACATGATCAAGATTTTCCTCTTTATTTTTTCTCTTTTCCTCACCTTGACTCTTAGCCAAAGTAAGATTTCCAAGCAAAAATACTGTAAAATCTTTAATTTAAGAATCAGAACAAAAGTGAAGTAGACGAAAAATATCCACTGAATTAACACTTCAATAATCTGATTTATAAATCCACTAAAATATTAGTTCATTCGTACATTTATTTCCACGTTGGTTTAAGAACGTTTTTCAATAACAAATTTGACTTTTCTTAAAACCATACTTCAATAGTTTGCGGACAATTCTAAATTATTCATATTGACAGCGTCCTTAAATTTACTAAAACACTAATTATACAAAAGTGTGTATTATGGATATTTGTAAGGGCAAGCATTTGAAACGAGGGTGTGAGGAGATGTCTGAGGAGAAGTTATTGGACAAAAAATATTGGAATAATTATAATCAACATTATAATGCTCATAAATTCCACAGTTGCAGTTTGAAATAACCAAATTTTATTCTAAAAAAATTTTGATGAAAGTTTCACGTGAAAGCACATGGTAATTTAAAATGAGTTTATAGACTTAGGAGAGAGAATTTGTAAAATTGGTGAATTTTCAAATCTCAGGTAGATATACTTTTGTGCAATTTTGATGACGCCAATTTAAAATTGTTTAATAGATGAATTTAAGTTAAAAATTGTTTAACCAAAGCATCACAGAATATTCAAAAACTACAGATATATTTTTACAACAGCAAGCAAAGCTAAACGAAAATTTATTGAAAAAAAGAATGCTGAGTTTACGTTTTTACAATATAATTGAGATGAAGCAACTGAAATCCAAGAAAGGGATGTACCATTTTATAAAACCAAAGGACGAGTGTTTCCAATTTTGTTTTCAACTTGAGTACTTTTTTACTTCTATTGTTACTTTTGCTAAAGATAAAAAAAGTCTAGATTCATATTGAGATTTTAATTTCCGCTAGCTTGTAAAAAATCTATTTAACCTACAAACCAAATTAATTTACTCACGATTCTATAAATAATAAAGTAAGATTTTGAGAAAAAAAAGTAATATATTTGTAAATGTATTTTTTATATTTTTGTTTTCGAACCAAGGTAAGAATAATCTTCCGTTCTGGACATATGGTAAGGATGAAGTCGATCGGCAATCGAAACCAGTCCATCCGCAAAAAGACCCTACAATCCCAATACAAGGCCATTTACAAGTGTTTTGCTTTAAATAATAAACACCGATATTTTTATTTATTAAATCATTTCCATAATTCATAGTCTTAAACGTCTTATTTATTTTTCTCTTAACTTTTTATTAACATAATTTTTATTTGTTGGTAAATCTCTTTTTAAAATTTTTCACCCCTCTTGCTAGACCAGTGGTTCTCAACCTTTTTTTTCGCGACCCCAATTATATTTCTCAAAATATTACCGCCACCCTACTAATTTAGTTACATATATTTTACTAAAATTATATATGATTAGCTGGCTGTAAAAGTAAGGGATGCCAATTATAATGAATATATTTGTAATAGAGGTACTTTAATGTTGTGAAAGGCAAAATTAACATTATGAATTTTAAAACTTGACATTTATTAAATCACCCACTTCTGCAATAATATTGCGTCACATTCTTTAAAAACAATTTTTTTTTTGAAATTTGTAAATTAATTTTATTTGGAGCCTTGGGCGTGAATCATGTTGCTAAGTTATTGTATTCGCTGTTCAATCTTGAAAAGTGCTACCCTCAAATCATGTTTCGGTTGCAGCCAGAGCTTCAAACTTAGCTTTTAGTTTTGATGACCGTCAGAGCTGCAAATCATGATTCACACAAATAGGTTGTAGCGAAAGGCAATAACACTTCCACAGTCTCGAATCCAAGGACTGGTTTCTTGGGACACAATTAGAATTTGTCACTTAAAGTTAAAACAAAGAGTTTCCTCAAACTCCTCTCCAAGATTTTGGATAGAAGTATCTACTTCTGAAAGATCGTCGGCTTGGATATCAAAGGGTCTTCGCAAACATTTATATTTCTCATGCAGCTCTCTACACCGAAATGTACATGTCAAGCTCCTCAATCAATTTTTCAAGGTACCCAAAAATGATAATTTGTACAGCCAGAAATGAGGTGTCTTTTTCATCTTGCGAAAAAAGTTTCAAAAGTATAGAAAAGAAGTAAGGCTTTGAAAGGCTTGAACTTTTCTAACACTAAGATTATAGCTCACCTTTTCATTGCATGTACATATTCACCAAATTCAACTCTGAAAATATGTCTGTCAAATATGTTAATTTATGCAACCACTTTGGTTCCGTAAGCCTTGATGCTAGTTGTTTTTATCGTTTTGGAAGATTTCAACCTCTGCACACATGTAAAGCACCCTCTGAAGCACTTTTCATGATGATAACCTCCTGACAGAAGAGTAGTAAACAGCTGTTCATATCCCATATTAGAGCACTTTTTAATACTGGTGATTTAATAAAATTTACTATTTGAATAACATCTTCTATAACAGTGTTAAGCTCAAGTGACATTTATCGATAAGTAAGGTTTTCTCGGTGAGGCAAGCAATGTGTTGCTATCACTGTTTTACTCTGACAGTGAAACTCTGATGTGCATTTAATATTGCGGGTGCTCCATCCGAGCACATACTGTATCACTGATCAGATATTTCTTTAATGAAACTATCAACTAACTTGAAAAGATATCCGCCTATTGTTGTAGTCTCCAGTGATTTACAGAACATGTCACTCTTCCTTTGGTACCACGCATATACCAAGCCCTGAGCATCGTCACTGACATCAGTTGACTCATCCAACTCAAAGCTAAATTTCCAACTCTCCATGATGACAGCCACTACATGTACTTGTCTTGCTACATATCTTGAATTCTTCTGTTAATTGTGTTATCTGACAACGGAATAGCTTCAATTTTTTTCACTGCAGTTTCTCCAAGGATGGTACAAACCATTAGGTTTGCTTTTTTTCCAATTTTGTGTGGCTAGATACACTTAGCAATATTTTAGCAACAAGATAGGATGCAAGTGTTGGTTGTTGAACAGAATACACTCCCTTGTGCATAGAGTTGTCTAACCGCTGACGTTTCAGTTCTTCTTCTTTCCACTTAAAATACTTAATATTTTCTCTACCAGAGTTGGGTGTTTTCCCAGGGGATGACGCTTGAGATTATTTCCTTTATGCGGCTCGTAGCTGAGCACTTCCCCACATACAACGCATTGTGGTTTTTCGGTTCCATCATCGATGAGACAGGTAAATTGAGTATTATGAAATTCTTCTTTGTACATTCATTTTCTGGACTTCACTAAAGAATCCAAAATGAAATATAAATTAAATTACTAGACCACCCCCTTTATGCGCGAAACTCCCATCCATGAGGTTGGGTGTGTATATCACACACATACACATATATACTTTCTACACACACTTCGACAAATTATATAACAGTTAAAAAACTGACTAAAAATTACAATGAAGAAAAGATGGAATCCATTTAAAAATGAAAATAGCATATATACTATTTGTTAAGATTGTAGGAAAAAAGGCACAAATATAATAAATCAATAGTTATTTGACAGCCCTTTTCTTTTTTCTATGTCTTTCTTTAAAAGATATGAATATTAACATTGATTTATCATTTTTGTGGGTTTCTCTTCTTCGTACTTTTCTTCATTTATATAGATAAGAAATTATCCATTATCCCGCTACCATTATCTGACTGTATATCCTTGAAAACTCTTAGAATTAAAAGTTGACAATGTTTTTATTTTGAGGTCTTGGCGACCCCAAAAAAATGCTTGCCAACCCTATTTGGGTTCACGAAACCAGTGTTGTGAACCCCTGTGCTAGACAAAAAAATTATATTCTAGCTACGGCTCTAATCGCGGGTTTAGAAATAATTTTAAACGGAGCTTAAGTTAAATCAAAATGGGACATACAAATTTATATTTATAATCTTTTCATTAAATCTCAATTTACAAAAGAGTTGAACTAAAAATTAGAGAAATTTTTCTTAGTTAGAGATCAATAAAATTTAGGAAAATGAAAGTGGGTAAAAAATATCGAAGCGGCCAAAGCCTCGCTTTGAGGTTTTGCCTCATGCCCCTCCACTTGGAAGAACTACTGACGGCTCTATTAAAATTCACTAACTCTTTTTCTTTTTAAAACAAAATTATCAAAATTACAAGCGTGTTAAATAAAAAATTTGAATGCAATAGTATTTAATTTCAAATTCTTTGCTTGTGTCCAACTTTACCATTTTTTTTCGATGATTTAAGTTTGTTGATTCTTTGATACTGATAAATAAATAAAGTTATAATAAAACATTTTATATTTCATACCTGTTTTTAATACATGTTACTGAAAAACATAAGTTTTAATTTTTTTCAAGTATTTTGTATCATGGTCAAATGTTACAAAATGAAAATTACTAACCTCTTATTTTCTGAATTTCTAGACATATTTATTTGGGAACTGTAAGTGAAAAGTGTGCCACATTACGTTATATAACAAATATGAATCCTTTATATTCCAATTTACAGAAGAATTTTCCCATCAAAGCAACAAGAATAATAAAATACCTAAATAATTAAAATTTTTAAAAATACTTTAAATAATTATTACATAGTAATAATTTCGAAATAATATTAAATTTGATATAAGTCCCTATGAATCCTATGACAACCAGATATTATAATTTAATTAAAATTACTGAAAAACATAAAAAAAAATTCAGAATAACTATAAGTGTTTTCTATACTTGAATTCAATACTTTTTATTAAATGATCTGTCTCTCTTTTTTTATTTTTTTTGTTTTATTCATGTGTCAGATTTTTTCGCGTACCATATAAAAAATTTGTTTAAAATAAAAAATTTCTATTTGAAAAAATTTCTTAAAGTACCCTTAAGTCGTTTTATTTTTCAATAATACATCCCGAACTCAAATTACCTCCTCAAACTTTGATTAATAAAATTAGACTCTGCTATATCTTTTCCAAAACTAACAAGTTTAAAGAAGTTTTATCAATTTAACAAAGATTAAAAATGTTTCATCAGTTATCCAAGGATAAAGTAATATTGACTTTAGTAACATAACTCCAATGCATAACTTTGTAGCAAATGTCAATCAAAAATTTAATTGATGATAAATAGCTTAGGAAATCATTCATTTAAATTTTAAATAATTTTTTTTATCAAATCGACAATGCTGATTTTATTTCTCGACACAGTTTTCGAAAATAGGGTGTGAAAATTTTGAAAGTGTCAATCAAATTTGCGGTTTACATCTGAAAATTGTGTCCATGAATATCATTAAAATTTTAAACAAAATATATACATTCATCCCTGGGAGCAGCCGCAATGAGAGGAAAGAATAGAAGTAAATTTCATTCATTGCATGATTCGTCGGAAAGTGCTAGCAACAAAAAAAATTAGCGAAGAATTGTGTGAAGTGCTACAAGTTTCAGTAAAAATAATCAATAAGGCCGTGTTCTTAAACTCGACTCTTTACGAATTTTTTCAAAGAAATGGGCTCAGAATTTGAATCTTTGCTGCTTCACACGGATATTAGATGGCTTTCAAGAGGCCGAGCTTTAAGAAGGCTACTGACATTAAAAAATGAAGTCATGTTATTTTTTATCAAATAATGACTCTGGATTGGTAAAATACTTTCACAATGAAGACTGGGTTTCCAAACTTTGTTATTTATGAGACATTCTTTGCAGGCTTAATGAACTCAACATATCACGGTAAGGTGCAAATACAAATGTTTTTACATTAACTTCGAAAATTCAAGTTTTCATTAAAAAACTAATGTCTGGTTGATTAATGTAAAAAGAAACACATATGAAATGTTTCCATATTTGGAAGAGTTCATGACTGAAAACAAACTATAAGTTTTGAAAATGTTAAATCAGTCATAAACGCCCATTTAGTAAGTTTATCAGAAAATTTGAAAAAGTATTTTCTCAAAGAATCAGACATGAACCAATTTGCTTGGATTCAAAATCCATTTAATGTTGAGATCGGAAAAGTAAGTAATCTTACAGTAAACACACATGAAGAAATGGCAAAACTTTCTTCTGATTCTTCTTTATAATCACGTTTGCTAAAATGAGTCTCATATCGTTTTGGTCTGCTCTTGGTTTAGAATATTCAAATTATTTCAGCTTGCAATAAACACGTTTCTACCTTTTGCATCAACTTATTTATGCGAAAGTGCTTTTTCGGCATTAACTAATCTAAAAACAAAACATGGAGCAAATTTGAAAAGTATCGAAACCGTATTAGGGCCAGCTTTGACAAAGTTAGAGCCTAGATTTGATCTTTTATGCAAAAAATGAGAGCGCATCAATCTCATTAATTTAAATGAAATGATATAATCTTAAAATGATATATAAATTTAGCTGGTATTATCTTTTACAACTCCTTATTTTTTCTAACATGCTTATTTTAATCGTTCTTTTTTTGTGAATTCTTTAAAAGTAAAATATTTTTATTTCATGCTTAGCTAATGTTGATTTTTTAAAGCAATACATTTGTTCGCTGCATTAACTTTTTTTTTATTTATAAAAAATTTTGGTGGGTCGCAAAAAAAAGAATTTTCAAAAGGGGGTCGCGGAGAAAAAATTTGAAGAGCACTGATGTAAACAACTTTACAATTTTTTTGTAGATGAGTCAAATTTGTAGATCTTTGATACTGATAAATAAATAAAGTCATAATAAAATATTTTATAATTCATATTTGTTATTAATAGATGATGCTGGAAATGGTAAGTTAAAATTTTTTCCACAATAGTAAAATGTTACAAAGCGAAAATTGGTAACAATTTAATATGCTAAATATCATAATTTTGAAATATTTCTTTTAATATAATGTCTATTTTAGAACTTTCTAACAATGGTAAGACAAAGTAAAAATTCTAATATTTATAGTATTCTTCTAGATCAAAGATGGTGTGGCGAATATGATACTTTTTGCGAAGAAGATTATATAAAAGAAAGTTGTCCATATATGTGTCGAAGTAAGTGTTTATGCTAATATCATATTTTTATATAAAAAAGTGTCCCAAGTTATAAAACAAATGATACTAAATTTTATGAATAATTAGTATTTTTACAAATTCAGACCTTTAAATTTATTAGATTTATAATCAGATTCAGAAAGTTAATATTTGTTTCCCGTAGCTAATTTTGTCTAAAATTTTTATTACGAGAGATAATGATGATGATGTTGTTGATGAAGCTGAGAATTAATATATCGATGATGATGATGATGTTGATGATGATAATGGGGATGTTGGTGGTGTACAGTGTACACCTTTCATTGCTCTTAATTTCAAATTGTGTTTATGTACACATCTTTACTAATCTTTAGTCTATGTGTTAAATTTTTGATGCTTTGATACGGATAAATAAATAAAGTCATAACAAAACATTTTATAATTCATATTTGTTTTTAATAGATGTTCCTAAAAAAGGTAGATTTTAATGTTTTTCTAAATATTTTCATTGTAAAATGTTAAAAAAAATTGATTAACTTACGAGTTTTTATTTTCTGAATTTCTATAAAATAAATTTAATAAAGGAGAGATTTGACGTGGGATCTGTAAACAGTAGGGCAGATTACGTTATATAGCAATTAGGAATCCTCTATATTCCAGTTTGTAGAAGTCTTTTCTTTGGAATGCAACCCGAATAATAAAATACGTGTTATAATAAGCGAGTAAAGTAACTTTTATAAACAACTCAAATTGAGCATGTTAACTTCGGTATGCGGAGAATCGTCGCACAGGACTAATCGTAGCACGCTTGCTACAATCAATGGACTCTCTCTAACACTTTGATCCTGCCGCCTTTTCTTCATTTTGCAAGCACGCATTGAATGAACAAAAAGGACATTTTCCCTCATCATCACGCTTTCTATGCAAGTGCAGTTGCAAGCACATATGATGTCGCATTTACTAAGTGAGCGATGAACTTTAACTCGTTGCACAACCCAACGCATTTTTCTCGCTCAATGCCATAAAATTATATCAATTAAACCTCTTAGATTTATTTTTTCCAAACCTCTCATATTTAATTTTTATATTTTTCGATGATGTTAAATTAATTGAAAAGTTAGATAAATCTATAATTGTTTGATAGTTTTTTATTAGTCATATAATAATTAGATTTGAATTTTCAATTTAACTTTGCATTTTGGATAAGCTTTTGAATATTGTTTTATTATTTTTTTAAACTATTTTTAGATTATAATTTAACTATTTTTTTTTTCAAACGAGCCACTTGTTTATTTTGGTTGATATAAAAAAAATATAACAAAAACCATTAGACAAATAAATTAAAAATTATTTTCATGAAGTTTTAAAATGTAAAGTCTTTTTATATACTTTCAATACTTTTTTAAACAAGGCATTTCCTTTATAATTCTTTGACGTTATCTCAAAGCCAGTTATTTCCAATGAGCTAGTCCATCAAGGGTTAATATTTGAACAAATTCTGTTTTCTTATTTTATTAATGACTTTCATAACATGCAAAAATTCAAGTCGTACATGATAACTTTTATCAATATAAAAAACTAAGTATAATTGATGGATTCCAGATAAATATTTAAGTTTTGATATATAAAACATTTTTTTACAACATAGCAATATTAACTAGGTAAACTCAGATCTAAAATGAATAAAAGTCAATCATCTTTCACATTAAAAAGAATATAATTTTACTAGCCGGTTCTGTGGTCGTTTTCCACTTAGCTCAAAACATAGGATCATTGGTGGTGTGTATTATGATCTGAGGGTAGGTTTAATCATGTCATAATTTTTGCCCATTTTACATCATTACAAAACATATACAAAAATAATTTCAATATGTTCTCTTGGTCAGTTTTTAGCATAGTTATATTTTTGTGGGTATTTATTACTTCTTCTCTGATACTTTTGTTGAAAAGCACAATATTTTCATTTCTTCTTTCATGATTATGATCCACCTTTTTTGAAATGGCATTTTGACCATCTTTATTGAATGAGCTTCCCTAAGTAAAATTTAAGCTATATTTAAGAAACAACTTTAACCTAATCTACATTCTATCAATAGTATTTTATACAATTTTTTATAAACTATTTTAGATGTTTTTGATATATAATTTTAATTAGTTGATTTAGTATTTTTAATACCCATTAATGACCAACCTCTAGCATGTGTTTTATGGTAATATATGATTAGTTTGATAGATAAAAAAGATAATTACACATTTATAAACTTGCTAGAAACAAAATATATTATTTTAGACCAAAAAACAAATCCTAACCTAAAAGTTATATTGTCCTAAAGGGAAACATATCGTTTCATTATGTTTGTAAAAATGCATTCAATTTAAAATAATAAAAATATTTTAAGAAACAACAAATTTATTGCACGAAAAAATTAGTAGTATTATTTTGAGTGAAAAGCGTTGAAGCATATGAAGAGCAACATTACACTTAATACATCTTTTTTAGTGCCTTTTTTGCAAAATTGAAAGTTCGCGGTTTTCATCAGCACTATCTACATTGCTTATTATTTAATTTTCCGGTGGACATATGAAGATTTGAGCAGAAGTTATCATTTAAAATTGAAAATGCTTCATTTACATTCTTTTTCTTTTTTTATAATATTAATACTTTTTTACAGCACCATACACACACACACACTTAGAATATATATATTGAATAAATTAGGAGCTACGATTAGTCCCATGCAATCAGAATTATCTGTTCATCCCCCATTTAGTAAATATGACATCATATGTGCTTGCAGCTGCACTTGCTTGCATAGAAAGCGTGATGATGAGGAAAAATGTCCTTGTTCAAGATGCGTGCTTGCAAAATGAAGAAAAGGCGGCAGGATCAAAGTGTTAGAGAGAGCCCATTGATTGTAGTAAGCGTGCTACGATTAGTCCCGTGCGACGATTCGCCTGGAACCGTTAACTTCATTTCCAGATAGCATGTGGTTGATTGAAGAAGCACTTGTATATATTTAAAAGAAAATACGTATAACTACAATGCCAACGGTTTAGGACAATCTGTATACTGTAAGAACGAGTGATAAAAGAGCAATGAATTTGTCAAGGTAAGTAGTAAGGTGAAGATTTATAAATGCTGCAATTAATGTATGTAGGTAGGCGGATATTAACACATTTAAGACGTAGATAGTTAATTTAATGCATCATTCTCCCCATCTTTCAAAATTCTTTTTTGGGGTTTTTATCTGTTAACAGGTTTCTTTCTCTTCAAGACCCTCTGAGTACAGGGATTCCGTCGTTATTAGTATTTTCTACTTTTTTATTTAGACCTTATTAAAAAATTATTAGATTATATGAGTTGCGATGCTTCAGAACATACGGGAGGAGTTAATTCATCGCAGGTGGAAGTTGGTTCATCATTGGTAGCTTCCAATTCTTTATGATCTTCCTCCAAGTTGTAGTTGTGGCAGGAAGAAAGGGATGGTTAGTAACATGTTCAAAGGATTGACTTTGAAAGGGAGCAAGAGTTAAATGCTTAAAATACATCGTATCTTCTTTTATATTAGAATATTTAACCTGACCGTAAAAGTGAATCCCATCCAATACCGACGCTTCCATTAAATTATCGGCGCAAATCGATCGTGTTAAATACCTTATATTTAGCGATAGTCAGGATCACCTAATTTATAACAGGTAAAGGGTAGCTATCTAACAAAGTAAATTTATTTATTGAGGCAGCATGGTCAACTACCAATCGTCTCTTCTCCGATTTTACAAATACCTGAGCTCTTTAAGGACTATTGTATCTTCAGCCTAAAGGTTTAGGATTATATATATATTTTTAGTTTAGGCTAGGTTAGTTTATTTTTAAAGTTATAACTAATATTATTGTCTTCAAATGAATGTACAAGTCTTATCTTAGTGAATATTTTGTAGCCTGAATACACATTTTACGATATATAGGTGATGCCTTCTTTTGATTTATATCATTTACTTATTATACTTAATTGTTTGATCAAGGTTATGTATTATTCTGATAACACCAATCATGTATATATATGCAATATACATAGATGGCATTTTTCACTGAAATTAATATACATCCATATCGATAGCTTGGCAAAGCTTCTAAGCAATTTAAGATTTTCTTTTTGATCACTTTTTGGCCTTAAACTTGATAGTTGGGAATAACAATTTTGGGTTTTATTTTATTCCGTTTGTTGAGTCTATATTCGCCGGTAATTTTTGATTCACTGTTCAAACGTTGCCTTGCTACATTAAGAGTTTTGGAATCAGGAAAACAAAGTTTGATGAAATCATTTTTCGTAGGACTTTTTAGTAACCAAGGCTTCATTAAAGATATGTACGACACTGTATTGTACCCATAGGCCTGTTCACGATCTGGTTCAGGACGGGTTAATACCAATAGGACTGGTTCAGTTCGATCTGGACCTTAATTTGCGCAGTACTGTCCGAAAAATAATAGAAGGCTTCAACCATAACTTTAACATTAACCAACTGAATAACTAAACAATCTAACTAGCCAACTACTAATGAACAAGGTAAATAACATTTCATTTTTCATTAATTTTTATTAATCAAATGAATAAGCGTGTGCCTAAAACTCTGGCAATTATCTGTTTGCAAGAAACCTGACTTGACAATGATGAGTTCATGAAATTTTCACTTGGCGACTATAAATTCTATTCTTTTGGTAAAAAAGCGTCTAAACATGGAGGGTTAGCTTTTCTTGTTCACACTTCTATTGTTACCGCAATCAATAACAGTGGTTCTTTTGAAAATCTATTTGAATTTGCATCTATTGATCTTTATTTTGGTAAATCTAAGTTTCGGGTACATAACTTTTATAGGCTACCAGTTAGTACTAATGATTGCTTTGATGCTTTTCTATCTTTTTTTGATGAATATTTAGACATGAATTCTTCTAATGATATATTTAACATTATCTTAGGTGATTTTAATCTGAATTTTCAAAAAGTTTCTACCGATGCTAATGTACTCAAATTTTATAACATTATTACTGGCTCTCTTTTCCAACCTACTATTACCTTACCTACTCTTACTTTCCATAGCTTTATTATTGATAACATCTTTGTACCCAAAACTTTCAATAATTTTTTTTCTTTCAATATTTTATATTCAATATTTGACCATTTGCCTATTCTTCTTTCTCTTAACCGAGTTTTGGATATTAAAACTTCATTTAAGTCTTTTTTGTACGTTAATTATGATAACTATTTCAATCTTGTCAATAATTTCAATTGGTCTTCTCTAAAGGAAGCTTTTAAACATGATCCAAACTTACTACTTTATGAAGTAACAAATAATCTTACTAACTTAAAACGTATTTCAACTATTTCCTGAACGATTAAAATCAAAAAATACAAAGTGTGAATTAAACCATGGATGACTCTTAAAATCTTAGAAATGATTAAAAAAAGAGATAAGTTGTTTTTAGTTTATAAAAAAGATACAGATTTTTTTAATAAACAAGTTTTTAGAAATCTCGCAATGAAGTTAAAAACTCTATAAGACTTGCTAAAAAATCTTATTTTGAAAACTTTTTATTCCACTGTTCTTCAAATATGAAAAAAAACTTGGTCTAAATTAAATCATTTTATAAATCCAAAGAACTATGAAACAATTAGATTGAAAAGTTTTGAAAATTCCTTAGTAAGTTGTGATAAAGACGTTGCTGACTTGTTTAATAAAACCTTTTCCTTTAAGTCTTCCAATGTTTGTGATTCATCATTCTGTGAAAAAAATTTTCCTTTTTGCTCATCTTCCTTTAACTTAAATTCATTCACAATAAATGATATATTGTCTGCTATTAATAACCTTAAAAATTCTGAAGTGAAAGATTATTTTGGCCTTTCAACGCTTGACATAAAAATTGTAAGATATGTAATTTCTCCTATACTTCTTTATGCTTTCAATCTCTGCGTATCGCATTCTGTTTATTCAGATTCTTTTAAATTAATCAAAACAATACTAATACATAAGAAAGGTGATAAATATGATCCATCAAACTACCGCCCAATTTCAATCATACCGATACTATCAAAAATATTTGAGAAATCGGTCTATAATCAAATTTCTAGTTATTTTTTTTAGTAATAACCTTCTTTCCAACCAACAATATGGCTTTAGACCTAACTACTCAACTGAGATTTTCCATACATCGTTTATTCAAAAAATTGTAACTGCTCTTGAAAAAAAAGAATCGGTTTCAGCTCTTTTCCTTGACTTATCAAAAGCTTTTGATTCTATTCCACACAATTTATTAATCTCTAAACTTTCTCTATATGGGTTTTCTTCTAAAACTCTAGAGTTCTTTATATCTTATCTTTCTAATAGGCTCCAGTATGTAGTTGTCAATTCAACTCTTTCAGAACCTACAAGCATTTATTCAGGTGTTCCTCAGGGGTCAATCTTGGCTCCCATTCTATTTTCAATATTTATTAATGATATATTTATGGTGTCTAGTTCTCTTGGTTTTGTTGATGTAATGCTATTTGCTGACGATATCACCATCATTTTTAGAGGTCCTTCTTTAAATTCAACTAAAATAAAATTTGGAATTCAAAAATTTGCAACTTGGTTATCAAAAAATAATCTTGTATTAAATTCAAAAAAATCAAATTACATGGTTTTTTCTATAGCTAAAACATTTGAATATCTATATTCCACATTTGATTCCTTTAAGTTTCAAAAAATTACGTCATTTAACTTATTAGGCTTACACATAAATTATAATCTTACGTGGACTGACCATATAAATAATATTTCCAATAAACTCTACTATGTAATTAGTATATTAAAACAGTCGAGAAAATTTTTACCAACTAAAACACTTTTATTGTTATATAAAACTATCTTTGTTTCTCACATAACATACAGTTTATTTAACTTTGCTTTTTCTCCAACTGAAAAATTACTTAATTTACAAAAACTAGCTCTACGCATTATATTTAACAAAAAAAAGTTTCTCATACTAATGCCTTGTTTTCTGAGAATGCTATTCTCAAAGTTCAAGATTTGTATGAAGTAAAAATCTCCTTGTAACCTATAAATTTTATTATGGTTTCCCTTCTCCGTTAGTCAAAAGTTTAGCAGATTCTCCTTATCTTTTTCATCTAAAGTCTCCTCGTTTCAGCAATTTATTTCAACTTCCTTTTTATCATCTCTCAAAGTCAAAGCAGTGCTTCATATACAGAATACTTAACAAATTCAATTCCACTGTAAACTCACTTTCACAATTCCCTCATATTTCTTCATATAAAGCCTATGTGAAAAAATTTTTGTTTGATAATTATGCATCTAATACCTGTACTTTAAGTGATTGTTATGTTTGTAAGTTTCATCCATGATAATTTTTTTCCTATGTTTATCTATATATAATATCTCATAACCTGTACGGTTGAACGCGGGTAGACAACTTGCGTGTTATCTCCAACCCGTATATTACGATGATTCTTCTCCAACCTGTATTCTACGATGATTCATCTCCAAACTATATACTACAATGATTCATCTCCAACCTGTATACTACAATAATTCATCTCCAACCTGTATACTACGATGATTCATCTTCAACCTGTATACTACGATGGTTTCTATTCCATGTACAAATAACTAGGGAGACAATGTTCAACTTTCTGTTCACATTCTGCTAGATGTAAGATTTGATACCTCATTCGGGGAGACGATGCTACATAAGTTATTACCTATATACATTATACCTGTATACTACGATGGTTCATCTCCAACCTGTATACAGCGATAATTCATCTCCAACCTATCAGTTCATATTTTGCTAGATGTAAGATTTGATATACCTCATTCGGGGAGAGGATGTTAGATAAGTTATTAATTTTTTCACGATATTAAATAATATATTTTATCAAATAATCAAAATAAAATTCTGTAATCAAAGAATCGAAAAATATTCTTTAAAAAATCAAAAAATATCAAACTTTCTGTTCATATTTTGCTACCTCATACGATGTTACAAAAGTTATTACCTATACTTTGCAATTTGCACGATTTTAAATATTATATTTGTCAAATAATCAAAATAAAATTCTGTAATCAAAGAATCGAAAAATATTCTTTAAAAAATCAAAAAATATCAAACTTTCTGTTAATATTTTGCTACCTCATACGATGTTACAAAAGTTATTACCTATACTTTGCAATTTGCACGATTTTAAATATTATATTTATCGAATAATCAAAGAATCGAAAAATGTTCAAATCAAAAAATATTTATTCTTTTTAAATATATCGTTGGCTCCCCTTACTTTTAAAATTGAAAGATAAACCTAGTCTTTAATAATTAATTTTTATCAAATTATGCACATACGAAACTAAAAGTAAGGGGAGCCAACGATATATTTAAAAAGAATAAATATTTTTAATTTATATATTAAAAATATTATATTATATATAATTAAAAAAAAAAAAAATTAACTATATTATTTATAGTTAATTTTGTCACTTTTTTGATTTCTCACTCTTTCGAGGACTATGGAAAGAGTCAAAAATTTTGTCACTCTTTTTATTTATCCCTCTTTTGATAGAAAACCCAATTTTCGTATACCGTTTTGTGCAATGTTTTATCAAAGATATAAATATAATTAAATAAAACTCTTTTTGATTGAACAAAACATAACGATTTGAGGGCGAGTGTGAAAACAGAGTCTCAGGAAATGAAATTTGTTCGCATATTAAAATCTATTGAAAATGAAAGCAAAAAATCAGCATTCAAAAATCTAGTTCTCAAAGGGTTAACGTTGAACAAAATGTGTTTGCGAAATCATAAGACTTAATATGTGATATTAAATAGGGGGCATCAAGATAATTTTACCAAAAGCCATGAAAAATTTATTTCTATAGTTAAAATAACTCATAATCTTTTTAGTGATAATAATCACCGTATATTTAACAGGTGAAACATTCTAAAATGGACACCCTTTTTTACAAGTTCCTCGAATAAGCTATATATATATCTTTTTTTGAAATGATAAATGCAATGGCTAAGTGCCGCGCGTGTGTAGCACAAGTGCCGCACGAGTGAATGATATATGTCTTTGATGATGTTATACCAATCTCCCATTTTTGCAAGAATTTTTGGATCAGGTTTCAAAATTTGAAATTTTATTCTAATAAAAGAAAAATGTTGCCAACTACAGATCAATTGCAATCCTATCCAATTTATTAAAATTCTTGAATATATTAGTCTATTACACGTTGGATTTTTAATACTCTAGGTACTTTGGTTAAATAAGGTTTCATATCAAAATGTTTCATTCTTTATTTTTGAAAATGGGAATCAAATCAAAAATAGTTAGGTGTTTATATAGGTCTGAAATCTGCTTTTGATTCGATTGTCTAAAATTGATGATGATTTTCAATAGCTATTAAGCATAAAAGTTATTCCTTTTATTTTGTCTTTTCTTAAAAGAAGACAATAGGGATCTGCTATTTTTAATATACAATGATATGTATTCCATTGACATATTTAATTCTCTTATTTTTGGTGATAAAATAACTTTGTTCAATTTATCTTCAACAGATAACAAACATTTTTATAAGCACATCTATACATTTGATAAATGGATTTTCACTAGTCAGCCTTGAACATTTTCCGAAAGCCCCTTAATGTTGTCCTCCGTTAACATTGAAGTCATTTCTCATATAAGGTTTTCGCGATGTAATATCTATCATGTGATCTGTTGTAAATCACATTTTACATCTGTTAAAATTGTTCTAAAAAAATGATGGAATTTAAATTAGATAAAAGTATATTTATTTGATCGAACGGAAAATTAACTATGATCAAAAATGGTTAAAGTGACATTACGAGATTTAATGTGTTTTTTAATGCTTCGTCGGGATAAATTAACTAAAGCCAATCGAAAAATTTTGATCATCATCGGATTAATTAAATTATGTAAACCATGTTTAAAATTGATACATTTTTTCTAAGATTTGCCCAATAGGCTCATGGAATATGCTAAATATCATACTTTTGATATATGTATCGTATGAGCATTATTTTATTGTAATAAAATCTCTATTTTATGATTTTTAGAAGAGGGTATGATTTTAGCAGAGAAAGAAATATTCTAAAGATTATATTATTTTTCTAGATCCAAGTTGGTGCAGCGATTTTCTTGATCTTTGCAAATACATTGATCATATAAGAATACATTGTCCATATATGTGTCAAATTAAGTGTTATGTAAATATCATATTTTTATAAAAAAAAATGTCCCAAGTTATGACAAATAATACTAAATTTTGTGAATAATTTGTTTTGTTTGCAATTTCAAAGAGAATTTATTAGATCTAAATTCAAAATAAACAACTTAAGAAAATTTACATTTGTTTCACTTATAACTAATTATAAATGGGAAAAAACTAAATCCATGAATGTTATATTAACAAATGTTAAAGTTTCACTGAGAGAAAATAATAGTAATAGTTACTAATTAAGTAGTAGGTTTAGGGATAGTAAAACTTACTAATTTATCTTAGTAGATTTTACTAATTAAATTAGTAGAAGAACTAACTATAATAGTAATTTTTTTTGTCCCTAATTCTACTAACCATGTAGTTGTCTTTACTAATTCATTAGTAGAACTTAATTAGTAGATTTTACTAATTATATTAGCAAAAAAACTAACTATAATAGTAATTTTTATTCCCTCAAATTCTACTTTCCACGTAGTAGTAATTACTAATTTATTAGTAAAACTTTTCATACCAAATAATACATAATAATTAAAAGCTCAACAAATTTATTGCAAATAAATTAAAGGAATTAGAAAATACAGATTGTACTTCATATAATGTCATAAACTGAAATATGAGATGATATATATCATAGTAAAAGCAATATTAAAATGATAAAAAACTTTCACATCTGGGTTTTAATTTTATATAATACATTGAGAATTTTCCTATTCATAGTTTTATCTTTGAGGCCTAAAAACATATTCTGTATAAACAACATAGTATTATTTATAGCTTTTGGATAAAATAAATTGAATGCATACATACAAATAATGAAATTATCAAATAAATTGATAAATGAATTGGTCTCGCAAACTAAAATATGATCAATATAAAGTGAAAATGCATTCTTTTTACACGAAAAAACGTTATCTTGTATGACCATCAATATAGGTTTCATAAACATTTCAATGTTTTGAGATCCAAAGCAAAAAAGATCCTCCAACTTGTCTTTCATGATAGTAGCCAAACCAAATATTGCTAATAAAACTCTTAAGTCTAAAAAGGAAAAAATTTTCAATTCAAAAAAATAATAAAAAATTAAATTACTTTTTTTACGATCAATGTTCATTTCAATACGGTATTGGTAGAATATTTCGCTAAGTTGTTGAGAGACTTTTTTGTTTTCGATAATAGAAATTATTGCATCACTATGAATGAGTAACTGTTCTTTCAGAACATTTAAAATATCAACATTAGGAATATCTGGCAACAATCTCTGGAATTCAAGAATTATCTGAAATTAATGATAAATATTTAAATGTTGTATGATTATATTTCAAATGGATACCTGTTTCTCATCTTTAAGAAAAGGATATTTAGACAAAACCTCATCGAGACTTTTCTTTTCAATGACAATATCATTTCTTCTTTCTGGAAATGTTAAATCCATCCTAATTTTTATTTCTGAGTTGTCTCTTATTACTTTGTTGTATTCTTTTTTCAACCATTCAATATGTTTTTCGATGCTCTCTTTGTCTTCAGATAGTGGTTGAGTAGATAAAAAAGCTCTTAAACAGTATTTATTACTGCTTGAGTCACATTCTTCACTTTTAAGTTTTTTAGCTTGAACTTCTGGAAGATAATTATCCCTCTACTTTCTTTCGTTGCGCCACTTGAATTTCAGTTTTTCTTTTCAATAAATCTGAATTTTGAATTTTTATTCAAAAGAAATTTAAAAAATAACGAATAATACTTTTGCTGAAGAGAAAGAAAGGCCTGATTCTGATGATATATGAAGAAATTCCTCAAAAATCAAGCACACAATTTGTAGGTACATTTCGCTTGTGGGATATCTAATAAAAAAATCAAAACTCAAGTAATAATTTAAAACTATTTATAAACAAAAACATCAAGTAGTTTACTTAACTCATTTTTGTTTAACTTCTCTTCATTATCAAGCTTTGCTAATAATAATAATAATAACAATAATAATAATAATAATAATATTTTTAATTCAAAAATAAGTAGGCATACGACATTTAAAGAGTGACTTGAACAAAAAGGAAATTAAAAAATAATTAGATTAAATATTTAGAATGTAAAATTCATTAGTTTTTTCATTGTTTCATCATAAAATGTGTTACTAATGTTTGGTTTTAACATAGATATATATTAATAATAATGTTGTAAAAATAGAGAAAAAATTTTTTGCAAGAATTTTCTCATTTACTAACACTTAAGTAAATTGAGTATTTACTATCTTAAAAAAAGAAATTACTAATCAAAATTAGTTAATATTACTAATTTGTTCTCTCAGACCACGCAAATTTAAGTGTATCACTTTTAAGAAATTAGATGGCCAATAAAAGATATAAAAAAACACACAAAAAACAATAATTAAAAATGTATCTAATTTTTTAATTTCTTCTTTTATGTTTTCTCCTCCTTTTAACCCGCACAAGCCCCACATCCCCCACTTTATTAAGAAAAAAACATTATGATGATGATGATGATAATGATGATGTTACAATATTTTTTTTATTTTTAATGCATCAATACATTCCTTCAAATAAGTGTTATCTATCGTCCGATAAGATTCTTCTAATATGCCGGTTATCCCTTATAGAACAATTTGTTTATCGGTGCAACCTTAGTCATAATAATATATCTTCACTCAACGTTTTTAAAAATCGTCTTGATTTTCATTGGAAAGACAATTTTTCCATATTTGAATAGTTCTATTACATTTTTATGTAGTTCATTTTTTAAATCGATGCGATCACTACAAGCTAATCCTTAGCTTTTTTTCGCTTAATAAATTATGTTATGTTATGTTAATAAATTTTTGTTAAGTGAAAGAAGGTAAGCATATTTTATATTAGAAAATCAATATTCAAATAAAATTAAACCGAGTAGCGTACTATATTAAGTGAATCCTTTGTATACAGAATCAAAAGGCTATTAGAATTTAAATAATTTAAGAAGGTTATCTAGCATACATCTAGTTTGCTAAAGAAAGTTTAATTCATTTCTTTTTATTGGAATAAATTTTTATAAATGAACTCTACTCTAAAATGCTATCGAAATTTTTTGTTCTTGATTTTAATGGACAAAATTGAAGTTGGATACAACCTTTGTACAAATCTAATAAGAGTTAAGTTCTAATTTGTACTCATTCACATTTTAAAATCATTCAAAGAAACAAAGAAGATGCGCTATTAGCAACATTTTTAATATATATCATGAATATGATATTTCATAATAATAATCGATTTTGATAATTTAACTAGATTTTTAAACTCTCATATTATTGACTGATTGATCCTTTTTTTTCGGGGCATATTCTGCAAATCTCAGAAAACTAATGAAATGATATTAATAACCATTTAAAATTTTTAACGGTTCCTTTTATCGGGACAAGTTTTATGCATGAGTTTTATTATTACCTTGCTTTTTTTAGTTATTTTGCTTTTTAAATTTTTTTGAAAATTATTTCGAGAAAATATCAAAAGCCTTTTTTGCAAATAAAAATATCCTTCAAACTGGGTTAAAATTTCTTCTTCTTAAAGATACTAAAATTTTATCACATCTCCATATTCCGAGAGTAACAATCTTGATTAACTCAATAAAATTTTTTATTATTTCTTTAAAACGTTCATTTGACTTGAAGTAAGGAATTATTATTAGAAAAATTAGTATTATATTTTTAATTCACAAATTCAATGTGATTAAATTCGTATGATCGAACAGTTTCTTCAGTTTTTTATAAATGACCTTGAATTGAATGAATTTATTTTTATTCTCAATTTTCAGGTTTATTTCATCGGCAGATAGGTTAGTTCTGGGAGTGTACGGCCTCAATAAATGTGGTCTGCCTTCGATTCCCGATCGCTACTATTATTACCATCTGTCGAGATATGGAAGATGATCCTTCCTTGGATGTGATACCGATAATAATTAAAAAAATATATACTTAAATTTCAATATAAACAATTGTAAACAATTTGAACATAAATATTTTTCTATTTTTTAGATATCTGCATTAACTTCATCTTACAATTTCCAAATTTGGAAATATTTACACCCAAGTTTGTTGTCATTAACAACTAAACAATTATAATTTAAAATTGCCTACCATTTCAATAAATAGGAATGCAATTATTGGAAGGAAGCAAATTTTTCTCAGACGCATTATAAGAAAAGATTCGATTGATTTGTTAAAAATTTTATTATCTATATATATCAGTTTTATTTAGAAAATTTTCAAGCAATTACTTGCATTCAAAAAATATTATTTAAATCTATTAATATGTTTTATTTAAAAACATTAAAATTTAAAATTTTAAGACATCTTCTGGAATCTGAAGATAAATCAATAAGGATATGAAAAACTCTTTCAGAACCATTTTATACATATCCATTTCTGTATTAATTCTCTTGTCATTAATGCTCATATGGTGAAATGTACCTTGTTCAATAAAATGGATCTTTTAAGTCCAAAGATTGTTATCAGTACTACGTTTAATTTCAATCCACCTTAATTTTAGAGATGATTTAGGTTTGCAATCTACATTTTATATCTGATGCAATATGTTTTAGTTCAGATATGGGTTTTGTTCAGCATAAATATTGTGTATCTAACACTTAGAGTTGTAGACAGAACTAACCTTTCAATTTCTTCAAAATCTTTACAAACTATGTCAAAATAGAACAAAAGATCTTGGAAATTCATTTTAAGAATATATTTCTACAAAAAATACACCACAAACTTGAGATTCTTCTAACATTTGTTTATAGCAATTGTTTTTTAATTAGTCTAACTTATTATTCAGATATAAATCTTTAAATTAGAGTGATTTGCTGTGTATTAGAGGCCGAGTTTGAAAGCACAGTCCCAGGAAATGAAGTTTGTCTGCTTTAAATAATTTAAATTCTATTGAAAATGAAAGCAGAAAATCAGCATTCAAAAATCTAGTTCTCAAAGGGTTAACGTTGAACAAAATGTGTTTGCGACATCAGAAGACTTAATATGTGATATTAAATAGGGGGCATCAAGATAATATTTCTAAAAGCCATGAAAAATTTATTTCTATAGTTAAAATAACTCATAATTTTTTAGTGATAATAATCATCGTGTATTGAACAGGTGAAACGGTCTAAAATTGACCCAATTTTTGCTCAAAATGTTCCTCGAATAAGCTAATATCTTTTTTTTTAAATGATAAATGCAATGCAAGTACTGCGTGTGCAGCACAAGTGCCGCACGAGTGAATGATAATTTCGTCACTTCTCAAAAGTTGTATTAACAAGTCAAACGCAAAGTATGCCAGTCTATCATCCAGTGGCGGATCCAGGGAGAGGGGGGCTCATGGGCCTAGGCCCATGTATACCCTTACATGTATAAAAAGTAAATTTTTGCAATTTATTTATGGCAAAATAATGTTAAAAATATGAAAACATAGGTAGTTTGTGATTCTAAAAGACATAATACAGCTGTCGTATTCTCTGAAGACTTTTAGCAAATTTGCAAAAAAATTTAAATATATTTCGGCCCCACCTATAACAAATTTCTGGATCCGCCACTGCATATTACTATTGTTTTTTTCTAATGATACAAATAAATTTTGCCACTATACTGGGTATTATTTGATATTATTTTTCGGTAATTTAGTCTCTATATTAGAACTTTATTTGGATATTATTAAGTTAACAGACATAAAGTGAGAATCGTAAAATTATGTGTTTTTTAGAGTTAAGCTGGTGTAGCAATTATACTGAAAACTATTGCGAAAACAAATATATGAATGTCAATTGTCCAGTTACTTGTCAAAGTAAGTGTTTATGTCAATATAATATTTTTATAAAAAATATCTCAAAATATAAGGCAAATGATACTAAATTATCCAATTTTTTTGCTAATTTAAAAATTTTTATAACAAAGAATTACAAATGGGTCCACTAAATCTCAGTGTGTTATAATAGGAAAAAATATTAAATGTTTAAGTAAGCAAGTTTAAGTGAATTATCGTTTTCGGAAAATATATGGGAAAACTTGAGATAAATATTTATTCAAAAATATATATACGCAAAAATTTCAGATCTGTGATATGATACGAATAAATATACCATATTGGTATAAAATTATATACGTGTTAATTTTTTTCTATATCCGCCCTATTCAAAGGTTATTCAATTTACACATGTAATTTTTAATTTATTAATTTTCTAGCTTTGTTTTTGACAATTAATACAAAAGTTATTGACTTTAATTGAAGTTGAAATTTTCAGGAAATATAATTTATATTCATTTAATGTGTTTCCCTTGATTCTTATAGAAGTGTTATTACTTGTTATCAAGCAATTTTTTTCTTTTACAATTTTCAAAAACTTGTTAAGAATTAAAACAGAGATTTAAAGGTTGTACATTTTGATTATTTATATTATTTTCTTATCAATGAACGAGTATCTCAATTTCTCATTATATTTTCAACCCCAATTGAAAACTTTTCAACTTCCGTTGATAAATAATTAAAAGTTAAAATTGTCTATAAAAAAATATATAACATTTCTCTTAAAATGTTAGGTATTACAGTTTAGTAACTAAATTGTTATGTGCAGTGAAACTATTTAAACTGAAACATTATGGGATTAATAAAAACACTTTCATTTAAGTTTGGTTTAGATTTGTTTTAGTATAGTCCTATGAAAGAAATCTAAATCATATAATATTTATTCATAAATCAAAAAATACATGTATTTTTACAAAAAAAATCGAATTAAATTTTAATAATAAAAACTAATTACATCGTAAAAAGTTTGTTTTTGTTTAAATTTAATTTTAACCATGGCTCAAGCTAAAATTACACTTAATATTGATTTATTCAAGTGTAATAGCAATAAATCATGATGTTTTTTACCTGTATAAAAGCACTCAAGCGAAGAAATTGAATAGACCATAACATAATGTCAAGTGCCACAGCGTCACAGAAATATTTAATATTTATACCATTAACCATTGATAAATTGGTCATTTTTGTTACTTGGCACCATACTTCGATTTTCTGAGCAAGTGAAGTCTTCCAGTTCCTTAAAATTTTTTGTGCCTTGTATGAGTTACCTGGGTTGTACGAATCACTTGTTTTACGTTGTTTTTATCATCATAGCTTTCTACATCCTCGGTCTTAATGCGTTTTTCAAGGATGCTAGTATCCCAGTTTGTTTTTGTTTTCTTCTATTGGTAGTGATCGGTCAATCTCTACGTACATCTTTATCAATCTTCTGTTCGGTGGCTTGTGTCAGACAATTTTTAATGACGAACCGTTTTCTGCTTCTTCTTCCTGTTTATAAAACTATCCTCTTCAAATCATTAACTTTTGAAGCATTCATACATAGTACTTATTTTAGTGTCTCTCCACACTGTTGAAATCCAGTCTAGAGCATTAGAATATCTCCAACTTTGTGTTGCAACATTAACCCTGTTCGATATTGTCCATTGAATTAACTCTGACTTAAATATTGTCCATTGGTTTCCTCGACTTTTCTATGACTATCGGTGTTAGTTTTTCACATGTTGCGCTGCATGCAAACACTGTGATAAGTCGGCCTTTTGAATCTTCTGGTCGCTGTGACTGTTGGGTTTATTTGAAATAATTTTTTCAGTAAAGAGCAAAAAAGAGAGGTCTCATCACAGATAAATGTATTTTGTATCTCTTAAGTATAGAGTGAATTCTTTGAATCGAGTCTTTACTGTTTTTCATCCATGGCACCCTTTTCTCGCCAAACCAAAAAGCGAGCTATTTGAGCGAAAGATTGAATTCAATAAATTCTCTGTCGAGTAATTTGCTGTATTTGGATTGTATAATTGGCATTGATATATGAAATTATCTCAGGCTTGACGAAACCAATTATAAATCATATGTCCTTCTAACTTGTCAAATTTCCGATTTCTTCCAACACGTTTTTTTCCATTGGGTTTCTATTGATATGTGTCACCTTTTTTATGTATATCGCATTCCATACAGTAATAATACCAACGCCATACTCTTCTCAATGTTTTCCATAAGAATAGGGAAGTTTCTTCATTCATTAACAATTTCAATTTTTAATGCAAATATAATTCGCGTCTCACGCGTTTATGTGTAGGTGGAGACATGGGGAATTGAAAAAAATGATAAAAAAATAAAATTTAAAGAAAAGTCAAAGAAATGAACATATTAAGCTTTATAGCTGTTCAAAACGATTTTTATCATAATTCAAAAACAAACCATATAGTAATTCAAAAATCGCATATCTTACAATATTTTCACTTGTTTTCGGGGAGACTAAAGACCCTAAAACATTTAAAAATAACAAATAAACTCTAAAATATAATAAAATAGGGAAAATCATCTATGAACCTACTTATTAAACATTGCAAATTTCTAATGATTAATTTTTTAAGTTTCAATGTTATAATTTTTGCCCAAAAAGTCTTTAATTGTATACTAAAGCTTCATTAAATTTTTTAAATAAACTACAAAATATTAAAGTATTTTAAAACAAAAAAGTTAACAATAAAACATAGATTAACTGTTCAATTAAATTGGGTTGACTTTTTTTTTTAGATTTTTGCCAAAAACAAATAGAAAGGTGCATATTCTATCCACGCTTTTCTGCTACTTGTAAAGAAGAATGTGAAGGTATATGACATAACTTTATCTATTTATCCTTAATCTGTTTTCTATTTTTTTTAGAATATAATGAAGGTCATTTAGCTGAATTTAAAATTAAATTATTTTTTATATTTCTAATAAATTTAGATAAAAAAGAAAGTAAAATATTAGTCCCATTTTTTTTGCTTGTTTGTTTGTTTTGACAGAGCTTCTAATTAGCAAACAACTAAAAATCTACATTGATAACTTTGTAGATAACAATTTATAACATTTGTATGAGATACTTAGTTCACGCAAAAATAAAATTTGAGAAAAAACAATAACTAAAGTGAATTAAGTAGTATAGGAATTCTATCAATAGTTTTCATCGTAACCAAGGTATTTCTAATAATCTGTGGTTTTAGACAAAAATTCCTTTATAGAAGCGACCAAACCAAAAGTTAAATTTTTTTTATATGAATTCCTCAGAGTATTAGTGTTTTTGGGCAGTAAAAGATTAATTGGTCAGGCTCTTCACCACCATCACATCCAAAAATGACAAAATGGATTATTTTTATACACTATGGAAATGTCTTGCACCATTAGTTTCCATCTAACCACGAAAAATTTCTGGTGAAAGGAAAACAAATTTTAATTTTCTTAAAATTAACCTGAAGTGTGTTAATGAGAAAATATCATATTTTGTGAGAGTATTTTGTGCTCAAGCAATATTGATTACAAAATTTTCCGATTATTCTGTTTAAATGTTGAGATGGACAACAAGAGAAAGTTGTCAACGTTTCGTTTTATCAATAACAGTTTTAGCTTTTGCATAAAAAAGAATTGAAAAATAACCCCATATGACTAGGGCACCAAATTATGCGTACCAAAATGCCAATTTTTGAAACTATTTTTAAAATTTTATATATGATATATTTAAAAATTTCCCTAAATAGTTTTTATGGTTAGTCTCATTTAAAATGTATATATGGTGAGAAGCTATGACTTTAGTACAATTAAAAAATGTTTGATTTTCAATATTTTTACATTTTTGTTTATTAAATAATAATAAAAATATATTTAAGAGAAATATTATTTGTAAATTATCGATTTTATAAACATCAGTGGTGGAATCGAATGCAACAACGACCTAATTTATTTGGGTAAATTAATTTATTCCAGCTTCAGATCCTTTTTCGTCCATTAACTAGAGACTAAATTTAACTAATCAATAATTTTTATATTTATTTTAAAATTTTTACTCTTTGAAAATGTGAATACAAAATTTATTTCCTACGTTGAATCTGATCAAAGAAGCGAAATTACCTGAAATTGAGGTCTACTACCAGAACTTGAAAATGAAGTCCCTTGAAAATGAGAATGAGGAAAAAATGCAAATGCAATTTGGTATTATTTGAGAAAAATAACCTCAATTAAAAAAACTTTGTTAACGTCCTTCATTCCCGTATCCACTGGGTAAGACATGCCTCCCATCAGTGGCGGATCCAGAAATTTCTTAAAGGGGGGGGGCGAAATCTATTTAAATTTTTGCAATTTTGCTAAAAGTCTTCAGAGAATACGACAGCTGTATTGTGTCTTTTAGAATTCGACTTGTCATAATTGTTGAAATAAACGTAATCAACTACTAACAAGTATTGTTTTAGGAAAAAGCAAAATTAGTAAGGGTAATTTTCAAAGCCATTTTTCATAGGGGGCTTAGTTCCATGAGCCCCCCCCTCCCCCTTGGATCCGCCAATGCCTCCCATACACAAATTTGTGTGACTTTTCCTGTAGGCTGGTGAATTTCTTGACCATATGCCATTTATGACCTCAACCGTATAATATCAGTTTGAACAATAAGAAATTCTATTTCGGTTACATTGGAAATTAAATCCGAGACCATTGGAAAGAAATTACTTGTATCTAACCATAATGCCACTATTTTTGAAGAGGTTTGAAGGAATTTGTAGTTTTCTATGAAACTGCAGTTGTTTATTTATCAATTAAAGAGATGTCATATATCTAATTTGTTTTTTTTGTCACAAAATTACTGTAAAGTTTTTTGAATCATTTTCCTATCACATTTTTGGACTTTAGAATGTATATTAAAAGTTGAGCTTTTATTCAGCAATACTCGTGTTTTAAGCACTTGGGAATTGCCTATTATGTATCAAATGAGACTTATTGAACTGAAAATCATTTAACGGAGGAAATGATTTGCCAGAGTTTTATCAAAATGTAGGATCATTTAGGAATTTTCTGAAATTTATGAGTTGTCGAAAAAGATATATATGTATTCAAAGGCATAATCGTACAAGCAATTTTTTCTTGAATGAAAAATATCAAAAGTATCGAAACAAACAAAAAACTGACCAACATTTCTGCAAAATTCTGCACATAAAAAATTCAAACATTGATAGAGAAATGAGTGAAATATATAAAGTAAAGCAAATGCAAAAGTAATAGTTTTTGTCGTGACTTGTTGACACTTTGAATGGGTAAATTTTGTCTACCGACAGTTTGCCTAAAGGGCAGTAAATTTTTTTAACTACTTTAAGAAATTTTCCACTCGTTCAATAACTAATTGATAATAATCTGACTATAAACTAACTAACAAATTATATATACAATAGAATAGTCTAATAAATGGAAAAATATACTATCTGTCTAGTGCAGTGGTTCTTAACCTGGGGGTCGTGACCCCTTTGGGGGTCGTTTGAAGTTTTTGCAGGGGTCATGAAAAACTTTTGGTATTTCTAATATTCTTTTGGTACTAACTTTTTTCCACAAATGAGTACTTTTCTAAATTCTTTAACACAAAAAGAGTGCATTTTCGGTGATGAAATATTAGCTCATCTTATGAAAGTAAATCAAGCAATTGAAAACTATTTTCCGAAGTTAAATAGCCGTTCTAATGACATTTGGATCACCAGACCTTTTTCAGTGGGCGAAAGTAGCATTGATGACTCTGATGCTGCTGCCAAAGTGGAGTTTCTTCAAATAAGAGAAGACAGTCAATTAAAACTCGATTTTTCCGAGCAAGCACTTCCATCATTCTGGGCCAAATTAAAAACCGTTTATCCTATTCTTTCCAAACGTGCTATCATTTTTTTGATACAGTCACCTTCAACTTATCGTTGCGAGGGATTTTGTGCAATGATGTCTTTAAAAACAAGTGCACGTAATAAGCTTGCAATTGATTCAGACATGAGATGCTGTCTGTCGAGCATTACACCATGTTTTGAAAAACTTTTGTGACAAACAATACCAGCCTTCGAATTAAATTATACTGAATTTGTTATATTATATTAATAAATTTTTTCAATTAAACTTTGTTTTAACAAGTGTTTGTATTATAAAATATAACATGTAAATTTTCTTGTTTTTAACTTTAAACGGCTGAATCAAACGGAATTTTATAGGGGTCATAAAAATTTTTCATAATATTTAGGGGTAAACAGATCCTAAAGGTTAAGAACCACTGGCTAGTGTCTACATATGTAGACAAGGCTTACAAAAACTATGATATAATCATTTCTATAAAATTTTACAATTTCCGGTCTTATGACGATGAAAAAAATTATATATATTTTGATTACACAAAAAAATATTCAAAATAAATTGTTATTTTCATATTTTTCTATAAAAACCCTATTTTATCTAACTGTCTACATATGTAGGCAACATATTTTTTTCTAGTTTATTAAATTTAAATATTATTTTTATGCAATTTATTCAGCTTTTTATCAATATGGAATGATAAAAGAGATAGAAATTCCAAAAACTATTTTCAATCCTAAAAAATGTCAATATTAAGGATGTAGAAAATCAACAAGAACTTTATGCACCAAATGTGCACAAGCTGTTTGTCCTCAACATAAAAAACTACAATTTTGTGCTTTGAATGTCAATAAATTTCTTAATTTTTCTTAATTTTATTTTATTGGTTAAAGATCTACAATTGTTTCTAACATAACACGTAAAGAAGGCTGATGCTTAGTTTCTATATGTCTACACATGTAGACTTATAGGTAAAATATGGTCGTTGATTTGCCAGGTAAATTAGAGGGGAGATGTTCATTAGAGTGACAAATCAAAACTTTTTTTCAAAAAATAAATATACAAAAATTCAAAAGTTTTACTTACCTACCTATCCTTATATAAAAAAACTCTTTTGATTTGTCGCTCTTTTAATCGCTATTTTAAGAGTGACAAATCATGTCACTCTTTTGATTTGTCACTCTTTTAATCTCTATTTTAAGAGTGACAAATTATGTCAGTCTTTTGATTTGTCACTCTTTTAATCTCTATTTTAAGAGTGACAAATTATGTCACTCTTTTGATTTGTCTCTCTTTTAATCTCTATTTTAAGAGTGATAAATTATGCAACTGTTTTGATTTGTCACTCTAATGAACATCTCCTAAGTATAACAGCTAGATATAGTGCAAGAAGATTCGTACTCTGAAGTATATGTATTTTTTAGATAATTTTTCAATTTAGTAGAGGAGCAAGAGTAGAGGGAAATAATATGTAAGTTCGAATTGTAAAATATTGCGAGTTTATGGTGTAGAGATCATTTAGAGTTGGATAATCTAAATAAAGCGGCAGACAAAAAAAGAGAAATCTGAGAGAGATTCTTTGTTTTTCAAAATTAAAAGAAATAATACCGTTAAAAATATCAGATAATAGACATTTGAGGTACTTTGCATAAGGAAAGCTAACTTAAATTTATATATATCCTGTAGTTTTAATAATTAATGCTCTTTAAAGAAGGGTGAAGTGTGTACCAAGAAATTCTCGTGTTTTTTATTCGCAAGGCCTTCTTTTGTATACTGCACAGAGTAAATATGGAAGAGTATCCCCAATTCATAATTTGTAAATGTAAGTGTGGTAAAAATAATGATTTATTTTATACGGTAAAAGTAAAGTGTTCGAAGAAAAATAATTTCTAAAGTGCTAAACATCAACTATACCTCTAAGTTATTTGTAACACCCTGACAAACCAATTAACTTACAGACTTTCTAACTGATTAAATAACTAACTAGTTAAAACTTTAAGTTAGATGAATTAACTAGTTTAATTCATTAGTTTAGCCGTTAGTTACTTAGTTAGTTCTTTTATAAATTTATTGGCAATTAGTTAATTTGTTAGTTTTAAAAGTTATAGAAAATTTTTTTTTGAAAAATTTTAGTGTACAAATAAATTAATATAAAATACTAAATTTTAGTATATTAATATATTAAATTTACATCATTTAATTCGTTTTAGAAAAGAAGTTTTTTGATAATTTACAGCATAATTTACTTTTTTACTGGGCTTCAATTTTACACGGAACTGTATTAAATTTTACAGCCAGTTAACTTATACACTGACAAATACGGTATCAAAAATAACAATAATTTTCTTCCAAATGTACGGCCACAAAGAAATGCATGGTTTTAATGCAAATTTTATTTCATGATATTTCGAACTTTCCTTGAGTTCTTTTTTGGAGTAAATTATTAAAAATGCTAATAGTATATTAAACCAAACATTCAATATACTATTAACATCAAACTCTGAGGAACAACTCAAGGAAATAAAATTTGTTTTAATGCCATACATTTCTTATCTAAAAGAATTTTGTTTATGGAGCTTCCTTCCATTAACCTTAAATAATATATAGATCTGTTAGGAAGAGAAAAAATAAATTAATTACAAGATAAAACAAAGTTAAACTCATGAAAAAATTTAATAAGGTTTTATAATGGTAATAATCCAAATGTGTGTTCTCTACGTAAACAAATTGTTCGTAGGCATGATATTCGGTACCTTTATTTATCACAAATGAGGAATAATAACTAAAGCCTTTATACCTGAGTGAATTACGCAACACCTTCGATTTATGTATATAGGTCTGCCTACAGATGAAAAATTCTGTTGTAGATTGTACGTCGTAGACAAAAGAAATCAAAATTTTGGATCTCAATAGAAAATAAGGTTATACACGTATGCTCTTCTTTTCACCCCACTTAAAACATCGCTTATACCTCAACACTATAGGAAAAGTAGAAGATGCAATCGTTCATAAAATTTTGCATGAGGAGCATACTTGAAAAGCAATATTTCAGCGAAATTTAACACATAATAAATTTTCACTTAGTTCCTTTTCCTATTTCTCATTCTTGTCTTTTTGTGTTCAAATAAACAGACACTGTAGACAGCTACATCTAAAGAAAGCGTTATATTATATAGTTATATAGTTATATTTATATTAGACACGTTTTATTTCTTGCTAGTGAATTGCATAATGAATCATAATGAATGAACTTTTCAAAAATGTTGGCAGTCCGCACTATTAGTGGGAGTGCAGGGTCTCGATTAAGTTGGTCTGGGTTGGATTCCCAATCGTGAGTACCCCTACCATTTCCAGCTATGGAAGATTATTGGCTTCTTGGGTGCGATACAGGCAACTAAAAAAATTAAATCATGTTAAATTTTCTTAGTTTTAATTAAGATGGGGAAAAATAGGAAATTTTAATACGTTTTTTTTTATATATTTAGAAATACCGACAATCGAGGTTTGTGTTGGCAGGGATGGCGTGAGTGCTGATGACATTGAAGATTCCCTAGAAAATGTACACTTTTGTTAGTCAAATTTTTGACTTTGAGTTAGACATCAATTTGAAGATTTGTTATCGGCGATTTCTTCCATAGGTTAACTTCGAAATTCTCGTCCAGGAGAAAACTTTAATTATTTACGCAAGAATATCATTTATCTTACCTAAACTAATTCTAAAGCTTCCAGTACTTAAATATTAAAAATAAAGTTAGTTGTAGGTTGTTGACAAACATAATTACAAAATATAAAATTTTATAAATAGTTTTATATTATCAGGATTTCTTTGAAATAGTTACTTTAATACTTGAATTCAAAAAAGAATTTTTTTTTTAATATATATAAAAATTTTATTCAAAAACAAAACTTACAAAATTTTTGGGTTGAAAGTAAATGATTTCTTTATATTTAAAAATATTTTGTGTTTTCGCCATTTATATATAAATTGAACAAAAATTTAACATGGATACTTTTATTCAGAAGCCAAGTTTTTTGAAGAAAGATCAGCTATTTTCCACCACAAAAGTTAAAGTTAAGAAGTCATGTTGATGAAGTTATAGAGATAGAGGTAGCTTGGAGTGTTATCATCAGAAATAATGTTTTCGAAGCCAATTATCTAGCCAAACTTACTAACTATGTTTCCTATGTTTATGTTTCTAGATGAAAGCGAAAATTGATATCAGGATATTGGCACGTCAATTAGCAGCTAATTACTGTCACTTTCCAATTTAACACATGTTAACTGCAGTGTTAACCTTATTCGTGACGGGCTATTTTTATTTCTTCAATGAATGGGGGGGGGGGGTATTTTAGCCGGCCTTCTTTTTTTCTTAAAATATTGAATATCCTACAAAATTCTTAGATGAGCCCACTAAATAATGACAAAAATATCTTTGAAAGAAAGCTTGATGATTTTTTGGAAAGATAAAAGATATCTCATTATTTGATAGATTTGTATTATATTTGATGCAATTCACATAGACGATTAGCCTCTTTACATTGCTTAATACACTTATGTTATGTCATGATAAATAATTGATAAAAATCAATCAAACCTGTCAATCAATGCCAAATTTATAAATTTGAAAATATATTATAAATTGTACATTCAGTAAATTAACTTTCAGAGGTGTTTTAACGCTAAACATTTTTTTCATTATGTTAAAATAAATTTATCCATACACAGTAAAATGAACATTCTCAATTTGATTCTAAAAAATTTTTTTCACTCTAATTTATATTGTGGTTACTGTTTAACTTTGGGTAATTTGTGGACAGTTTTTTTATTTTTTTCAAATAATTTTCGTGCCATTTAGCAAATCGACCTTTCTCTATTTCATCATGATAGTATTTTTGTTAATCTATGCACAGGTAATGAATACAACATTTTAATATGGTCAAAATGGTTACATTATATAAGTATTTAGTTAATTCGACACTACATTAACTTTTATATATTTAAGCCCATCTATAAAATAATTTTCTTTGTTGTTATAATAATCATTTTATCGATCTCATAAATAGGAGTGAAAATTTATGGAATGATAGAGTCTACTCAAATCTGTTATTTTTGTTAAAAGCTCATAAAATTAAAATTTATAATTTAATTCTCATTAAATTTTCAAATAATAATCATATAGATGGGTTATTGTAATAAATTTAATGATAAATAATAATTAATTCAGGAATAAAATTTTTATAAAAATTGTTTTAAAATAACATGTTGAAAAATATTTCTGGGAGTTACTCTAACTAAACCGAGCACTTTTGGCCCCCTTGCTTTGATTCTTACTTCTTAGTTTATGCTTCTCTTCGATTACCAATTTCAAAGAGATAGCTTTGAAATATATATCTCAATAAGAGCTCTATTGTTTTGCTTACAAATTCGTTATCTGCTTTTAGTCTGTACTTCATTTCTCCTATACTTTATATGATATTTAATTTTCCTTTTAATTCTAAACTGATCCTATCTAAGTAGCTCTACAGAAATTCACAAGAAATTTATTTTGTGCAGCCTATGTTCAAAAAAACTTTTTTTTAGAGATTTATTTAGCTCAGAATTTGAGCGATTTCATTCACTTTTTTTCATAGGATATTTTTTTTATAATAAAACTAAAAAATAACTTAATTGTTCGTAATAAAATTAAAAAAATTATAAAGGGATATTTACAAAAAAAAATTGAACGTCAAGCTTAAAATTAGTAAGACGATGTAATTACTGCACGATGAAAATACTTGACGATGAAAATACCGACGATGTATTGAATCACGATGAATTTACTATGCGATGAAATTGCCACCGTAAACGGATAATCTCTGAAGTCGGAAAATCTCTGAAGTAAGTTCTTTGTGCTTAAGCCGCTCTCTCTCTCTAGCTGGCCTACCTTCCCCTGTGTTACATTTTCTCTGTCACTTTTCTCACTTCAGATATTTTCCTAGAACCATTGCCACGATGAAATTACGGGGATGAAATTACAGTGAAGCATTCTTTACAGTACAGCCTGTATGACAGAAATAGCAATCACAGAGTGATCTTTCTGATAATAATCATTGAAATCTTTTTAATGTCTTCACACATGTTTGTCCTGGTCTTTTAAGTCACAATCGAACTACGACTTGTACATTTTCTTGATAAGGCATGTTTGTGCTTTTTTTGCAAAAGTTAATTCCCCACATGTGTAACAGAATCCGTTCGCATCATTTGTGCACTGTAGTGCACTCATTGTTGAAAACAAATAAGATCTAAAAGAAAGAAAAAGATTAAACACAAGCTTTGAAGTATAAGTATTAAGTGATAAACTCAATTAAATATAATCACACAATAATAAAGCAGAAAATATGATTTAAACTGCACTGGGCTATTTATCATATCACAGTGTAGGTATTACTAAGATTGGTCTCAATCTCTGGGTTGAAAACTATTTTACAATGCAGTAGAGAATTCTATTTAATAATAGTGACAAAAAGGGTACACAGTGACAATTCTGGAAAAACCACGCCTATTTCAACAAAAATTAGGCCAGAAAGTGTTTTCCCATTGTATTTTCATATAAAAATGGCCACAGATCTCTTGTACTTTTTTGAGTGTTGCACTGTGTAATCTGTAGTATTTGCAAAAGTCTGCGATAAGATGCGGATTGAATGGTGTTCCCATACACAACCAATTTTCAGAACTCACAATCTACTTAAGCTTGATGATTTATTCAACAGGAAAGTCGCTTGTATTTTATAAAAAATTCTAAATAATAGGCCCCCCTATCAGTTTTCAGAAAGTGCTTACCATACAATGACGAGATAAAACTCGACAGGGGAAAGGCGCATGGACCTCTTCCCATCTTCTACCGTCTCTCAACTGACATTTCTGTTCACTATAAAGCAAATTTATTTTACAAAAACAATGGCTAGCTAGAAACGAATACGGGACCGGCTAGTATATATAATAATACGAATAATAAGTGTTACTATATTTATAGGTTATTTTCTGTTTTTTCGTGTTGATAACGATTTATTTATTTATCTGAAGAAGGCCAGAGTGGTCCAAACTTAGTAAGGTTTTTAAATTGTTTGAATAAAAGTTGTACTTATTTTCCTATTATATCTTTCAACTTTTATCCACTTTTAAAACTTTTTTAGTTATATTTATTATTTTCATATAAATGTTGTATCGTAATCGCGGCGTTTTGGCTTTTGGATCTTCACTCTATGATTCAACTTATCTTTTAAATATTTATAGTACAGACCAGCACACCAAATATTAATCAACTTTACCATTAATGATCTTTAAATTTCGCTTTTGAACACAGTCCATAATTTTAAATATTATATTTGTCTGCTAAACTTTTATTTGAATTGAAATTTATGTTGGAATGTGAGTGCAATTTCTCTAATAGAAGTAAAGTTTCAGAGTCATAATACGCATTATTTTATTTTTACGTTATTTTGTTACAAGTATAAATTTTATTAAAATTTTTAGGCTAAAAACATCATGTTGGAAAATGGAGTTGGATTGAGATATGTATCGAACGAACCCTATTTTGTAATGCCTTCTGGCGTTTTAAATTTTATTTTGTTACATATAAGAATCAAATTATTTTTAGGGAAAATTTAATGCAGATATACTACACCAATTAGAATTTTCTGGATACCTTGAAAAACATTTGGAATGTGACGTATTCTTGCATATATCTAAGTAATTTATCAAAATAACTAAAGTATTGATATAGTTTTTTTTACTTAAATAGTTATCCAGGAGATACTTCAGTATTGGGTAAGATGTTTCATATGATATCAACAAAATATATTATATCAATCCTTGACAATCACCTCGCCCTAACATGAACATGATAACTAATGTTAATTAGATACGGTTTTTATAGATTACGAGGATTACCCTGTTAGCTTCTTGCCTTCCTCGAGACAGATTTGATACTAGGTACTGTGATTCTAGGTTTCCTCAAAGATTATTGGTATGAAATAGTAGCAAGGATATCGATCATTGGCAACTTTTTAAAAGAGATTAATCGATAATGGATGAATGCAACGGAATATTTATCTATAAAAATATTATGTGAAATCACTGCTTCAATTTTATTTAAAAAAAAAGATCTATAATGGTATAAATGGCATATGAGTATTTATCCACGTAGGTGTTCTACGAAATCCTCACCTACAGTAAATTTCCAAAAATGTATTTTATCCATAAAGTGATATTAATATATTGAGTGAAAATTTTGTTAAAAATTGTTGCTTTAGGTTCAAGGAATCTTCGCTCGAGACAGATCGGATTCTAGGTATCCTAAACAATTGTTATCTCCTCAAAGAAAGAGCTTCGGTCAAAACAGATCAGATCATTTAAGGTATTTAGTAGGTGGCCTATGGATCATTGATGGGTAAAAATAAAGAAAATAAAAGTTTAACGACGCTTTATGAAACTAAAAACATACGAGTCTAGATAGATAACACAATTTCCAAAACGAAACAAGAGATAAGTGTCATGTTTTCATTTTTCTTGATGAAGTATCGCCAAAACGCCTTCACAACAGGTCTAATATATAATCTCACCTATCCATCGACCTTAATACTTTCAGAATAAACCTAATATAATCTCACCTATCCATGTACAGTGTACACTCCACCTTCATAAAAGACCTAATCTAATCTCACCTATACATCGACCTTTCGAACAGAACCTAATCTAATCTCACTTTTACATCTACCTTTAAACAGAACCTAATCTCAACTATCCATTAACTTTCCACCTTGATAACACAACAAAATAATCAAGCCACACACATATATAATATTCGTTCTTTCTTCAATACTTTCTTTCGGCATTATATGTCTTAGAAAATATTAAAAGTGCGCAAATATATTCTCAATACTCTCTGAACTAAATAAAATTTCACGTACGCAACCGGTCCTTACAAGAAGGTGCATTCCCAAACCTCCTTGAAAAACACGGATACGGGTTTCCATGAAACTATCATTAGTTAAACCAAATATCAGATCACAAAAAAATTACACATTTGGATTATTGAATCAAGGTTATCCATTAGAGAACTTTAAATCGAACCAAGAAAGGAATACAAGAACGTCGCAAGTGAATTATGGCAATTTTTTAAGTTTATTGAATGTATCAATAAAATAACAAAAAATATGTCAAATTAGACTACTTAATTTAAAAGAAAACAATATATTAAAATACCTTGAAAATATTTTGGTTTTGGAAGTAGGATTTTTTAATCTCATCGATTTTAATTAGGCGGGCAAGATATATATTAGTCTCAAAAAATCACGTATGCATTTGATGCCCCATATACTTTTCTGGATATTTTTATTATTTTCGGTGGTCTTGCCTAACCGCTGATTAGGACTCCACAGGAGTAAATTTTAAAAGGTTACTTCGGCATATGTTGCTTAATTTCAATCAAATTTCATATTTTATCAATCTATCATATTATTAAAGCGTATCTACTAAAAACTTGGCTTGAAATAGAATTCTTAAATTTCACAAATTATGTAGACAAAATATATATTAGCCTCGCAAAACCACGAATGCTTTCTATACTTTATATTCTATTGCTTGCATTTTTATTGCATCCAATATTTATCTACCCTTGCGAAACCACCAATAAAGTACTTTGCAAAGCATCACATGGACTCATTATTGCAAATCAGGTTGGGCTTAAAAAAACTTGTAATAGCATCTTTGACGTTCTCATAATACTGTTATTTTTTAAATACGTATACAACTTTCAAAATTAGCTTGATCGTGTACCACATATATCAGAACGTTAAATCTTAGAATGTTGTATTATATTCTCTATTTTAGGTAGAGCTTATCTCAAATACGTGTGTGATCGCAGAAAGTCGTATGCATACGCTCATTTCAAAAACAATACTTCAACTAACGGATTTGTAATTGCTCACGAACTAACTCATTTGTAAGCATTTTCTTATGTCTTTAAAAAGCATTTTGACTTATTTTTGACACACTTTTTATCAAAATTAATGAAAATGTATTGGTAGATATCACTCTGAAAAAACAGGTCATCAAAATGAGCCCAAAAAAAAGGTAAATTTTTAATATCAAAGTTTTACACTGAAAGTATCTTCTTAGTACTAAACTTAATCGGTGTGAAAAAACTAAGTGATGATATTTGCATTTGACTGAATCAATTTTAAAAATTTATTTAATTAAAAAAATATCTATTACACTCGATATTCAAGAACTTTATATTTTGCATAAATGTTCATTTCTATTCCATATAAAATAAATTAATCATTTTAGTTAAAGTATTATTATTTAACCGGTTATCAACCACAGTCGACATATGTCGACTTTAGAAAAATAAAATCGTCAGCGCTTATTAGTGCTTTACGTGAGTGAAATACAACTCATCTGCTTTACGTTAGATATCGTCTGATTATTCTGGTCGATAACGGGTTAAAGTTTGGTGGAGAGAAAAATAAAACCTAAAACAGAAAAAAACCCAAAGAATAAGCTAGTAAAGATGTAAAGGACAAAAAAACTAAAAAATAATTTATTATAATTTTGAAAAATCAAAATTATGCAAAATTTTAAAGGAAAATAAATAAATATTGAACAACTTAAACTCTAAAGTCTAATATAAAGAAAGTTTTTTTCAAAATACAATTGTTAAGCCCATATTAGTTGAAAAAAGGGATTTGATGAAGAAAATTGAGGAATAACGAGACTTGAAAGTGAGCTGTCTTTACTATGGAGGATTAGACAAAGAACAGAAATGCATTTGTCTTGAAAATAAATAAAAGAACTTCATTTGAAATTTGTTCTAAAGGAATAATAGATGTCAAAATTTTAGTGTAAGATCAATATATTGAAGATTAAAGTAGAAAGGGAATATAAACTTTTTAAATGGAAACTTGTCAGATTCTTCAGTTCGGAACAAGTAAAAGAAGTTTAACGAACACGTAAACAAGTATAAATACAAATATACATCAATATATAAATAAATTCATCTCGGATACATCTCACAAAAGAAATACGTTTTCAATATTTGGTGTCATTTTTACAGCAAAGAAAATATTGGGGTATTTAGAGCTATTTTGTAAGCAATAAAAAATCCTTTGATTGTTAAGATAATTAAAAAAAAATTATGAAATACAATATACATTCATTGCAATAAAATTTATGATTTCGGCATTGAAGATTAGAAGATAAAGAATTTGTGATTAAAAAAGAAAAAATATTAATTTAAAATTTTTTTCTCAATTTACAGCGTTAATTTCTACTCATCTTATTAACAAGTTTAAATCATTTGTCTACGTGAATCAAGTTAAAAACAAAAAAACAATGTAATACAGTCAGACATCGTTTATCCGACACTGTTGGTTTTACACATATTCTTAACGGATTAACAAAATTTCTACAAGTGTATGAAATTTATAAATAATAATCAAAGAGAGCCAAATATTTTTTAAAGCACATAACTATATAAGAAAGTATTCTCTATAATTTAAACCTTAAGAGATGTATCCCCATTGATTACTCTAACTAAAAGAGTTAAATAAATGCGATAGAATACACAAATTAGGAAAAATTCCCTTATTATATTTGTTAAATATAATTTTAACAATCCAGTCTTTTATTCCAGAAATCAAATATATAGTATTTTTATCCTTAGATATTCGTTTTATTTAATATTTTAGTTTTTTATCAAGATTTCATAGAATATTTGGCAATGTTTTTACACTTGGCTTAACATTTTTGTTAATAAAATAGTATAACTTAGGGAATGGAATAGCTAGTAGTAAATTTTCTTCCAAAAAAAATTTTTACTATAAAACTTTAATAACTGAATATATGTGTAGGTATGATATGAAGATTATATACGATAATTCTTTGCTTTTCTGTCTTATCTATAGTTTGGTAACATTTAATTGCTAAAAATTTAAAAATTTAATGTTAAGCAACAATGCATCTCAGTACAGAGTAATCAATTCACCAACCCATTCATTTGATATGAACCAGGCTTGTTGACAATTAGTGAGATGAGAGGCTGAGAAAAATCGTTTAGCGCCTTAACAATATTGCATCGGATAGCGCGGTAGTTGAGTTCTTTTGATCGATAAATGAGATCTGACACTATTACAAATGAGTCTTCTAATACAACCCTTTCCATCCGGTCATTAGAAGACAGAGAAATTTGTAACCTTTAAACACGAAATACAGAATCGGCTCAACCAAAAATTCTGTTCAATTGATTTAAAAAGGGCCCACAAATTTTTTATGCTAACTTATATAAGCTGTGAGTAAATTTTTCCATCTGTGCAAGAATAAATAATAACTTATAAGAGAGTAAACAGCATATATGATAAAAGAGTTAGCATTTTCAATAAAACGTTATTAAAAACATTTAAAAAAAACAAAAAAATATAAATTATTATATAAAACAAGTTGATTTAAACTTTAGTTTTACATTCGTCACATTGTTCAAGCCTCCAGCTAAACTGACAAAAACGAGGGGAGAGGACAACTGCCGCTGCTAGTCACGCCACTAGTTAGAGCAGCGTTTCCCAACTATTTTGAACCCTTAAAATAAGTTACTTGTCTCAGGAATCCCTGCACCTACAATTATGCCTTTCTCATTTTTTTCATTGTAGTTCACGTGTCTCTTAGCCCACACTTCAAGGCGAGTAAGAATGGAGCCAAATTAACTAGTCGAACTACACTGAACGATTAACATAACATTCGCAGTCAACTTAACTCCACCCATTGTAAACCTTATCCCACCCCATGTGCACTAGGACATGTGCCGCACAGATGAGCTTTAATATATATTTATATATCAGAGATCGATTTACCAGGGGAAGGAGTAAGGAATGAATGATTTAATCTCTTTTATCATTTCGGCACGAAATCACAAGAAATTTTGAGACACAATTGATATGTGCAGCTTTCAATTTAATTAAAAATGAAAAAATTAGTTCATTTGATATTTTTAATACGCTGTTTTATTTTTTTAATATTACATTTGAATTACGGTTGAAAATATATAAAAATAAATTTATCCCCCCTCTCCCCAAAATTTTTTAACCTAGATCATCACTGAATAATATATATTTTTATAATACTCGTTTAAGAAAAATTAATGCTTTTGTTAAATTAATTATGTACCATTTTATTTATGTCAGATAATTATGTATTATATTATACAAGGAAGTGTTGGTTTCAGCATATGATAAAGTGAAGCAAGCTTTTCTAATGCGAAACCTGTGCCTGTCTTTTGCTACACAAGTACGGTTGAACTTTAGATAAACACACACGGATTTTATTTTCAATTGAAAAGAGACGATTTCTGTCTTTTCTTTTGATAAGGAAAGGGCTTGCTCAAGTATGAAAAAAGTTGAAAACTGCGGCAATATGTTTGTTGTTTTCTTATGAATGGTAGGATACTCTTCTTTCACAGAAATCCTGAACTAGTCCAGTGATAGGTATGTTAATCTTATTTTGAGTGTATGATCACACTGCAGCTCACAAAGTTATTCCTCTTCTTTTAATGCCAGGTTCTCAGGATTATCACAAGATTCAGAGTATGTTCTCTCACCCATTCATATACTTGCGCTGAAAAAGAAGAAGTCATTTTCAGTCCGGTTTGATAGTTCTTCCAGGTGGGATTCAATAAGACTCGAAATTTATTGATATTCCCCTTTACTTTTAGTGCAAGGAGTAGCGGAAACATACCAAGATTTCCATTTGCTACATGTTTTTTCAGAGATTCACTTTTCTTTTAAATGCAAGAATTTTATCACTTGAAGTCAGTATTTCTCTAAGGCCTTGCAGTGACTTGTTCAGTTGATTCATGTGATGAAAAATATCCGATAAGTTACTTAGCTTCTACATCCATTTTTCATCTTCAAAGGGCAAAATCTTGATTATTGATTTCTTGAAAGTATTTCTGTAACTCCTCTTTCAACTCTGAACTTTTTTTTCGAACTTTTTCTCTACTCAGCCACCGAATTTCCGTATTTATCAATAGATTTGTGTGTTCTTTGTCCAGGTTTTCACAGTCTTTTAAATATTCTGGAAGTGAACGGGTCTTTATTTAATAAAGTCAACCATTTTTGTAGCATCATCAAAGATTTTTCCGTTCTCAAAGTAATTTTGACATCAATACATTTCTGTGAAGAAAGCAGTGTGTTGAGATTATGTCAAGATTTTCTTGAATCAGCAAAATCAAAGGGTGCGGGGATTTTTAACAGAAAGTTTAAAAACTCTTTCGCACCATTATAATCACTCGATCCCTTTAGGGGTGTCTGTACTAGAGCAATTACGTGTTGTAAAAATTTGCCCACACACATATACGCCCGGCCTTTTATTATTCTGCATCCGCGATTAAAAAATTAAACACAGTAGCTTAGTTGGGCTGTTAAATAAGTTATACAATTTGAATTAGAGATCCCATAACCATAGAGACGTCTTTGATAGCATTTAAGGAGTGGTATAGAAAACTTAAGAGAGAATAAATCGTTATACCAAGATGTTTATAATAATAATCGGAATTTGATAATGTCATCACCAAATTTTAGTAATTTAATTCCGCAACATTTATTACTAACTTATTTATTAACGACCATCTGTATTTAAGAAAATTATTAATTATAAACAAATTAAAAGTAGAAGGTGGACTTTTATGTCCGATCGAACAGGCATCGCCATACAAGACGACGTCAAATCCTTGAGTTTGCTATTTAAATATATAACTTTCGCATATAGATTTAAAAACCATATACGTTGTGCGCAACAAACTACGATAATTCAACGAAATAATTGAGTGGTTCAAAGGTTTTTTCAACTTATTCAAATGTCCACTTTCGGAAAAACTTTTTTCACACTGAACAGTGGTAATTTCAACCCTTCATCTAATTCTAAATAAAAGATTTTTTATTGGGTTTAAAGCCATAAATAATTATTTCTCATTTAGATGCAAAAGTAGCAATTTTTTTTTGTTCGTTAAATGCAACGATCTTTGAATTTTTCAATAAATAAATTTCCAATTTGATTGTTCTTTCGAAACTTCTTTAGATTGGTTTCCTTAGCTGACATCATCTTCATACATATATATTATTGATAAATAATTTATACAAAAAATGGGAATGTTGCATATATCGTAATAAAAAGATCGATAAAAAAACAAATACGCATACTCTAAAAAAAGACATACTTTACAAGATTTAAATAAGGAAATCTTGAAGATCACGTTTCAAAAAACATAAGTAGAGGTAGAAATAGACAACAGTTAGAGTTAGGCGGATTGTTTTTTCAATCTATGCTAAATGTATCTTTGATCAATCAAGGCAAACCACGGTGCCATTGAGCATAGGCGGATCTTGCACTGAGATTCTTTTGGTAGAGGTGTATAAATTCGCACAGGACTACCCGGAAACACCTTTGATTTTGATAATTCCATACATAAATGTAAGTTGTGATTTTAGACTTGGAGCTGAACATGATGTAGAAGGCAGCAAATACTTGATGAACCCAAGCGTATTGGACAATAATTACCTCGAGACACACATTGTGAGTTTTTCACCTTTAACGCAAGAATACATAAAGAAGTAAATTTTAGAACAATTTATTTTAAATCATGACTAACATATTTCTATTACACTTTAGCAACACGAAGAAATTTTGTATGGATGTGAGAAACAAATAACATAGGTGGCCTTTAATGTTAAAGCTTTCCAAACTCTCAAATTCTAATAAAATTCTGTTTCATTCGTTTATATTTCTATATATTAATTTTTCACATCCGTGGCCTTTTTTATTGTATCGTTGGTATTGGATGCAAGGGAAAAATAATCTTGCATAACTGGTTACATAAACCTATCACGATAGAGAATTGATACAAGACCAGTATAACTAATTTAGGGTGGTCCTTATTTTAAATTTTTTTCTCACCCCTCTATTTTGTTTTATGACTTTTAAAATGGCTATATTTAAAATATTTTCCAAAATAAATAACTTTTAACGGTCGCTCAAGAAACAGAAGTTTTAAATTAGTGTTTTTAGCAATATTTTTCTTTTTAGGTAATTATTTATATTTTTTGACAATTATAAAAAATTAAAATGTTTGTTTCTATTTATAGATGAATAAATCTTGTTTGACTAGAAGTAAAACTTATATTTGGCTGCTTGGAGATGAGATACAAGAAATATTGGGGGCAAAATTACCATCAAATAGACAAGTTTTGTGCTTATTTTTTCATTTTCATGGAGCTTTGAAAAAAACAATTTCAGAAAATTCAAAAAAAGTAATAAAAGAAGTTTTTATTTTTTGGAATAAAGCAAAAATTCCTACTCGCCCTGAACACCATGCTGTAAAACAGTTAAAAAAGCTCTTCAATAAATATATTAAATTGAAAAAAAAAATTCAAAAGAAACACAGAAAAAAAATGAAAAGTTATTTGCTGATGAATTAGATAATCGTTTTGATGTTGCTCACGATCATGCTTTAGATTTAATAAAAAATGACGAAGACAAAATGTTTTTGATTGCACAACGTAAAAAAAATCATGAGGGATCTTTTGGGTCAATAGACAGAATTCATACCTTGAAAGAAATAAAAATTCAAAAAAGAAAACAAGCTCAACGTCAATTTAGCGAAAAAGCAAATTTAGAATTGCAAAAAATGAAAGAAACTGTAGAGTTAGAAATATCAAGTACCAGTGAAGAAGACACGGATATTGACGAAAGCACAAAAAAATGCGAAGTTAAAGATAAAAAAGAGCTCGTACACAAGTAATTGATTCTCAACTAGCAGCTGCATTAGATAGAACTAACACTTCAGATAGAAAGGCTACAATGTTGATTGCAGCAACTACCAAAAGTTTGGGTTGTGATATGAAAAAATTCAACATAAATAGATCATCGATACGTAGAAGTCGGCTTTTCTGCAGAGAGAAAAAATTCAGTGAAATAAAGCAATCCGCCACATTTACTTCTGTAATTATGGTTCATTGGGATGGCAAACTTTTGAATAATTTAACAGTAAAACCTGAAGATCGTTTAGCAGTGATTGCTACAGGGAATCAGCTAGAACATTTGTTAGGTATTCCAAAAATATCAGTAGGAACTGGGAAAGAACAAGCTAAAGCGGTTGTACAGCTAATAAACGAGTGGAAACTAGAAGAAAATGTGAAGGCACTTTGTTTTGATACAACTGCTATAAATACAGGAGAAAAAGGAGGTACTTGCAAGTTAATTGAAGAAATTTTACAGAAAAACTTGCTATATTTTCCATGTAGGAATCATATTTTTGAAATTATTTTAGCTAGTGTTTTTAAATTTTCTTTTGGCCCAATTACTGGTTCTGATGTTTCATAACATAACATAACATAAATTTATTAAGCGAAAAAATAAGCTAATGAAAAGCTTGTTAGGATCGCATCAATACAGAAAAAACAATCATGTTAAAATGTATTCAGCTATTTAAATATAAAAACCTCGTCTCTCCAGTAGGAATCAAGGCGATTTTTGAAAACGTTGAGTGATGGTGCATCCACAATGTCTTCAGGTAGTTTGTTTCAGTCATTTATGATTCCATTCGAAAAGGAAGATCTTAAAAATGCTTTTGCACATCTTGCTTTTTTGAATTGTTTTCTATGAACTCTGGGGCTTCTTGAGGAGAAATCTGGCAGAACACTAGATTTTATTTTCATATTTCCGTGAACTATATTATAGGTCGTGATCATATCGTTGCGCTTATACCTATAGGTGAGAGATGGTAGAGATAACATGCGCATCCTTTCTTCATATTCTAAATTCTGGAAGCCTTCAATCTTCTTCGTAATAAATCTCTGCACTTTTTCTAAGCTTTTCATATCTTTAGCACGTGTTGGATGTGCTACTACATTGCCATACTCGAGGTGCGGGCGTATTAGGGCTTTATACACTGGTAATGCTATATCGGCATCAAAGACAGAGAAGCTTTTATAAATTTGGAAGAAAACTGAATATGCTTTTGACGTTGCATTTAAGAAATGAGCCTCGAATTTAAGGTCTTTGTCAAGAGTGACACCAAGGTCGTTGATACAGTCAACACGTTTTATGTCGTAGCCGCCAATGTAATACCTGAAACTGTTCTGTGTGCCAATTTGCATGTGATTACACTTATAGAAATTGAGATCCATCTTCCAGTCGTTGCACCACTGGTGGAGATCGAAGAGATCGTTATGTAAAAGTTTTTGCGATGCTTTTGTTGATACATTATATATCTTCAGATCGTCGGCGAATAATTTCAAGCTTGTTTTTGTTATAAAGGTCAGATCATTGATGTATAAATTGAAGAGTAAAGGACCGAAGCTTGTCCGTTGATAGATACTTGTTGCGTTCTATTTTTCAAAAAGGCCTTTATCCAATTCAGCACTTTTGAATGTATACCATAGAAGCTAAGTTTTCTGAGCAAGTAAGTATGCCGAACCTTATCAAAAGCCTTACTAAAGTCGAAGTAAAGAACATCAACAGTAGAGTCACTTTCTAGAAATGTTGAAACCTCGTTGTGGAATTCAAGAAGTTGTATTATTGTGGACTTTTTCCTGAAAAATCCATGCTGGTCACTTGTAATTAAATGGTTACGTTCCAAGTGATTAGTTATGCTTTCTGAAATGAGGGATTCTAAGATTTTACATAAAACCGATGTTAGACTTATAGGTCTATAATTTGAGGGTAGTGAAGGATCTGACTTTTTCAAGATGGGTGTTACAATCGCTTGCTTCCAGGCTGATGGAACAACTCCCTCTATTAAAGAAAGGTTAAAAATCTTGGTTAAAGGCACTGCTAAAACATTAGACAATTTCTTCAACAAAAAAGGATGAATATTGTCATTTCCAGGAGATTTATTTTCGTTGAGTGAATCAAGTTTTTCCAATACTGACATCTCTTCAAGTACTAATTTGCTCATATGTTCCAGAATGTCAAACTTCTTAAAGGCTGTTGGCGGAGTTTCTGTGGTAATTGAAAAGACCTTTGAGAAATAACTGTTGAAAATTTCAGCTTTTTCTAGATTGTCTTTGGCTAACTTCCCATCAGAGTCTTTGATTACATTATGAAAAGAATTTTTATTTTTCAGGGAGTTGATATAGAACCAGAACTTCTTGGGGTTGTGCTTTATGTTAAAGGAGATATTTCTCTCAAAGTGCCTTTTTGCTCTCCTTGTACTTCAAATACTTCTTGTATAAGGAACACTTTTTCTTTAATAAGGAATGAGAAACAGCGTTGAGATAAATGTTGCGTTTCTTTCTTTGTCGAATAGGAGGTATGTTTTTGGAAATGGACCCATACAGAACATTCATGAAGAGATTATAAAAATCCCATAAGCCATAATTTAATTCTTTCCAATTTGTAGGTGAAATATCATTCCTCATGTTCGTGTAATTACCTTTTTGAAAGTTAAGCTTTTGCTTGGCGAAAATGGGAAACTTTAGGGTAAGCTCGATATTATAAAATACTGTGTAATGGTCACTTCCAGTGATCTGAGAAGATACATGAAGATTTGAAACTTGAGTATCAGAAGTTGTAATTAGTAAGTCCAACAAGTTTTCTTTACCGTTGTAGCAAACACTTGTGGGTTGATCTATCAGTTGTGATAAGTTATTGCAGGATAAAAAATGTATAAACATTTTTTCAACATAATCAATCTTCTTGTTTGCGCAGCTTTGTGAACTCCACTTAATTGAAGGATAATTGAAGTCTCCAACAAAGATTATTCTCAGTTTAGAAGAAGATTCAAGAATACATGAAAACAGCTTAATAATTTCCTGGGTAGAAGTTAAAAAGGCAGCTGATGGGCTTCTATACACGCAGCATATTATAAATTCTTTTCTACCATTGGAAATTTTCAGAACCAAGTATTCTATGAAAGAGGGAGTAAAAAATTGCACAGTTTCTACATACAAGGATTGCCTGTAGTATGGAATTATACCCCGTTTTGGGTTCGTAGAGAAGTTGCTGTACATAGCAAAATTTTCCAAGGAGTAGTCATATGAAAATGGAGATGTAGTACAAGAATTTTTAGGTAAAACTTCATTAATTAACAGTAGATCAAGTTGGTGCACTTGTGCTATTAAAGAAAGCTCAGATAGTTTTGGGCGGAGTTGGTTTGAATTCGTGTAGAAAACTTGAAGCTTGCTTGTATTGTAAATTGAGAGAGAGGGTATCAATTTTGTTTTGGACTCAATTCGTTGCTGGAAAATGTATTTCTGGCAATGAAATTTCTTCTCTTTATTATTACAAAATCGTTTAAAGAATTACCTTTCAAAGTGTACCTGAAAGTAGCATCTTTGTTATGGGTGTTCAACTCTTTGACTTCCGCTTTCATGCATTTTATTTTTTCTCTTTCTTTTGGGTTAAAGTCATTTGAGACATAAACATGTTTATGTTCTAGTGAGACATTTTTTAGAAGGGGTAGCGCAAGCTAGTTTATCTGAATAACTTTCGTAGGTTATCATGACCGGCCTTTTAGCACAATCCTTCTGAATTGGTTTTCCCAATCTGATCATTTTCTTAACTTTAATGTCTCCAAGTGCTAGATGAGTCTTGAATAAATGATACACAAAGTCAGCGTCATCAATTCTTTCACCGTTTGTGTCTTGTTCACTGACACCGTGAATTATGTGATTCATTTTCCTGCGTTCGGCGTCAATATCAGTAGCACGTTGATGTTCTAAGGTATCCTGTAAAATTTGCCGAAAATCTGGAATTTGGGGATTATTAGAGACATTTTGTACAGTAGACTCACCAGCTTCATTTACTAGGCGTTCAAGCTTTTCATTAAAACTGTTGCAAAAAACTTCTATAGTATTAGCAACATGCTTTCCATGATCGTGAACCTTATCTATTTTACCACATATTTCAGTATTCATATCTCTGGAACTTTTATCAATACTTTTTTTCATATTCGTTATGTCGGCTTCAATTTTCACTAATGTTTTTTTGAGTGTGGGTATATCTTCTTTTCTACAAGTTAAGCAGAACCACCTAATACCAGCGTTTTCCCACTTTTCAATGAATGCAATCATCTTATTATCTACATTTTGACAGGTATAACAATACCAGTTTAAGCAAGAGCTACACTTAAACATTTTGGATGAAACACTATTACAATTAAAGCAAGCCCATTCACTAGAAGATAAGGAAACTTTTTGGTTAATATTTTTAGAACAAGTCGATTTAGCTTTCATTATTATGCAAAAAAAATCTCAAAATACAGGAAAAAGGAAAGATAAAAAAAATTATACTTCCATTAAAAAACATATTCGGAAAAAAAATTTCTAATTTTTTCAAAAGATTTAAAGTTCAATGGATTAACATTGAAAAATCTTCCTTCGAAAACGCGACATCAAATCAAGATATTTTCAATAAAATTTGCGATGTAAAGAATTTAATTGTTGACTTCATGTTACAGCTTTCTAAGATACAAGTGAGAAATGATTACAGGGAGTTTTTAGAGCTCATTGTTATTTTTGCTGGAGAGTGCCCTCCACGGGGAGATAAAATTTCCACCACCTGGAGCTACTCATCATGCTAGATGGTTATCGAAGGCCATTTATTGTTTAAAAATGACTTTATTTCAGCATCAATTTAAAATGACAAATTATGAAGAAAAAAAAAGGTGTGTTTGATGTTTCAATTTTTGTTTTCAGATTGTATTGTAGAGCTTGGTTCACTTCTCAAGACGTGATTTCTGCACCAAAAAATGATTTATGTTTTATTCAGGATCTTGATAATTACAAAAAAATTAACGCAAAAATTGCCTTAAACAAGTTTTTACGTCATTATTGTTTCTTGGTGAAGAATTGATAGCTTTATTTCTATTTGATGAGAAAGTTTATCCGGAAACAAAAAAGCTAATAGTAAATGCCATGAGTAGCAAGAGTAAACAATGTGATCAAAAACGCTCAAAAGTTACTTCACTTAAAACTGATTCTCTCTTTCTTTAAAATTTTGTATCTGAAAAAACTTTAAATTTTTGTCTAATACTTGAAATTTCTACTGAATTTTTTAACTATGATCCAGAAACCTAGAAATATAACAAGAATTTTATTTCAGCTTTGGAAAAAGTTAAAACTTTGAAATGTGTCAATGACTGCGCAGAAAGAGGTGTAGCTCTCATTGAGCAGTACAAATCTTCCTTAACTAAAGATGAAAATCAACTACAGTACCTTTTGCAAGTAGTTCAGGCTCACAGAAAAAGATATCCTTTTATTAGCAAAGAAAAAATAGAAAATTAGTATTATATAAATCCTGTTTTTGTGTATTTTTTTAATACAAATAAACAAGGGGTTTGAGCGAGTTTTAAATTTTGTTCAATTTCTACAAAATTTTGTCTAAATTATTTTTTTATTATCGTAACCTAATTATAGCATGAGAAGTTGAAAAAAAAAATTTTTTTTTTGTATATATTTAAGGACCACCCTAATAACTATAGTGGTTTTCAACCTTTCTAATAGTAAGAGCACCAAAAAAATGATATCTTACGGGCACAATATATACTGAAATTTTTTCTGGATACAAGTACCCATAAAAAGTAACACATACATAGAAACGCAGGCACAATCACAGATGGCCTTATTACAGTAATAATGGAGCCATTCCCCCATTATTCTTGACGAACCCTCTACTAAAAAAATTGGGTCACAGCTAGCTATACCGCTTATTTTAAAATTAGATCATAATTTAATGTCTATAGTGTTGCACTTTATATCATAATAAAAAAAAATTCAAAAATCCTATATATTTTGTTGATAATTTTGTTCATATACTAAATATATGTGTTTATATATTTATATTATATATATACTTTTAACAATTTTACTTGAAGCAACTTTTCAGAAATAATAAGATTAGATTTAATTTATTAATAATATGATGCATACGTGTAATTTTTGTCCGTATATTTCAATAAGTAATAAAAATTTAATTAAGCATGTTATTTGAAACCTTAGAAATGATTCAAATTTCTTTGATGGATGTTTTGCATCTTTGTCATATTCGAGTTATAGAAAAGATTATGATCGAAAACACGTAAAACGTGATACTGTATCAGAGGAACAAAGTTATTTCGAAGAGAATAAGGCCATGTCATTTGATGTTATCCCATCTGGCAGTATAATTTCCAACTGAGAAGACTACACTTTACTACGAGTAAGAACTTTTCATATAGTGTATGTAATTCTTGTCTAAAAGAAATAATATATTCAATAGACATAGTTTTCTCCAATAAAATTTTTAAATTAATAAGAAATTTGTCAACATTTTACCAAGTAAAATAATATCATTTAGATACACTTTTCTTACAAGTTTAGTTTTTTTTCAGGGCATTTTAGATATATAAAGCCTTACGAAATAGAGCTTTCAAATAAAACTAGTAAAGTTAACAGAACTAAAATTTTATAATTTTCAGGTACTATAGGCAACTTAGCAAAACCTTATCTATGCCAGAGGTTCAAATTGTATAGAATGCTGTAAATACTCACGTTTAATCCTCACTTAACCAGAATCATTTGACTAAAAACCGGGGCGCATGTTATATTTAGTTGGCTGGCAAGCCAACGGGCGGACAAAAAATACGCAGAAACACCTTGCCAGATTACTTATATATGTGAATGTTTAAAAGTTTACATGTGAAAAAATGCCTTAGCCGTCATTAAACAAGTTTCAATTTGTCAAGCTAAGTGAAAAATGTGTTTTTAGCTAAAACCTAAAATTTAAGTAAATCTGATGAATTGAGAAAACAACTTGGTAAACTTTACCAAATTAGGTAGAAAAATTTACTGTGCATATATCTACCAACCAGATTAGTAAAGTTTATCAACTTTTTACATGAAATTTGGTAAATCATACCAAGATAATTTGTAAATTTTACTATGATATCTATACCAATCGTTGAGCGAACAAACTTTTACCCAGACAATTACTAGAGTGTGAGAACTGATCAAAAATACACTTATTCATATAGTCCATAGAGACAAAAGACCATGTTTATCGATAGGGATGGTATGGCGCCTGAGATACACCCTCATAGAATTTAGTTACTCCATCGTCGAAACTCTATTGAAATAAATTAACCTAGTATATGGAATGATAGCGTCTACTCAAAGCTGTCTGAGATTATTTTTGCTAAAAGCTCATAAAATTTAAATTTATAATTTATTTCTCATGAAATTTTCAAATAATAATCTAATAATAAGGTAGAGGGCGTAATATATTTTGACACCATATTTACGACTTTTATTCGGCATCTAAACTTTACCAGGCACTTTTCTTCTGTATCCAACCAATTGCCCATCTGGGATTCATCTGATTTGTATCTGGAATGTAGAAACGTTGAAGATTCTTTTGAAATAAGTTACATCTATCGCGAATGGCAGTCAAACGATTAAAATTTTTCTTCGCGATTTCGAAAATTAGTGCAAGCATCTTAAAAAGAACTTGAATCTTAAAAATGATGATATACTAGCACGGTAAAATGGTCTACCATCTACTTCTGTCCATAATTCTTGTATACTTCTCATGTTTTCGCGATCAACTCCAGCTCTGATTATTATATCAAATGAAGCATAAACATCTTCAATTGAAAAGCTTGACATTACACAGGATACTTTGTAGTATTGATTCTTTTTTTATATTCATAACTAATATCACTGGTACACAGTATATCTGAGTAAAAACATTTCTTCCAAATAAAAAAGCATGAACGCCTGTATTTCGTTGTTCACTTTACATAAAACTCGCGGTTTTGCGTAACAATATTTCTCTTACTCAGAGCACGAGGAATGGGATTATGACCCCAATGGATTCCATTTGCTACATAGTTCTCATTTGAATGCAGATTTTCACTTACATCTTCTTCACTACTTCCTCCATCTAATTCTATATCACAAACAAAAAGATCAATTTCAGCTTCATCAGCACCTACTTCTTCACTACCTTGGGGTTCTTCTACTTCATCCAGAGTGTTGCCATACAATCATTCTTCCTCTTCTTCTAAATCAAGTCCTACTTCTTGGGCATCTTCAACCATATCATTATCCTTCTCTTGAAGCTATAGACCAAGGTTTCCCAACGGGGTCCACATGGACCCCTAAGGGTGCATTGAGAATTTAAGGGGGTCCATAGACAAAAATATGAATATTGGGGGTCCTTTTAACACAGTAAGGTGTCCATGAAGTCTTTGCCAAAAGTACAATACAATTATTAGCCAATAGTATCTATGATCCCATGTTTAGTTTGAATGAAGTTGATTACAGAAATCTCTAGCTACTTGGCACTTTGATTATATTATCGAGGCCTGGATGTATGTCGGATTTTATTTGAAAGTCATTATCGTACATTATTTGTTTATCTTGTTCAAGAAAGCCTTTAGATGTGAAATTATGAATATAATATACATTCGTTTTTCTTAATTTACAATTAAAATTGAAATGTTTTCCCTATGTGAATATACATATTTATACATGTTTCTTATAGATCATGGGGGTCCACAGTTAATAAGGTTATCGCTCAAAGGGTCCACACGCAAAAAAAAGTTGAGAACCCCTGATATAGGGTTTATTGATACACTATATTGGTCTTTTATATATGTTTCAAAACTTCTATTAAATCTCTGAATTTTAACATGTTTACCTTTGTCCGTATTCATCAATAAATGGAATCCAAGATACTGATAAATGTCTTCTTTTGAGAACTTATCATTAGTAATTATATTTTTAACGTTTTCATTTGTCCAATGTGATCTATAATTTCTCCAAAAACAATAGATGAAATAAGTTTATAATTAAGAAGAAAATGCTTATAACAACAAAAGGCTAACAATTCACTGATGCGTGTATGACGATGAATGACATAAAATTTCTAATGAAAATGTGACTTTTGGTAATAAAGATGGAAAGTGCGAAACGGGTAGGAGAGTGATAAAAATTAACAGGTTTTTGTGCATATAAATATACCCAAGTTGCTTGTGACTATACTTAACTATTATTTTTATAAATACAATTAACGTTTTGTTTGTGCATTTATCCATTTTTACTTTTAAAATAAATATGAAATTTATATAATATATTTTTGTAAAACTCATTTATAGGTTATAATTGCAAGTTATTTTTTAAAATGACGTTTTAGTTAAGTTTGAACATATTTAAAAACTATTATAAACTAGTTCATTTTATTATAAATTTGCAATAAAAAATATAATATGTAAACTATATTTTAATAATTAAATTTTTCAAATAAAATTAACACAATAAAATTTTAATAAAAAATGAACCTTGTAACAATGTTTTTGAAATATTTTTAATTTTCAACATTTAAAATTAAATAGTTTACCTTTAGAATATATAAAAATCAACACAAACACTCCACGGTACCTTTTAAGCAGCAAAAGCCAATGTTGAAGTAGCTTATATGATATATAGTATAATGATTTGGTAACGCTTGTATATTTTACATTTTGTAAGGAACCATAGTATACAAAAAACGGTAGTTTAATCACTTCATAAAATTATTTAAGCATTTTTTGACTATTTATCTGTCTACAAATAAAATTCTAACAGCTGTCATAAATAGATCAAGTAGATTTTTAAAAACTGAAACATTTTGTTTCGATATTGTTTTTATTATAATAATCTTTTGTAAAAAAAAGATTTAATTAATTTTGTACTGTTACTTACAAAATTTAACAATCGAACATATAAAAAATAGGTTATTTTTGTTTTTAAACAGAATAGCTAGTCAAATTATTCATTCCCAAATACCTATTGTTAAAAAAATTTCTTGACTTGAAAAAATTAGTTATTAAATGTTACGAAATGTAACAAACGTACTGATAAAGATTATAAGTGACCACTTTGTTGAGAAAAAAATTTAACGCGAGTCTAACAATATTCATTGATATAAAATTGTAACGATTGATAACTTTATTTTTCTCAAATATAAACAAATTTTCATTTTTGCTAAATGTTTGGTGTATGAACTTCGAAAATAAAATATGAAAACTTCAAATTGTGAGAGCCAGTGGGTTAATTAATGTCAAAACATGAAGCTATCTCTGCTAAGAATTGATGGAACTAAATTTTTACGAAAAATTTCTGTGATTAATTTGAATAGCTGAACTTTAGTATCACTAAAAAAGGTTCTGAAAATATTGAACTTATATTCCGCTAAAAGTAGTTTCTAATGAGATAAAATAAAATAATTTTTAATTTAACTTTAAATATAAATTAGAGAGAAGAGAGCTTGAATTAGAGAAGAGAGATTGAATGAGAAGAGAGCTTGCGTTTTAGCAGAGAAAGAGAAAAACAGAGAAGGAAACAGAAAGAGAAATAGCATCACTGTGAGATAAGATGAGAAAAAGCTGGTGGATCATCAACATGTGTTTGCTCAAAAATACTACAAGACCCATTGAGATACTGTAGTAAACATTGTTTAGTTATTGTGTGTGCATATTGAAACAATGGATTATTATTATTATTATCTAGCTCTCACATCGTTTGTAAAATATTTTTGATAGGAGTTTCAGAGCAGCTTGGCATGATGTTTGACTCGAAAGTCTGCATTCCCGTAGGGTGATTACTAAATTAAAAATAAAAACCCAAACCATTTTTAATAGTGGAACATTTTTATATAGATTACATTATTATTGTGATTTTAAAAAAACCTCCCCCTATTTTTAAATTTAAAAATTTGTTAATTTTTATAGTAAAGCACTATATATTTTAACATTTTTTTCGTTCTGATTTATAAAAATGGCGTCTAAAAATTTCTATAAAAGTGTTGAAAAAACAGGAATACATGGAAAAAAAACTTATCAAGTCTATGTAAAATAAAAAGAGATTAAAAAATTCCTTTTATTGAAAAATTTCACATCTCTCCCGAATTCCAACAAATCGTCAAGTTCTTGGTAATTTTCTTAATTGTACAAAGCTACGTCTAGATAGAGTGAATATTATGATTACAGATATTGAACTGCTTTCGAGAGAAGTATTAAACTTTCCGCGAAATAAATCTCCGCGATAAAAACAGGAAAAACCCATCTAGTAAATTCATTTCCACACTTTCTAAATTATTGGATATCACAAATCTTAAAGGCGAGTGAAAATAAGGAGTTTTACATCAAGCAAATCGAAAGTTGTGGTAAAATTGGATATTCTACACTAAAAGAGGCTCCTTTAAAAACAATACATCCAAGAAAACGCATTAGTATTCAAGCAGTATCCAGCCAAGCTGAAGACTATCATCCACCTTATGACGATAAGTCCAGTTCTGGATAATCTGCGTATGAACTTTTTTCTCCTTCAACTTTTTCTGGAAAAAATTTGGTTTATAAAAGAGCAAAAACTGGAAAAGCAAGCTTAGTTGTCACTAAAAACAACATTTCAACACACAAAGCACGAAAAGTTCTTGCCAGTCAGGTATTTGGAAAAAAGTTATTCAAAGTGGAAGAGAAGCAAAGATAAAAATATTTAAAAAATTACAAAATGATGAACATTTTTGCTTTCACTTTGATGGTAAAAAGCTAGCTGGCGAGGAATATCAAATTGTTTTACTCAAAAACGTTGTGACAAAAATTAAACTTGGTGTTTTGAAATGTCTTGACGGAACAACAAAAGCGAACTTCATAAGTTAATTGATGAATTTGATGCCTGGAAAAATATTAGCATGATAATTAGCGACACAACTGCTGTAAACACAGGTCGTTTAAATGGCATTGTTAAACGAATTCAAAATGACATAGTGCACAAAGGGTTTGAGAAGCCACAGTACATTGGCGTCAGGACTACATTCTTGATTTGCTACTCAAACATGTAATAAACATTTTCATTCCAGAAAATACAAGTAAACCACAACTTTGCTTTCTTTTTATTGAAGAATTAACTAAAGATTATGAATATTTGAAAAACAAATATCAAAACACGGAAAAAGAAGATGTCGAAGAGACAGGTGAAAATACAGGATGGCGGAACGATTTTAAGTTTTTGTATGAACTTTGCCAGGCTTATCGTCACTACAAAAAAACTTTAAGTTGGCCTAAAATACACTGGAAAAAACTTCCAAACCTAAATCGAGCCTGGTGGAACTCACGAGCAACGTACGTTGTTATGGCTTTTTTTCTTCTGGAGGAAAAGTGCAAGATGTTTGAAGCAGCGTGTGATTTTATTTGTTATGAGTGGGTCGAGACTTGGTTTGCAAATCAACACTACAAAGAAAACACTTTTAGTAGTTTGTTAAAGGCTTTACAAATTATAGAATGCAAAAAAGCAATCAATTGTTTAAAAAGGCATTGGAATCTTGAGAAGTCGAAAATTGATATCCCGAGGTCTAATCAAAATGGAGAGCGGGTCATTAAAATTATGGAAGAATTGCATGGAGATTCGAAAAATCATAAATTTCTAAACTTAAAGTTTCTAGCGAAAAACTATTTTTAATTTTTTCTTTTGTGTTATTTATTTACCTTTTTATTTCTTATAAATAAAGTTAAAAAGACTAATATAAATTGAATTCTTTAAAATGGGGGAAATTTTCTCTTTTCTAAAATTTATTTTAAAAAAAGGGGGGAATTTTTTTCTCGAAAGCAAAAATGAATCTTATATTTGTTAAATGTGGATAAAAGTTCCTTCTTTGAAAGTAGTTTCATTAAAAAAAAATTTTGTAATTACCCTAGCATTCCCGCTTTTATTCTCTTATCTTACATTATCATGTATTCGAATGCTCATTACATCCTAAATGCGATCATCATACATGTTTTATAAAAAGCAACTCTTACTTATAGAATTAGGGGGTCATTTTGCCCCCCCCCCCCGATGTGCGCCCCTGTTAATTAGTTATTCAATTCCTTAAATACATGAAAATAAAATTCTTTGTAAGTTTTATTAACAGAAATTTTAAGGGAATCATGAAAAGATCGCGATCTATTCAAATCCTCCCCTGTTATATATATATATATGAGACATAGAAACAATTTTTTATAGTCTCGGAACAGAATACGATTATTACAAGACTACATGCCATTAAAGGTGAATAAAATCCCCCGTTGCTTATTTAAAAACAGGCAACAAAGAGGGTGAGTTTCTGGATCACATGACACCCACGTCTTAAAACGGCCAATACTCAAAATATTTTTATATTTCTGGGGGAACCTGTATTCTAAACAACTAGTTTATATTTAAACTAAATAGTATTGAGGGTTAGTATTTATATCTTTAAAATAAATCAATTAATTTTAGTTTCAAAATAAAAAATGGTGTTTATCCGTAAAAACAAAGTTAAATGCGAAATATGATTTAAAAATTTTTATGAGGAAAAACTAAAAAGAGGAAGACGACATAAAAATTAGTGGTTTGTGTAATGAAAAAAGAATATGAATTCATAAGAAAAATTAAGCCAAATGTGAAATATGATTTCAAAACTAAAAAAAGTGGAGTTAAATACTACATAGAAATTAGTGGTTATTTAAAAAAAATTTACTTGATAAAAACGCAACTAAAAGCATTTACATATTTCTTGCCAAAAAGCCGAATCAACGAAACCAAATATTTATTCATATCTTAGAATACTTCAAACATCCTTTATTCAGGATCTAGATGAATAATTTAACGTTTATATCAATCGAGACAAGTAATATATAATAGAAAAAAATATTACCCCAATGTCAGAAAAATTAAAGGTATTTTTAAGGAATTACATTTAAATATGTTCAGAACCAACTACCAAGAAACAAATATTTGAAATTAGAGATATTTTATTGATCATTTAGAGTCATTATATAAACTGTTCTATACTTTCAAATAAGAATCAAGTAAATTATAGAAATTATGCGAAAGATCAAGATGAGAATATTTCTTTAATAGCCTTTCTTTGGAAAAGTAAGTTGGATGGGGTTGTAGCTTTTTCATTTTGCATGACACTGTTATCAGCTTCACTTCTAGAAAAGAGAGATTCTGAGGCCGACACCTTGAGAAACTTGTTTGGATTGGAGTAGTTGAGGTCTTCGTTTTTCTTCTTCTTTACCGCTGCTCCACCATCTTTCTTCTTACTCCTCTCCTCCTTTATCTCATGCAACCTCTTACGCAGTTCCTCTTCTTCGCTTCTACTAGGATTTAGAATGACTAAATCCTTGGCAGGGATATATGCGGTTGCGCAAAGAGGACACTTCAAATCGACACTAACTTCTTTGATTGCCTTCAAAGACATGACACAGCCGCACTTCCATAAAAAGCAGAATTTATGAATGCCATTCATTTCTAGCGATGTGATTGGACAGAGGAATTGAACGTGTATTTCACTTTCTTTCAGAGAAGAAGATGCGATTGAACGATCGTTATTCTTACTAGCTGCTTTATGACATAGTTTTAGATCCTTAACATCTTTCAAAGATTTAATGTGTGAAAAAGCTGAAAGTTCCTTTGAAATTAGAGCTTTCAAAATCTCTTCTTTGTTGTACAAGTTACCAAGGCGACAAGACACGACGGGCTCTTGCAAGTCTGTTTGCGACAGAGTACAGCAAAGCCACTTAGCATGAAGAAGTGCTGTTTTATCCGCTTCTTCCGGCTTCTTCTTCTGTCTAACTAACTCATCGCGTGTTGGAATTGTTCCGCCATCGCATCCCATTTCCAGATCTTAAAAAGAAATAATTTTTTTATTAAATCTTGGTTTCAACAAATTTAATTTACGTATAAACGTATTTTTTTCTTTAATATCTGTTACAAATAAAATAGCTGTTGAGCATTAACAGATTAACCCTCGCACTACATACCCCGTGCATTTTCTCCGCGACACAGTTATTTTTGCATTTTATAGGAAACTTTCAATGAACGAAAACCATATGAAGTAAACATAAATTTCCAAAAACAACCAGTGGATCGATTAAAGAAAAATTTTGGAAAAAATTATTATTACTACTTAAAATTTTGATTACATTCACAAAATTAACACCAAAATTATAGATGGCGTTAATCTAATATTGTATACGGGCACTTTAAAATATAAACCTTTGAAAAATTTTTATATTAGAAACTAAGTAAAAAAATAGAATTAAATTTTATTTATTTTTTTATGAAAGAGTAATAAAAAAACTTTTCATATACAGCTTGAGCAGGCAGTTTTTGAATGGTTCTTGCAGATGAAACGAGAACACTTAGAACAAGTTCGTGTTGTTTTATTTCTTTTATTCAAACATATATAGCAAGCCCCTCTTTTTGAACTTGTTTCTTCATTTGTATCATCTTTATATCCATAAAAAGATAATAAAAACTTAATTTGTATAGGAAGTTCAAGAATTGTTGCTCTCACTTTCATGCATTCTTCAGCCAGACGAAAACAAAGATTTTTTATAAAAAATTTTCTACCACTTTGTTTAGAGTTAGGAAAATTTTCGGGTAAGTTGTATCGTGATACAATCCATGTGTTAAGACAAGTAATGTCTAAATAATTACAGAATGCTGCTAAAGGCCATCTTCTACATGGTTTGTATGATCTGTAGTTTCTTATCATCCTATTAGCAGCATCTACCCCTGATTTAAATTTGTTGTAGTAAAGTAAACTTACAGGTTTAGAATGTTCTCCCATTGTTTCTATGTTTTTATGTTGGGGCGATAAAACGTAAACTACTTTAAAGTTTTTTCTGGCATGTCTCCTAGGTATGTAAGCACTAAGAGAGGCATAGTCCGAATAAACTGTTTTACTTTCGCATTCAGCAAGTTTTAAGGTCTTGAGATAATCAGCTTTCAATATTCTTGGGATGAATCTTTTGTTTCCGTTTACAGTACCACATAGAGTTATATCCTTTGTTTGACACCAAACTACTAAATCATGGCTGGTAAAAAATCTATCTGTGAAAATACCACATCCAGAAGGGACTTGCGTATCTTCAATAAGCCTTTTACAAATATTTATGGCTGAAAAATAAGTACGGTCTGACAGACCAGAAATATAAATTTCTGGCATCAAACAGTAATAATACTCAGCATCGTTTATATGATAATATTTCATGCCATAGTGACCCGGCTTTTTAGGGTCATATATTTTCAACGGACAACGTCCCCTAAAGCTGACAAGTTGTTCATTTATAGTTAAGTGTGAGTGAGGTGTCCAGTAAAATGAAAAAACCTTACAAAAATGATCATGTATTTTTCTTATTGGACTTAACTTATCATTTTTATCTCTTTCACTTTTATCATCAAATGTAATAAAAATATGTACAAGTGTAAACATATTTCTGCCTATGCACGCTCTTAAAAAGGGATTTCCATGAGAAGAAAAAAGATCTGATATTTTAACCTTCTGGTCACCGTTTTGCCCAACATAGAGTAATGAAGAAAACTATGAAAGCAAATGAAAGATCTGACAATTTTGATAGTACGTCTTTAAATTCATGTGTTTAGGCTTAGGAGACCTAAAATATTTAGTCTTACTACATAAAATAATTAAAAAGAAAAAACTTACGAGTAGTTTTTCCCCATCTTGTTCAAAGTCATCTCATAAATATATGTGATCAAATTGACGTCAAAGAACAATTTAAATATTTCTAAAATGTCTTTCGTTCTTTTCATTGTTCCCTTAGGGCCAGGTGGATCTCTTATGGTGTTTCTTATATTTGTCCTAGGAGTTCTGCCAAAAATTGAAGAACTTGATTCCCATGAAAAAATAGTCTTGTCAGGCGCAATTAAACTAATGTCAATAACTTCTGTAGTCTCTGAACATGAGGATTCAGAACTTGAAAAAGAACTTACATCAGAGTCAGAGAATCTCACATCAACAGATGAGGAGGAAGCAGAAGAACTCATACACAATTTTGAAAAGAGGAAAAACAATGAGGGAAAACGAAAGAAAGAAAAACAGGATAAACCGCAATGGGAAAGCGAACGAGATCAAACGAGAAAAAAACAATAGGAGTGAAGAAAGCAGAATTGTATGGAATGAAACTATAAATTCAATGCAATAACGAAAGAATCAATAATTATGATTGAATATTGGCTTGAGTTGAAAACAATATAAGAAAGCAAACGCAGATAGAAATGAAAAATGTAAACTGAGATGGATTGTTTTGAAATATGGATAAACAACAACTGGTAGATAAATATTGAATTATATACATTCTAATCATATTATATACCATGCTTCAAGCATAAAATATAAAGAGAATCGTATGATTGTTTATCATTTGTAAAGGGATGGTAAATATTCACATGAGAAACTCATGATTGAGTGTGGTTTAGAGATGGTGTCGTATTTTCATAGATAAATGAACTATGAGCAGCTTGGCAGAGTAGATATAAATAAAACTTTTCGTTGAGAGAGAGAAATACCTAATTTTCTCTCATTGTCGGACATGAAAATCATTTTTTCTCAAATATGAAGAAAAAAAACTCAATTTTTATGGTGATAAAAGGGCAAGATTTAGTTATCCAACGTACTTGATAAGCTTAGTCCTTATCCAGTTTCTTAGTTAACTTAAAAAAATAGGAAAGCTGAATTTGAATTAAGTTTTATAAAGGATTTTGAGTACCTTTTACTAAATACGTGCATTTCGATTTATGGAATCATTTAAAATATAGATGGCGTTAAATCAAAATTTTTAAAAGTAGAGAAAGTTTGTAAATATAAGTTTTCTAATGAATTTAGATTCTCTATATCACATAAAAATTAATATTAAGTCAAGTTGAATTTTATTTATTAATAACAAAACAATCTAATTCATTGTTTACAATTTTTCGAATTCACTTTATTCAATTTTTATTTCCTAAGTATATATTTAAAATTTGCGGATAAAATACATTGAGTACGTATTCGGAGTAAGTGCAGAAAGACATGTAGTGCGAGGGTTAAAAAGCCCTAATTGTATTAGGTAAATTTCATCAAGAGTGATTTCACTCTAGACATCAAACTACATCATTTTAAACGATAATAATTCTTTGGTTTTTGAAGCGTTGTGGGATTTTTATCTGTTCAAATTTTAATATTTTTTGTATCCTTCAAAAATTTCATTAGCTTTTAATATCTTGAATAGAGAAGATATTTGAAAAATAGAAATAATACAATAAATAAAAGAAGGATGATGCTGAAGGTTAGCCATCTTTAGTTTGAAATAATAATAATAATATAGACGTAATTATAAAGACGACAAAACTTTATTCAGTGGGATATTTCGACTGTCCTCAGCCTCTTTCAACCAATATCAAATGAAAATTGTTAAACCTTTAACGTAAGTTTTTTAACGTAAAGGGTTAGGTGAACCACTTTTTCAAATAATAATTTAAAAGTTATTTTTTAAAGTTAATTTTTTAATGACCAACTTCTAGCTTATGAATTCTATGCTTTTATTTGAATAGTTTGATGGACATATAACTTAATTTCACATATCAAAACTTGTTAAAAACGAAATATATTATTTTAGATCAAAAAACAAATCATAACCTAAAAGTTATATTGTCATAAAAGGGAACATATCTCACATCATGTTGGTAAAAAATACATTGAATTTTATTAAGTAAAAAAAATAAAAAAAGCAACAAATTTATTACACGAAAAAGTAATTTTTATTACTTTGAATGAAAAGCGTTAAAGCAGTGCATGTGAAGGGCAACGTTACACTTGATACATCTTTTTTTAGTGCCTTTTTTGCAAAATACGCATATTTTCTGGGTGGGGAGATTGCCAAAATCATGATCTTTTGTATCAAATCTAATATCACTGCTGACTTTATTTGTGAAAAAAGGAATTTTAGCTGTTTTGTTTGCCAAGTTTTGCAAAAGATACGTGTTGACAATTTCTCGTACGAATCTGAGTTGATCCAATGGTTTTTCTTTATATAGGCAACTTTTTTTGTACAAGAACCAAGAGTTTTGTAAAGAGGCATGGAACAAAAATCGGAAAAAAGGCCACCACCACTTTTTCAAACGTATGCTCATTTGGTATTGTGTAATATTTTGATTTGATCTATCTACTCCACCCATCAATCGGTTATACTCCGCTATTCCATTTGGTTGTGGTATAACTATGACTTTTCTTTTTGAAGAACACCATCTTCTAACACTTTTCAAAGGCTTCACACCGAGACAGGTCGATGCCAGATTTACTACATTATTGTCTCTCCATGTTATGATAATTATCTTTGAACGAGTGTCGTATCGATAATCTAAACCATTTTTCTTTAAAAGTTCAAACAAATGTAGGGAGCAGAAATAGTTATCCATCACAAGGTGGTAATTATTTCCTGGTAAAAGATTAGCAAATTTCATCACAACGATTCCTCCTATTCCGAGTTCTTTGTTGTAGGCTTCAGACTTACCCGCATATGGGGAAACAGAAATAATGTACCCATCTGAAGTGCACATTGTCCAAGTCTTATACCCGAATCTTATAGGTTTTCCTTTCATGAATTGTTTAGAAGGATGCTTACCATAATATTCTATCATTGACTCATCAATGCTAATAGTTTTTGATTCGGGTATATGACATAGAAATCGATTATTTATTTTCTCGTAAAATGGCTTTATTTTTGCTAATTTATCACCTGGTTCTAGGCACAAATTGTCGGCTGAATGAATATAACTAAGGACTTTTTCAAACCGATTAGGACTAAATGCCTTAGCTATAGCTATGTTATGCATGTCGTCTTTTTGTTCCCAGAACATTCTAGTTCTACAAACTGGGCTGTAGCCACTTATTATTAGAACACTTAAAAAAAGTTTCAACTCACATATATCAATACTAAAATTTAAATCTCCTTTATCTCTCCTAGCATACAACAACGTTTGTTCTTGAATAAAATCCATAAATTGGTCATCGAAAAAAAGTTCAAAATACTTTACGGGAGAAAACGCATTTATGTCATCTAAAGTGCTTTGGATGCGTGAATCATTGTCGCAAGACAAAGACTTTATATCTAATTTTTTCCAATCTTGAATCAGGCGTTCTTTTAACTTCTTTTTCAATAAAAATATCATCCTCATCACCACATAATTCTTTAGTACCATCAACTTTGTTCACTATTAAATTTGAAGTAGCATTCAATTGATTTCCCGAAAGATTGTCAATTGAAAATTCATGGTTTTCATCACCGCTATCTCCATCGCTTATTATTGAATTTTCTGGAGGAGATATGAAGATTTTAGCAGAAGAAAACTCATTATCATTTAAAATTGAAAATGCTTCGTTTACATTCATATTCTAAAATATTTACTCTTATAATACTGATATTTTGCTAGAACACTACCCAGATACTACTTACCCTATCCCAAACACACACACACATGTGCGGACAGAATATCTAAAGACATAGTGTAGAAATACAGAGTATCGAATGGACAATGTGTCGAACAGACAATGATAAATGATAAAGACAGGGAGAAGATAAATGATAATGAAAGAGAGAATAGAGTACAATGTATCGAACAGACAATGATAAATGATAATGGGAGAGAAAATAAAGTATCCATTTATTTATTTATCATCATTTACATTTATTTTTCAGTCTGTTAGAGATTTAGTCACCAATTAATTTCTTTCAAGATTTAAAAGTTTCTATAAATTTCCATTCTACCAAACCCATCATAATGGAAATAATCAAGACTCAAATGGGTGGAAAGAAACTCCGGACAAAATCCCCCTCCCCCTGGATAAAATACCTTCTCTCAAAATGAGAAAGAGGACAGAACCCCCCTCTTTTAAACACAAAAACTTGATTATTAGAGTTAGTATTAACACACGCCATAAATTTGATACACAAAAATGACGTGTACAGACAAAAGTCCTACCTCCATGCATACGTGATAGATAAAGTGAACGAATTTATTGGAAATGTGAAAAACGACATTATTGCAACGGCAGAGCAATAACACAAGGTGAAACAATTTGTAAAACTACAGAGCATTCACATCAGCAAGAAGGTTCTCATATAGATGTTATAAAAGTTATACATAAGATAAAAATTCGTTCTCAACATTTATTAAAATTCTTATTGTTTTTAGTGTTATATTGTTGTATACTTGTAATCCTTTATCCATTTTATCTTTTCGATACATTGTCGTTTCGACACTCTCTTTCGCCATTTTGTCCTAGAACCCACACACACTCACACCACACACACACACACACACACACACACACACACACACACACACACACACACACACACACACATGAATGAACCTCTAACATTTGGTGCAAAAATCAAAAAATAATTTCATTGCAGAATATGAAGAAGCTTGCAAATAATAAGTAATTGCATTTTATTTTATTATATATCAATTATAACTATTTTTAAAGTTTTGATAACCACATGTAGTCTTTCATGACAATATAATCTAAAAGTTATGTAAAAAAATTGGAAATAATAATCCTTTAGAAAATATTTTTTCGATAGTTATGTATCAGGTCTTGTTTTAAACAGTCTAAATTTAATTTTTAATGAAACCGGTGAGCAAGAAGTCGATCCTAGCATACAATAATTTCAAAACAAATGCAAATTGAAAAATGAGCGTTTTTTCTGTGACATGCAATCATACTTGAGATCATTAATTTTGATGAGATGATGCTTTGCTCTGAAAAATCAGCCAAATTTGCAATATGCACACAATAAGTAAGCAATGTTTATCACAGTGTCTCGTAGTATTTTTGAGCAAACACATGTTGATGATCCACTAGATTTTCTCATCTTCTGTCACTGTGATTCTATTTCTTTCTCTCTCCTCTGTTTTTCTCTTCCGCTTTCTCTGCTAAAACTCAATCATTCACTCAAGCTCTCTTCTTTCGTTCAAGCCCTCTTCTCTTGTTAAGCTCTCCTATCTCATTCAGCTCTCTTCTCTCCAGTCACGTAGCTAGGCTGGGGCATGAGGGGCCGTGCCCACACTCCTATGTACCGCATGGTGCCCCCATGCAACTTATGCGATATAAGTTTTTGAAAATTTCTCCAATGAAAGGATCAAGAAAGTATAAATAATGTTGCACAAGTTTTTTGTTTTTAAATTGTGCCCCTACTATCAACTTTTTTTTGGCTACACCACTGCTTCTGTCTAATTTGCATTTAGAGTTAAATTAAAATAGTTTTCAATCGTTGCAATTTTATATCAATGAATATTGTTAGACTCGCGCTAAGAATTTTTTTTCAACAAAAGTCACTTAATCTTTATCACTACGTTTGCTACATTTTGTAACATTTGAAAATTTAATTTTTTCAAGTCAAGAAATTTTTTTAAATAGTTATTTGGGTATGAATATTTTGATTATCTATTCACTTTAAAAGCAAGAATACTCTATTTGCTTAATATTTGAGCAGCGATATTTTTTATAATGTTCGATTGTTAAATTTTATAAGTAACACTGTACATAATCAAATCACTTTTTTTAAGAAAATTTGTTGATTATTATAATAAAAATATAATATCGAAACAAAATGTTTCAGTTGTTAAAAATGTACTTGATCTATTTATGACAGATTTTATTTGTAGATAGAAATATTCAAAAAAACGCAATGATTTTCTTTTCTCGTATACTTTGATTTATGTTAGTTTGGTCCTCGGACATTTCGCCCCATTATTTTCATAAGACAGTTCGTCCCATGGACAATTCGCCCCATTATTTTCATAAGACATTTTATTTCATGGACAATTCGCCCCATTATTTTCATAAGACATTTTGTCTCATGGACAATTCTAAAAAATTAAGAGATAAATTGATTAATTTGAAATAATTTAATAGATAAAATAAACAAGAATATAAAATTTTTTAATAATTTTACACACACATAATAAGCAAAGATGGATGAAACTAATAGCCTATGAGACAATTTGTCAGGGGGCGAAATGTCTGTCGACCGTTATTTAAATAATTTTTTAATTATAAGGGCTAGCTAAAAGGTTGGCTTTTGCTGCTTATAAAAACTTGAAAATGTCAAATAAACTCTAATTCTTTATGCCTCCTATTTTTTTGAAATTATTCTGAGAACAGACGATTCCATTTAATAGTGAAAATTGCTTTATTAGTTTATTTTGTTTCCTTTCTCTCTTATGTTAATTATGTAGCAAATTTTTCAATTTTGAGTAAAAGGTAAGGTGCAGCAGGTGTGTTTTCATTGACAAGGCACTAATGTACCGCTTTTGTCAAACTATGAACAAATTCGTATCGATGAGGAATCGTATCTAGAGGCTTCCGTGCTATGTCCATCATCTCAACCAACCTGCCATGCCATCTATAGAGTATGCTGTAGGAGATACATCAAATTAGTTTTCAAAAAACTTAAGTTATGCTCTAAAATTTTTTAGTTTTTGTTGAAGCTCTATAACTTTTTCTGATAGACTTTTTTTCCTTAAAAGTTATTATAAAAGGCAAATTATTGCAAAATGTTAACAGTTATTTTACCTTTTGTAGATTTTTGTAGCTTGTATCAATTTAGCTTTAAACTATTTTTGAATGATGCTGAGTAAAATGAAATAATGCGATCTAATTTTTTTGTTTGCACAATTATAACTTCGTTTTCCCTTGCCCCTGAATCAATCACATTTTTTCATATAAACATCGCAGGGTGTCTAGTAGACTCTTTGCCTTTAGACTACATTCACTGATATAAAACTACCCAACCTTCAGTTATTTGTTTTCTCTATGAATCAAATATTCTTTCATCAATTCCTGTAATGTGCCTGGTAGACTACTTCATTTTTCAAATGAAAAGCCTATTCCACCCCCTAACATTTTTGGATTTTTTTAAACTAGTGTATATTCGATGGTTGTAGGTAAAAATGCCCCAATTAAAAAGTAGAAAATAATCCCCCCTAATTTTTGATTTTCAGGATTTTTTTAAATTATATAAATATTTTTATTTGGTACCGTTTTGAAAGGCTAAATTTCTAAAATCTCTTAATCTATAGGGTTTTTTCTTTATAAAGTTCTTGAAAACAATAGCAAAGGTACAGATTTGTGGGAATGTGTTCTTAAAATCGGTTAAAATACAAATTATATTTAGAAAGTGTTCTGATACACACAAAGTCCAAAAATATTTGCTGTTTTATAAAAAAAATTTTGTATTTAAAAAATTGTCGTATGCTGAGTTTTTTAGTTTACTTTAATTAAATTTTAAATGTTTTAGATGAAAAGTTAACTTTTTTTTTTACAAAAAATCTTTATTTGACATATCTTTTTTAAAAATTTTAATTAATAATTATTTGTGTTGGGGCATTTTTTCCTAATTTTAAATTGGGGCATTTTTTCCTACTTTTTAATTGGGGCATTTTTTCCTACTTTTTAATTGGGGGCATTTTTTCTGCGTACTATATTCGATATGCAAATTTAATTAAAATATTTTCGCTGGAAGTATAATATTTAAATTCACCAATTTTGTAAAAAAAATATAAAGTAGTTTTATAAATTTAGGACTTTAGGTATGCGCTGAATACACTCAATTTTAAAGGATTGCTTGAATATTTGGTCTCCCGTGGTATTTCCAGACCACTAATTTTCAAATTTGCAAAAAAAAAATTCACCCCCAATAATTTTGAGGATGTGCGCCCCTGGAATAAAATAAACGCTTTCGGCGCGACAAGAGTAAAGAAAACCACAATATACATCATCAATTTTCAAACTGACGTTATCATCCAACATTAGCTGTCATTGTATAAGTGGAATATGGATGCTTTAAAAACTGATTATTTTTATTAACAGTAGTTTACACAAAAATTTTCAAAATAAATGAAAAGAAAATTAATTGATAATATATTGTTTTTCTAATACTTTTTATTAATCGATCAAATTGTGCCAATCTCAATATTTTTGAGGAGTATTTTGCCATTTTTTCCATAATTGGCACTATATACAAAATGACCGTAATCTGAAGGAGTATTTTTGAACTGAAAATAGCAATAATAGACTAAAATTTAGATTTTTAATTGAAATATATTAAATTTGTGAAAACAAAAATTTATATTAAACATTTACACTTGGAATATAATTTTTAAACCTACTAAAAGTATTAAACAACTCAAATATTTGATTTATATAAATACTACTAAGATGGAATACCATATATAAATACTAAATGGGCGTGTTAAGGTTGGTTGAATACTGGGTTCGATCACACATCAAGTCTACTTTACTCATTGTTAGATAATAGAGGTGTAATTGTGCCTTTTCGATGAAAACACCTCACGTTACCTTTACTTTTACTAATTTAGTTTACACAAAAAAATTCTATGGATATATTCGCTAAACCGAACAAGAATTTCAAAATAATGGGTGTCATAATAACAAATATTAACTTCATTATTTGAAATACTTAAAAAAAATAATTTTAATACTCATAAAAACCCAACTCCGACTAGTAAACTTTATTACCGATTCCGACTTCAATACCTATAAAATCTATGATTCCGCATTCCGCAACCCTGCTTACTGGTTAAAAATATCCTAAAAACGAAAATTACAGTAAATTCTTACTAGTATGAATCATAAAAAATAAAGAATGGATTTTTAAACTTAATTTTATCACAACTATTTTCTTAGTGAAATCGATAATATATACATAAAATATCGTATAAGTAAAATTTAATAAAAAAGTTCAACCAATGACTTTTTATTTTCTAAGTTTACTTTTTGAGTAAACATAACTAAATTAAAAAAATTAAAGTTAAAATGAAAGCAATTATTCTCTTCAGTGACCAGGGTTGTGGGGTCGGAAAAATTATCGTATTTTTTTTCCAAAGGTGTGTAGTTTGAAAATTTTTTCCTAAAAACTTTCTGCTCATAAACTGAGTTTTACTCCTTTATAAACTAATTTTGAGATAAAATAAAAAAGTTTATTCTTTAACCCATTTACGACCATTGTTCTTATTGGAAACAATGAAAAATAAGTAAAACTTGAAAAATTTGTCATTTTAAAGGTAATGAATTATGTGCTTATTTAGTACACTTTTTACATAGTTTTCATTTTTTAAATCAAACTTTTCTTAATCTTAGAAATATAAAAAAAATTTCTGGAAAAAAAATCAAAATTAATGTTGCCAATTTTTTCAAATATTGTGAAGTAGATTTTTTGGATATTTTGTCTTCATTATAAATATATATTTTGAAGTCTATAGAAAATATTAATTTTATTTATTTTAGAACTTAAAAAAAGTTTAAAAGTTTTAGTGTTCCCAATGGGAACAGTGAGCATTGAGTTACTTTTTTAATTTTTCATATTTAAAAAAATTATTTATTTATTTTAGATTTAGTTTTTATTATAAAAGTAAAATATCTTCTGAGAACATATTCCTTTGTTTTGAAGCACTTGATTTTTGTGAAAATAAGAAAAAAATAAATCGAAAAATTGATACAATTGTTGTAATTCCTCCATCTCCTGCCGGAAATCTAAGGGATGAAGAAGAAATTGACGATGTAAATGCTATTCCCAAAAATTTGACTGGTACGTTAAGCTATAAGCTCAAAGGATAACTTTATACAAAATAAATTGAAGAATAGTATTAAAGAATGGCCTAAAAGAAATTGGAATAAAAATTTGATTTTTGGAATAGAAAATATTTTTTTGCTGATACAGAAGAAATTTTTGAAGACTTTTTAGGTAAATAACCATTACTTAAAAATATGAATGCTCTGGAAATTTTTAGACTTTTCTTTGATAAAAAATTGGAGATACTTTTTTTATACAACACAAATAAATATGCAAACGAATTAAAAATGATATAAATTTTAAACTTGAAAAACAGGATTTGTGGAATTTTTTCTTGCTTTTAACTATTTCTTCATACAATGAAAGGCTAAATACAAGAATGTACTGGTCTAATTATGAGGATATTGGATGCAGTTTGTTCAACAGAATTATGACCAGGAATAAATTTGAAAAAATTAAAGTTTATTTACATATATGCGACAATAATTTTTTAAATTAAGACCTTTAATTCATGCCGCAAATAAAAAAAACTCAAACATATAGATATCTGCAAAAAGTATTTATCGATAGATGAGCAAATTATGCCGTAATACGGAAATCATAATTGTAAAATGTACCATAAAGAAAAACCTATTAGATTTGGTTTTCAATTTTGGATTTTTGCATCATTTGATGGTTTTACACTCCATTTTGAAGGACAGTTTAAAAAAATTCTTGTAGAACAGCACAAAATGATTCAAAATTATAATTCCAACATGGGAGGAATTGATTTACTTGATTCTTATATGGCAAATTTACGTCCATGCATTGGAGGAAAAAAATGGTATGGGATGCCTTTGATAAATATTTTTAGAATTCTTCAAGTTGCTTCTTTTAGAACTTATTGTTATATAAATGGGAGCATACCAAAAGTCAGTTTTTAAGGAAAGTAGTAAAAGAATTTATTTGCAATTCTCCTTCTACTAATAATGGTAGTGGAATTATACCAAGAAAATTACTACCTGATCATCAACCAGTTAAAACAAGAACGTTGCAAAGTACGCAGAAAAAAATACAAGAAAAATGTAGTGTTTGTCCAGTTTTATTACATAAAAATTTCACTGTTTCAATACATACCATGAATAGTTCACATATAGACATATACACTTTTTATGCCCGTTGTTCCCTTTGGGAGCATACATGTTTTTTCAAAATGATTGTCGTTTTAATAATTTTTTTAAATTTTATAAACTCATTTGAATTCTATAAAAAAAAATATTTCTTGGTCGTAAATGGGTTATATATTGAATTTTTCAGCCCTTCTTTACGAGCTGCAAAAATACGAGGCTCGAACAAAAATGATAAACATTTATTGCGTTTTTGCAACGTTGCACACAAGAAGGAATGTCTATGTAATTATTACTACTCCGACTCCACAATTGAAATATTACAAGAATTCTCTATAGAGTGGTCATTCAATATAATAGATGGTAATTTATTCACAAAGCCATTTAAATACCATAAAATTATTTCGAGAAAATCTTTTTATAAATTTAATAATCAACATTAAATTATTTTTAAGGACAAAAGAAGATTGATAAACTAATAGATGTCAAATTAATTAAACTTTATGTGTACCTTATATGAATAATAATTTATTTAGATATAATGAAAGTAAAGATGTATTTAGCAAAGTTGGAATCTGGGCAAAGTTGCGATTTAGCCATTTTTGTATTAGAGCTTTTGAGAAATATAAAAACAAAATGCAAAAACAAAATTCAATTTTAAAAATTATTTAGTTTTCAACTTTTGTTTTTTAATATATCCTCAAATAATTTACATTAACAAATCTGTACAAATAAAATTATAAGTTGGGGCGTGAGTAAGATTGGTTAGATACTGTGTTTTTAACTAAAGGTCTTGGGTTCGATCCCAGGCCAACTTTCCTCATAGTTAGATAGAAGCGGAGCAATTATGCATTCTCGATGAAAATACCCCACGGTACTTTTACCTTAATAAATATTTTAATTATTTGAAATCTTTAGATTTTATTAATTAATTTAAAAAATAGAAGCAAAAAATATTCAATATTTGAGCTTTACGGCCTTTTTCATGAAACTACAAAAAAACACGTTATCATTGTTATATATATATGAATATATATTAGTGTTTGTAAATTAAAAGATCTTACATGAAAGGAAAAGAAAAAGAATGAAAAGTGGCAAGAAGAAAGAGACTAATGAATATATATTGTGTGAGTAGTGTTTGTGTGGGTATAATAACAATATAATATGTTAATGATTTGTATGTGTGGGTGTGTGTGTGTTTAGAACAGTATGGTTGATGAGTGTGATAAGCATGATAGGTTATACAGGGGTTAACTGCTGAAAGTTGAGTTATAATTTTTAAATTGAGTGTTAATGTCAGGAGAGAGGGTCTTTATGTAGTTATCTTCAATGTAACACTTAAAGTGTTTTTAAGAAAGCTATCTCCTTTACTTTCAAACATATACATGGATAATCTGGAACATTCACTTTATTCCCATCGGTTTTTCCCAGTCTACATGGAATCGATGACATATTTTTCATTTGGTCCGAGTCAGAATCCCTACTTGACTCATTCTTTGATTTTGCAAATTCACTCGATCTCAATATCAAATACACTCTGGACAAGAATAATAAAGCTATGTCTTTTCTTGATATCCAATTATGATGATAACTCAACATTTATAGAGCCTATGAAGAAACCGATCACTATAGATTTCCTATCTGCCCATGATAACAAAACAAAGAAGGCTACTTTTTTAGGACACATGCACTGTATTTATAACAACAATAATACAAGTATCAACTTTACGCATGATACAGAAAAATATGCTCCTTATTTTGTTAATACTAGGTAGGTAGGTAGGTCGGTAGGAAAAAATATCTAAACACTATCGGACTTCTCAATATGCTTGCGTAATGCTTGAGGTATAAACAGGAATGAAGGACTTTGGAGAGGTTGGGGGAGTTTGTTGAGTAGAAAGCTGGATTTTTGAGGTAGTAGTTGAAGGATGATTGATTGAGCAAATGTAGTCTGTGGGCGTTAAAGAATATAGGTCTTAAATAAAAGAAAATAGTGTAGTTATTTTTGTAGATTTTTTTTAATGTGAGTTTATGTGGTATAGGAAGTCTCTGGGTTCGGAGATTGCAAGTTTGACTCTATGGAGATAATGGGAGAGTTTAGGGCATTGAGGAGGTTTGGATATGAAAGTAGTTCGAAGAAATTAGAGGCAGCAGGAAAGTAGAAGATGATTAGGTGTTTCTTGTTGGTTGCAGTTGAATCTGCACAGATTGCTTGGTGATTTTTTGATGCTAGAGATAGGAGTTGCAGGGGCAGTGACCGGATAGCAATCTGATTAGTGGTCGTGGTGGGAAGAATTTCATTTTTGACAAAATGTCAAGAAATTGATTTGGATTGTTTATATGTTGGAAAAAATAGAGGGTGAGGATTGGATGAGTTCTTGTCTAAGGTAATGAGTGTTAGATATAAGTAGAGGGGTATTCATTTCTAGAGGAAATGAGATAACCGCGATGTAAGGTGTATTTGGTGGTACTTTTTTTAGCTAGCTTATCTACGTAAGTGTTTTCTATAATGTTTGAGTGAGCTGGGCACCAGTAGATGTGTATTTCAAAGTAATTTGATAAGTAACTGAGTTTAGAAACAAGGGTGTATGTTAAGAATGGGATGTTGTGTTTGAGGCTTAGGTCTTTGATGATGTTTTGTGAGTCTGTAAAGAAGTGTAGTGTGTTGTAGTGTCTAAAGGAAAACTTATTTTGGCTTATGTAATCGCAAACATGTGGAAGAGCATATCATTCACCACTATATATTGGAAGAGAGGGATCAATGGCAGACGTTTTTGAGTAAACAGGAAAAGGAAAAAAGCATTTGAAGAGTGCAAAAGCATAGGAAGATTTGCTTGCAGTTTTTGAGCTATCCAGGAATATTCTTAATGAAATTGAGGTAAAGTTGGAGCTTGTCGTAATTAGAAGTTTTGCGATGGATTTGATGAAACAGTTGTGAAGAGACAAAGGTAAAGATGAGGAAGGGTGAAATAAAGGTAGTGGATTAATTTTGGGTTGGATGAAAATGTTGTTGGGAGAAGACGAAAATTGTTGGAGTAAGGATTTGTAGTAAGTTTGAGAGGGTGTAATTTGAGTGTTATAGAAATAGAAGGACTTAAGATAAGAATTTGCTTCGATGCGTGTCATGATATATTTTTTGGTAACAGTTTGTTTGAGATGAAGGGTTAGAGGAAAGCAGTTTGCGAAGTATTCTAAGATTCTAGTAGGGGAGGTTTTGTAGGCCCTGGTCATTATGATAAGGCAAAGGCGGTGGATTTTATTTAGATAAGTGAGTGATGAGGGTAGTTTAATGATAGGCCTCATGAAAGAATGCCATACTCAAGCGTAGGTAGGATGATTGATTTGTATATAAAAGATGAGTGTTGAATACTTAGACACCATTTATAAGTTATAATTTTACTAAGAAAGAAAAGAGTTGAAGATTTGTGGTATAGATTTTTGAAGTGGAATGACCATTTGAGGTTTGATTGAAAGGTGAGCCCTAAATATTTCATAGAGAAAGATGGTTGGATGAGGATATCGCTGGATGTTATAATAGTGGGAGGTGAGGGGAATGTGTTCGTGTATAAGAGTTGATTTTGTTGCGTTAAATTTTACTTTTAATGAAACGGTTGGACAAGTTAGCGTGCTATAGAGAGAGTTCATGTTAATTAAGTTTTCTTTTTGAGAATTTGAGGTAAAAATGAAAGTTAGATCATCTGAATAGCATTGAAAGAACACGGAATTGTTAGCTAATATATCTAATAGGGGGTATAAGAAGAATTCAGAGGATATTGGATAGGCACCCACCTTGTGGCGTGGATAGTGAGCGGGAATGAATGGCAACTAGAGAATTGTGTTTGAATATAAAGCACTGATTTGAAAGGTAATTTTGAATGAATTTTATGAGATAATTGGGGTATTTTTGGCCGATCATGTTGTTGGAAGATAGTTTTGTTTCGAAGTAGGAGGAGAGACTATATAGAGAGGATTCTGGACTTTTGTGTGGGAGGTAAGCAAATTGGAAGGGACTAATTTTGTTAGATGTGGGGATGTGAAAGAGAAACTTTTTGCGTAGAATTTTTTATAAGATTTTTCCTAAAGTAGGAAGAAAGGTGATTGGTGGCCAGTTGGTTATGAGGCCTAAGTCTTTGTTGGGTTTAGGAAGTAAAATAAGCTTACCTATTTTCCAGATAGATGGGAAAAAGGAGAATTTTAGGCAACTGTTGTATAATTGTAAGAGATATTGTGAATATAAAGGGGAGAATTTTATGATATTTTTTGTGGTTATACTTTTGGAATGAGAAGAAGGAGACATGTTCGCGTATAGAGTGTTTTACTATGTTATCGGATGTATGGTAATCCTGAGGGAAAACCGTTGAAAGAAAGGATGGGTTGAGTAATGGCTCGTTGGAAATTGTGTGCGGTAGAAGTGGATTGAGTTGAGAAACTTTGCGATTTTTGCGGATGGAATTAATCACCTTCCATGGATTTTTAAGAGAGGAGGAGCAGAATTTTTTCCAAGATTCTTTTTTTACAGACTTTATTTCTGCCATATATCTATTTTTATATTGAGGTAGTGTTCTATATTTTTAGGGCTATGGTTTTTACGAAGTGTTTTAGGGATTTTTTAAGCGAGATGAGAAAGGGAGTCCAGAAGTATGTGTGTTTTCTACGTAAATATGGTTGGGCTGAGGTGGATAGTGTGATGGAGAGTTTAATTGTGTTGTTGAGGGTAAGGGCTGCAGAGTCAAGATCACCAGGAGAATTTATGTGGGGAATAGTTGAGGGAAGTTGTGACTTTAATTGATTTAGGGAGGTGGTCCAGTGAGTTTTAGTATTTTGATTTGATACTCTTGTGAAAGCTTTTATATTAACTTGATAAGTTATAAAAAGATGGTCGGAAGCAAATGGTGTGTTTGAGATGTCCAATTTGTAATGAATTTTAATGTGTTTTTAAGGCTATGGTTAGGTCAACATGAGAGGACGCGGTTTTGTTGTTAGTAAATTTCATAAAAGTGGGGTCTTTAGATGTATCGACTATGTAAAGATTGTGTGACGCTAGGAAGGATAGCAGTTGCGCGCCACGTGTATTTTCTTTGTAGTCCCACAGGAAAGAAAGGGAATTGCAATCTGTGCTGATGATTATGTGATGATTTTTGAGGTAAAGAGGCGATAAGTTTTGAGTGGCTTTAAGATAATGAGAAAAATTTAAGGGAATGGCATGTGTATTGGAACGGGCAGAGTAGACTGAACAGAAAATAAGGGGTGAGTTTTCGCTAAATATTAGGACAAATATGTATTCTTGAGTCGATTGTTGATGAATGAAAGAAAATGGATAGATGATTTTATGATGATACAGGCTGAATAAAGAGTTACTGTAGGTGCTTGTAATACAGTGGAATTTGGAGTAATTAAGTTAAGTTAATTAAGTTGTTTGTGGCGTTCGCACCCATCCTTTCAGATATCGTGGCCCGCCCGAAATGCTGAGTCCAAGTCTAACTGGACTTTCCACCCCACTAAACACCTACCGGCCCTTATTACTGCATAGCTATACCTTGTTATATATATTATTTTACAAGAATTTATGTTACAATATATAAATACAACTGAGTGAAAGATACAATCTTAACGCGAACGCTCCCAATTTGGGAAACAAACTTATTGTCTAGTGATATCTTGATTACTAACCACGTAGAATCGGGTCGCTAGAGCAACCTAACCGTAAAAACCTTTGAATTCTTCAGAGGAAGAAAACCAGGGTAAAAAACCGACACGACGGAATGTATCTTGTTCCTAAATAAAAAAATATGATTATAAAAGATATATGCTACAAAAATAAAAGCGTTTGAAGGCATGCAATATCTTATATATTAATAATAAATAATATTTGATACATGTTATAGGGGTTAAGAAAGATATACATAATTTAAGGCATGCTAGGTTAGGAACAATCTACCCCTGGAATTTGACTTCATCCCTAAATGTTGTCCCTAGGATATATGATTTTAAAATTGGAATGTATAGACGGTCCTACAAGCAGACTCCTACAGAGGCCAGATTACCGACTATGCCTAACCTAGGTCGTAACATGAAACTGTTTTGGGACTTATACCTTGTGCCAATCCTAAATTTAAGTAGGCGGATCTAAAACTCAGAAAAAAACAGAACTATATCGCAGAACGCAGAATTCCCTATTGCTTGGGGACTATTGTATATGGGTAGTCACCTATTATAATTTTTCTCTTTTTTTAGCATATACCCTCAAGAACGCTACAGCCTGGGTTTGCGTCAGCTCCTAAGCTTGGCATAATTGTGGGCAATGCTTGTGTGTCCTTAATTTTTCTATAAACTTTTTATTTAATTTCTCCAACCTTTTCTGGAACCAAGAAAAGGAGGTCCGGCTATGAGCAATAGTGAAAGGGTTGCCATAAACCGTCCTAAAAAGTTTATACACGAGGTCATCTATTTTGTTGGTCCAAGTTGAGGGAAGGCATCCCCAAATGGAGTTTCCATAAGTCAATTTCGGCATTGTTAGGATTTTAATGACCTTGCCTACCACCGTGGAATTGACCCCAAGGTCTTTAAGACATCCATATAGCGCTAGATCCTTCTTCCCCCCTTTTTTTTTTTATCTTTTCGTGAGCTTCACGATGAAAACTAAATCCTGCATCCCAATTGATTCCTAGATATTTTAAGTGGCGAACTCGGGGAATATTCCCTATAGTTGGCGGGTTATTTTTGGGACAATTAGCGCCAAAGATGGTGAACTTGCATTTAGAGTAATTCACCTTAAGGTTCCATCCAGTGAAATACCCCCTAATATGGTATTTACGTCCGTAAGGTGTTTGCAAATACGCGGAACACGCTTAGCGGAGTAATATACACATATGTCGTCTGCGAAACTGATTATCCTAGCATAGATTGACTTATTGAAAGAGTCCTTAATATGAGATATGTAGATGTTGAACAGAAGAGGGCTTAGAGGTGAACCTTGAGGGACCCGGCGGCGTAGGCTTTTTCTCCTTGAGAATTTGTTATTTATTCTGATCTGGAATGAGCGTCGAGAAAGGAAACTGTGAACTACCTTAAAGATACATGATGGCACAAACATGCTACTAAGTTTGAACAGCAAACCCTCATGCCAGACCGTATCAAAAGCCTTCTCCAGGTCGTAAGATATCATCCCTACGTAGAGGCCATCATTTAAGCTTTTTGCAACATCATGATGCAAGGTAAGCAGAGCATGATTTGTTGACAAACCTTTTTTAAATCCAAACTGTTCTTCTGGGATAATTGCATGTTCCTTGCACCAAGCATCGAGTACTCAAAAAATTAATTTGTCATACACTTTGCTCAGGCCAAGGCAACTGGGATAGGTTTAAGTCACTACTAAATGATTCAGCCCCGTGGGTCATGATGTGCATAGGAGTAAAACTTCCTGAGGAACTTGCAGAGTGTGTTAACGATGCTATTTTCTCTGCGGCACGAGAGGCAGTTCCCTTGAAGGAGGTTAGAAAATACGAAAATCGAATTCCGAAGAATGTCCTATTACTCATCAAAGAAAAACGAGCTCTCTATAGAAAATACACTCACACTAGGGACGCTGAGACAAAGAATCTCATCAATCGATTACAAAAACTCATTAGGAAAAAGCTCGGCGAAACCACATCTAGGAAAGTTACAAACATCACAAGAGCCTGTAACCCTCTACAGGGCTCTTCGAAGTTCTGGAAGGTTCACTGTAATTTCATCGTGGTAATTTTATCGCATAGTAAATTCATCGTGATTCAATACATCGTCGGTATTTTCATCGTCAAGTATTTTCATCGTGTAGTAATTACATCGTCATACTAATTTTATGCTTGACGGACGCTGAATCTTTTTTTGTAAATATCCCTTTATATTTTTTTTAAGTTTATTACGAACAATTAAATTATTTTTTAGTTTTATTATAAAAAAAATATCCTATGAAAAGATATTTATATATACACAGAATTTGAGAAGAAGTAAAGGAAGTTAGAGACAATGACGATAAGTCTATTAAAGCTGCTTTTCCTGCACTTAAAGACATTTTGAGGTATGAAGATACAAATAAATGTGTAGTATACAGTTAGTAATTTTATAAAAATGTATGCTAATTGTATACGCAAATTGTGGGATTATCTTGTGACACCGCAAGGAAGTAATGGTTAATCCATAAATCTTGCGATGTAATCACTATACGATGAAAATACCAACGATGTATTGCATCACGATGAACTTACTTACGATGAAATTACCGCGATGAAAATACCGGATAACGTTCTGAAACCTGGTTAGAGGGCTGAAGCCTGCCTGCAAAGGTCCAACGTCGGTCACTTGGAATTACCGAACAGCCATTGAGGCGGAAGATAAATGTGCACTGCTTGCTGATTATTACGAAGATGTGTATAGGACAAATCCAGGTACGAAAAATTTTAATTCTAAAATTGAGTTTTTTAGGCGTTCAGCTGCGACGAACGACACTAACTTCATCCTAGAGGACTTGGAGGAATTGAAGGGAAAGAAGAGTTTTTTGTGTAGGGCTCGTTTATGGATATAATATCAAAAAGTTAGAATGTAGGATGTTAAGGAGGTTCAAGCAAGCTGTTTTGGAGTGGTTTAGATTTATGTGGAGAATGATTAACATATAAAGGTTTTGAGTAGGTTTTGGTTTTCATTTGGGTTAGTAAGATGTTTTACTCAAAAGGAGCATGCGTGGGAGAGGGCTGAATGTTGTTGTTTGCAATTAGAGCATTTTAGACATACAGGGTTTTCTTTAAAGATACAAGAGGCAATAGAATGATCTCTTTGACCACAGTGGGGAGAGTTTGATTTACAGTGTAAGGTTGTGTGGTTAAATTTGAGGCAGGTTTCACATTGATGTAATTTGGGTTTTAGTATTTTAGAGGTTAGAATGAGGTTTTCTACTATAAGTTTAGGGTTTTCCATTAGGAATTTGGCTATTATCGAGTTGCTAGGGCGAAAGGAGGCGGTGTAAGAATAGATACCCTCTTTTTTAAACATTCAAGTGTGCCTAAGGATTTAATATGGGGGTTACTTTCGTAAAGTAGTTGGGATAGAGAGTCTAAGGGTATTTCTTTAGGGATACCTTTTCTACTTCCAAGTATTAATACAAATAAAGCATGTAAAACAAAAAAAATTTTTTTTTCATATTTATTTTCTAATAATAAACTTTTTAAAGAGCGATTTGAAAATTTCCATACTTGTCAAAGTTTTTCTCAAAAATTACAAAAGTATGATTTAAGTAAATTACATATCAAGCTAAACAAGTTAAATTAGTATAATCATAATTTATTTTGAAAAAAACCATATAATATATAAATTAAAAAACTTTCAATAGTACTCTCCTCACATGAGGACATTGGTAGCATACACTTATTTTCTATTAAATCGATTTTTAAAGAAAACCTGGTAAATTTTATCATCAAATTCATTAATTTTTAAATGATTAATAAAATAGATATAAAGTTTATTTATAAATATAAAATTCACTTATGAAAATAAAATTTTTTATATGTATAAAATTATATTTTTTTATAATAGAATGTATAATATTTTAATAAAGTTTTTTATTGAATATATAAATAAACTCTTTACGTTTAGAATAAAATATGGATGAAGGAATACCGTTTGATACATTGGAAGAATAAATACACTTATTTTTTACCCTAGATTCTAGAACTATGTCAAAAACATTGAAACAAATTTTGAAAGAAAAAAATAGGATCTTTAATGATGAATGGACTGCAATATTTTTTAGTGAATAGTGGCGGCAAAATGTCTTGCTTGCTGTGTGATACCATAATTGTAACGGTTAAGAAATTCAATGCACAGCAACATTACGTTCTTCATAAAGACAATAAATATTCCAAATTAAAGGATAAGTCTTGAAAGCTAGCACTGAAAGATGGAAAGCAAAATCAAAGACAATAGTTCCATTCTATGTTATATCAAGGGAATGCTTCGACAGAAGCCAGCTATAAAGTTGCATATTTGCTTTGAAAAAAGGTAAACCATTCACCGATGCAGAACTTGTGAAGGAATGTATTTTAGAAGTGGCAAGATGGGTAGATCCAGATAAAGTTAACAAATATAAAGATGTGCCTCTTTCAAGAAGGACTAATACAGATCGATAGTATGAATTGGCTTGTAATGTAACAGAGCAACTCAAAAATGTAATCCAGAAAGAAAATGTGTAATACTCAGTAGCCTTGGATGAATCGACAGATTCCACAGATTTAGCACATATATTGTATTTATTCGGCAAAATTTGAGAATTTTTTCCCTAAAGGAAGGAGGGGGAAAAATTTTAAAAAAAAAAAAAAAAAAAGAAAAATGGCGTAAGAATGAAGGATTTATTTCGCATAAACAGAAACCAAAGATCCAAATGAATTGATTTCTTTTCATTGTATTTTACATCAACGAAATCTCTGTGCAAAATCTGTCATTTTAAATGATACTTTGCAAAAGATTATAAGTATTGTTAATTATATTCGAGCAGATGCCACGAAGCATCGTCAATTTCGAAACATGCTGATGATGGATGACAAAGTAATTAGTGTAGATTTGCCTTATCACTCAAAAGTACGCTCGTTGTCACAAGGGAAAGTATTGGACAAAATTTTGTCTTTACGAGGGCAAATAATTGACTTTTTCAAAGAAAGTGACAAACATTGTAAATTATCAGATCCAAATTTTTAGAGAGATGTAGCTTTTTAAAATCAAAACTTTCAGAAGAACACAATCCCCAGTTTACGAAGGTAATGAGTGAAAATGAAGATATATATGAATCTTTTAAAGAATACGGATCAATCTCTGTTTGACAACAGGGAAGATCCCATTGAAATTTGGAAAAAGGCGGTAGAATATCCTCGTCTTCATGAACATGCACGCCGACTGATTTCTTTCTTTCTACAACATAGTGTTGTGAATCCACATCCTCGTATTTGACGCAAATAAAGAATTCGCTGAGAACACAGTTGACAGATGAGCATTAGGAGGACCAATTAAAACTAAGAACCACTATGTTGGAGCCTGATATCAAAATGGTTTCTCAAAAGAAATCATTAATTTGTATAAAAAGGACCTACTTACCTAAATGAAATATTTGAAAACATCATATTCTCGATGTTTATAAGCCTGTCTTTTTTTTATAAGAATATTATTAATTAATACTTGTATAAAAAGTACCTACTTACTTAAATAAAATAATTGAAAATGTTATGTTTTTGATAAATATAAACACATGTCGTTCTTTTATTAGATTATTATTATTAAATGTCTTACGAGGGGATAAAATAACTGAAAACAAAAATAGTAATTTGTTCAGTGCGGCCTCTATGAGGGACAATGAATTGTAAGGTGGTTTTCATGCACAAAAAGGTTCCCCACCTCTGGTAGTCTATCAATGCATATATAGAGAATATATGAAATTATTATTACTACCTTATATAGAGGCTGTGCGCTACAAACCTAGCACACCATGAATATACGCTTCTACAAGTACGTCTTACCTTATAATAAAATAGGTAAACAAAAGGAAAGACAGTTTATTGCAAATTTGAAAATAAAAAATAAAAAACAAAAAAAGAATTCAAAGATAGAAAAATTAGATAATCAAATAAATGAAAATGCAAATAATCTTGGGGAAATCCTGCAGATTTTATGAATATTTGATGAAACATATTATATGTCTGAATAGATAACTACTAGAGATTCAAAAATTGCAAATGTATATAAAAATAGTTGTAAAAATCTATACTGAAACTTATTAAAAAGCTAAGAAAAATTACGTCAATATTGCCATTAGATGCACCGCGATAGATAGGTTCTACGTATATCATAATATATATATGGGGTGTATTGAATGTATAAATAAATAACAGGAATATAATTATGGATCGATGAAGGAGACAAGTATGTAGCGGGTTCCATTGGTAGTTGTGAGTCCTTCATGGAAATGCGTCAGTCTTCCTGGGTGCATAGTTCCATATCCCACTTTGTCGTTGAAAACGCTACAGTTGTAGCGCAAAAAGCGACATCCACCTCCCTGAAATAAAAGTAGGCTTGGACATGGAAAGAATATTTGATTAAAGATGATATAGAAGAGGCCTAATTTACGTTTTCTCAAATAAACTTCTCACAACTATAAAAACTTGAAATTTATTTAAACCAGTTAGAATGGATTGGTCTAATACCAATTGGCCCAATGGAAATTACCCTAAAATTCATAAAAGATAGTATAAAACAATTCGTCGAAAAATATGAAGTCCTAAATTAAAAAAAATGCTTGAATTTTTAACTTAACACTTACTTTAACATTAATCGTAAATAAAAACTATAACACTAACCATAGTTGGAGAAATCGTACTTTTGGTCGAGTTCGTTTTAGAACAATTGTCAGAATCCAGATTTATAGAATTTCGTAAAGTTGTATTCCTCTTTAGTCCAGTTTAGGGCGTGAGTAAGGTTGGTTAGATACTGGGTTTCGATAACTCAAGGTCTTGGGTTCGATCCTCCATAAAGCCTACTTTCCTCATTTCGATACAAGCAGCGCAATTGTGCCTTCTCGATGAAAACACCCCACGGTACCTTTACCTTTAATCGAGTCAAAATTTATAATTACGACAAAAACCGAAGTTAAGAAAGCAAAAAAAATTCCACCGTTCATTTCATATAAAATTTATTAGGTAAACAAGCGAGTATCAGTTTCCTTTATTGTTAGATGGAAGATAAGATTAAGTTAGAAAAGTATTTATGCCCTTTTATAATACCAAAAATTAATATAAAAAATATATAAAGATAAAATATTTAGAAGTTTAATTGTAAAAAAAAGTCCAGAACATTTTCAATTGCGTTTGCATTTTTGAATGAACTAACGCGAAAAGAAAAGTTTTTCACAAAAGGTAAAAATTAAATTCCATTTAAACTTTGGCAGAATAGTTTTCACGGATAGCATACACATATATACTGTGTTACGATTTTCTAAACTGTGATCTTTTTAGTGGTGCATAACCTACCATGATTCCCACATTTATAAGCCTTCTGAAAATGTACTATTTTTTAATAACTCAGATATAATTAAAAGTTGGTGAAAATGAGAATATTCACGCAGAATTCGCTGCTTTAGGAAGCGAAAAGCATTTTGTCAAGTAATTAGAGCCGCTTAAATGTTGTTCTTCTTGAAACTCATCTTTGGTTAGGCTGTTGTTGATGAGCTCCAGGAATTCCTCTTGTAACGGAGATCTTCCAAAGTGCATTGAAAATGATTTCGGGCAAGTTCTCACATCTGCACCTTCCCATGAAAATTGTATGGAAACTCTTTTTAAAAACTTAACAAAGATTTTTTGATCTCTTGTTGCAGCTCCTCTGAAAGTAGTTCTTCACCAACATCTAAGTCAGTCGTTTGAACGGAGCTACATTTCCCCTCCCTAGTTTCTTCTTCCAAATAACTAGCTTTCCGAGAGCTTTGAGGGGATCACTATTCATTATTTTGTTGGTAACGCTGAACTATAGCTACCGAATAAGTCCATTCAAACATGTCTGTCAAGTAGGCAAGATTACATTTAAATGGCTCTGAATAGTCCTTTTAATAACCGCCCATCCATTTCCTTTGAGCTGCCTCAAATGTCTGCAATGCGCTAAAATACACTATCGAAAACATTGTTTTTTGACATCTAGAGAACAGATCTGTAAGCGAAGAGATTTTTCTAAGCAGAATTAATGTCTTGGCATCTTGAGTGCCCCTCCTTTGATATGGTTGATGAAGTTCACGGTTTCCAAGGTGACTTGAGAGCAGCAGGGAGTGTCTTGAAGACAAGAGCGGTACAGTGAATCATGTAGTGTGTTGTAAAGACATGCAGGTTCCTCTTGACCATAGTACGAATCCTAGCTTAGAGTCGAGAAGGCTGGAAGGTCAATCCGTGCAGGTACCAACAAACTTTGGCCACAAAAGCTTTTCCTTTTGACAGGAGAGACTTATCTGAAACCTTTTGACACACTTCTAATCGTGGACAAGAAGAGCACACTCTATCATGCAAGATTTAACGAAGGCAATAAAAATTTTGCTGCTTTGCAATAAAAAGGGAGATCTTGTTAGAGACCGCAACGTTTTTGCTGTCATGAAAGAGAGCTCATGTTCTATGATCGAATCTCGATCGCTTGAGCTGGTGTTTTCTTATTTTAAAGTAGGCCAGATCCTTACTGGTCAATTCCGGTTAAACTTTGTGGAGAATCTCCTTCCGCTTGAATGGTTTCTTCAGACTCTCATTAGCAAGAGCTTCTTTCAAATGACTTACTAAAGCAACAGCAGGACATTATCAACGAACAAGGAGAAGCCGAAGTTATGAAAACTTTTGTTATGTGTTTTTCTTTGACTTCTTAAAAAGCATTAGTTACGAAAATAGTCATATCACTAGGTCTGTCGCTAAACTTTTAATACGTGTTCCTAAAAGTACAGTTATAAAAAATTTAGAAAAAATTGAATAAAAAACTTAAAAGAAAAAAAAATCCCTAAATATCATGAAAAATTTCCTCAAAATCTTAAACACTTTATGACCTTCAGAAAATGGCTGACTCCTTTAGGGTTCATTACCCTTAGTTTGGGGACCATTGTACTACTGTTAAGATATATAGACAATATATATATATTAAGTTTATATAGATTTAGTCAATATCTCAACTATCAATTTTGAACTTGATTGATAAAGCTTATTTAAATAAGTCAATTATATGCCAATAGCTCCACAATTTGTAAAACACATACACGATTTTAAATCGTTTTCATGCATGGCATTCATTAGCTAGGAAGTATTCCCAATTTCAAAAAGTAAATTTGAGAGTAATTATAAAATGTTACCTGATAATCAACTCCATGCTTATTAAGTGCAATGTTGAGTGTGTAGGTAGAAGCATCATCATGAGGAGTGAGGTAAGATTGCTTTTCTGGCATGTAGCGTACAATGAAGTTGAGAAGCGCTTTTGGTGGCTATCAGAAAAAAGAGGAATAGTTAAGAAATATATAAGCATCCAACATGTTTCCAAATACATATTGCATTTAGTGGAAAGTTTTGCTCACTATCTTTTGTTTAACGTGTACAATATATTACTGTACAGGAAGAAAGTTTGCATACAACTTATATACTCTTATATTTGTTGTAGAGAACAAGGAAATTATTACCTGCTTTGGTAAGTAAGGAAGCCTTGCTCAAATAAGTGGTAAAAGAACTGAACTGCTAACTAAGATCGCTCAAGACATGTTGGCCTCATTCCAATTAATCTCCACTAAGCTCGGAAATATCTTAGACCAAACTATGACTTCAGAATCACGCTATGTCGCTATGCAATCAAATACCGAATGATTCACTGTGGTAAGAGCTCTTGAAGTTTTGCTCACAATAACAATCCAGAAAAACTACAGCACCTTTGAGCTGTGATTCATTTGTTTAGATCTTACTACTTTAAGTGTTTTATTTTTCCATCTTTCAAAAAAAATGACTCACCAGCGTTACTTATGATTAAATTTCTCATTTGTGATGGTGATAATCATTCTCTCTGCACTACAATCCATCGAGTAGAATGAGAAACTTTTTACAGGAATATGATCCCGTTCATAAGGTTTTGTTCAATTGAAACTGCATTGACTAAATTCTTACTATAAAGCCTCTTGTGAGCAGCAGAAGAACAGAAATTTTCATCAATTTTCCGAGATCAGATCAATAATGATGGAGAGGCTAAACTCTCGCTCATCAATGACATGGAAGTTGAAATGTATATCTTAAGTAGCTCATATTTAATTATTGCTGAAGCTAATGATGAACAAGTCATTAATGGGAAGACAAACTTCAGGGTTGGATGAAACACTGATGTAACTGCAAAGACACCCTCGCCTCATAACCTTAATTTCTCACCACTTTCTCTTTTAAACTCTCTAATTTTATACATTAGTCTTCTTGTTCTCAACAACTCAATTTTAAATTTCAATGATTTGTATGAATTGAATAGCTATTTTGACATCCGAAGACCTGCAACTCGATTCTTTTAGAAAAAATGGCGAAATTTATATTTTAAGCCTTCCGAAATAAAACCCTACTTATTAATCTTAGAGTCTAAACATTTGATTTTGTCGCCTGTTTTAACTAATTAAGTATTGTGAATTTCATTTTTTCCATACAATAATTTGTCATAGTACACAATCCTAGGCACACAAGCCAAACTAGCCGACAACTTTTACATAAGGTAATCATTCTTTAATTTTTTATTCTTAATATATATATATTCTTATATTCTTAATATTCTCATAACCTGTACGGTTGAACACGGATAAACAACTTGATTGTCATCTCCAACCTGTATACTATGATGGTTTCTATTCCATAAACAAATGACTAGGGAGACAATGTTCAACTTCCTGTTCATATTTTGCTAGATGTAAGATTTGATATACCTCATTCGGGGAGACGATGTTACAAAAGTTAATACGTGTATTTTTGTAATTTGCACGATTTTATAATAATATATTTGTCAAATAATAATCAAAATAAAATTCTATAATGAAAGAATCGAAAAATATTCTTTAAAAAATGAAAAAATATTTTTTCTTTTCAAATATATCCTTGGATCTCGCTACTTTTAGAATAGAAAGATGAATCTTGTCTCTCTAATCATTTTTTATCAAATCATGCATATAGGAAACTAAGAGTAACCTATCATGCATATAGGAAACAAAAGTTGTTCTATTAACACACTTATAAACTTCAGCAGCCATTTTTACATCACTACAGATTCGGTAATTCGCCTTTCTAAAGAGGATCGAAATTACAATATTTGCTATCAATTTCTTCTGTTGAACTCACTGTGGTTACTAGAGATGGTTTACTCAGCTGATCTTGTGAAAATAATAACGCATTCTCTATCATTCTCATGCCCGCACTGTGCAGAAAGCACAGCACAAGAAGACTAAGAGTTGACTAGTGTACCGCAATACCAAATGGTTATAGCATTTGTGAGGATCGATGAATTGTTTATTAAGCAACGAACAATAGCTCCCATAATTACTACAGGGCTGGCTATTAATTACTTTACCTACAAATGGCTGAATTTGTTTTTTCCACTCTTCTTGTTTGTCTGAGGACTGACATTCAGAGAAGTTATTCTTCTAAGATTTAGTTAAGGGTCTCTGTCGTTATGCCAACTGGGTGACGAGAGCAGTGTCACCATTTACTTAACCAGAACAATCCTGCAGACATCGATTTATTATCTAGTTTCTCCTTTGGATAGAACAAAATATTGACAATCTGTCTAATACCGTTCACGTTCTAAAATACAACCTGTACATAGCACTGTAGACCAAATAAGTAGAGTTGCTCAGGGTGCTTGGGTTAGTGCAGTTTGGCCATCTCCCATACGAAGCTTATTTGCTAAGTTATCCTAAATCCGATGCCGGCACGGAAAAAAAAACTACCTGCAACGACCATGGAATTGACAATATTTTCATCCCCAGCACTCAATTTAGGAGCATATCCTTGGCGCAGACGAGATTTTTCTTATTTAAGCAAGCAGAGAGGTAAATACTACACTCTGGCATCTCCAAACATTTTGAAGAGCAAGATGTGCATTACTCTCAGTTCTGTAAAATTATGGTCAGTAACAGCTGAAAAAATCCGAGTGTAGTTGTTATAGATTGTTAGTTTTAGAATTAGTATAGTTAGAATATTGTTAGTCTTAGAGTTGGTGTTAGTATAGTTAAAATATTGTTAGTTTTAATGTTGGTGTTAGCATAGTTAGAATATTGTTAGTGTTAGTATAGTTATAATATTTTTAGGGTTAGTTTTAGTGTTAGAATATAGTGTTAGTATAGTTAGAATAGTGGTATAGTTATAATATTGTAGTCTTAGAGTTGGTGTTAGTATAGTTAGAATATTGTTAGTTTTAACGTTAGTTTTAGTATATTGTTAGTGTTAGTATAGTTAGAATATTGTTAGAGTTAGTTTTAGTATAGTTAGAATATTGTTAATCTTAGAGTTGGTGTTAATATAGTTAGAATATTGTTTTAACGTTTGTTAGCATAGTTAGAATATTGTTAGCGTTAGTATAGTTAGGATATTGTTAGTGTTAGTATAGTTAGAATATTCTTAGTTTTAGAGTTAGATTTAGCATAGTTAGAATATTGTTAGTTTTAGATTAGGTTTACCATAGTTATAATATTGTTAGTCTTAGAGTCGATGTTAGTATAGTATATTATAGTATAGCATATTTTCAAATCCAACCATAAAATGGAAGATTGTGGGGCAGTTTTTTGTGGGTCAGTAATTAGTTAGACCCTTATAACCTACAAAAATATAGCAAATTAGTCCTTAGTGAGAAAGAGTGATTGATTACATAGATGCTTAATACTAGATGAACAAAGGTCCGAATGGAGTTATAAGCGTGAAACTTGTGCTCTGTAGACGAATACATTTCATTGGTGGCACGTAAGGATATACAAAATTGTGTTATAAATAGCGTAAGATAACATACGCATCTTCGTGTCCGGTTATTTGGCCGAAAGATCAATTGTCTGTTCTGTTCGGCCAATTGTCCGTTCGGTGAAATGTCTGTTCGGACAAATGTATGTCGGCTAAATGTCCATTCGGTCAGATGTCAGTCTGCCAAATGTCCGGGTACTGTTATAGGAGACAAATCTCAGCATATATACTACGAGTTAATTCACCTCTGCCATTTTGACAAGATTTTCTGGCTTGATCCAATCACAACTAACCAAACCAGGACACATCAGCTTTGGGATTCCTTGACGTCCAATTCTTTAACATGCTCTTCAATCGTCCAATCTGACGATGTATCAGTTATTCTCAACATACCGAAAGGTCCTCCACACTGTTGCTTAACAAAGCTAGATATCACAATCTATTTAAGCAATCACATAGATAGCGAAACCACATCAGTGAATTCTCACATCACCAATAGCTTTATCGAATCATCGTCATCATTAATCACACATTCTAGTAATTTCATGACCTCTACTTATGTGGGTTCTTTCAAGATTACAACTAATTGTCTTGACCTAATCATCTAAAAAGCTGACAACTCATGGAGAGAGATAGGATTACTACCACAGACAGAGTAGTCCACATTACAAAAAACTTAAGTTATGCTCTAAAATTTTTTAGTTTTTGTTGAAGCTCTATAACTTTTTCTGATAGACTTTTTTTCCTTAAAAGTTATTATAAAAGGCAAATCATTGCAAAATGTTAACAGTTATTTTACTTTTTGTAGATTTTTGTAGCTTGTATCAATTTAGCTTTAAACTATTTTTGAATGATGCTGAGTAAAATGAAATAATGCGATCTAATTTTTTTGTTTGCACAATTATAACTTCGTTTTCCCTTGCCCCTGAATCAATCACATTTTTTCATATAAACATCTGAGGGTGTCTAGTAGACTCTTTGTCTTTAGACTACATTCACTCATATAAAACTATCCAACCTTCAGTTATTTGTTTTCTCTATGAATCAAATATCCTTTCATCAATTCCTGTAATGTGGCTGGTAGACTACTTCATTTTTCATGAAAAGCCTATTCCACCCCCTAACATTTTTGGATTTTTTTAAACTATGTATATTCGATGGTTGTAGGTAAAAATGCCCCCAGAAAAAATGCCCCCGAAATAATTTTAATTTTCAGGATTTAGCCTCCTAATTTTTAATTTTCAGGATTTTTTTAAATTATATAAATATTTTTATTTGGTACCGTTTTGAAAGGCTAAATTTATAAAATTTCTTAATTTATAGGGTTTTTTCTTTATAAAGTTCTTGAAAACAATAGCAAAGGTGCAGATTTGTGGGAATGTGTTCTTAAAATCAGTTAAAATACAAATTATATTTAGAAAGTGTTGTGATACACACAAAGGCCAAAAATATTTGCTGCTTTATAAAAAAAATTGTCGTATGCTGAGTTTTTTAGTTTACTTTAATTAAATTTTAAATGTTTTAGATGAAAAGTTAATTTTTTTTTTACAAAAAATCTTTATTTGACATATCTTTTTTAAAAATTTTAATTAATAATTTATTGAAATTTTTTGTGTTGCGCATTTTTTCCTAATTTTAAATTGGGGCATTTTTTTCGGGGGCATTTTTTCCTACTTTTTAATTGGGGCATTTTTTCTGCGCACTATATTCGATATGCAAGTTTAATTAAATTATTTTCGCTGGAAGTATAGTTTTTAAATTCACCAATTTTGTAAAAAAAAATATAAAGCAGTCTTATAAATTTAGGACTTTAGGTATGCGCTGAATTCACTTTATTTTAAAAAATTGCTTGAATATTTGGTCTCCCGTGGTATTTCCAGACCACTAATTTTGAAAATTGGAAGAAAAAAATTTCGCCCCCAATAATTTTGAGGATGTGCGCACCTGGCTTAGCCCCCTTCTGCCCCCTCTGGCTACGGGCCTGCATTCACCTTAGAAAAAATTTGAGAAAATGATATCATAATTGCCATGAGCGAAATTAAATCAAAAAATCTTGTGATGTAAGTAATTTAACTTTATACAAATTGAGTTTAATAATAAATAACGTGATAAAGTACTTGATCAGTGCTTTCAATTCTTGAATAGAGTACATCGCTTATCCATCTTATTTTAAGTTAGGAAAAGTTATTCCGATTTTTAAAAAAGGAGATTAATTCTTAGTAAATAACTATAGACCAATCAGTATGTATAATTAATACTTTTTCTAAAGTCTGAAAATTTGCTTTTAAACAAATCTTTTCTTATATAGAAAGCTTTAACTTGTTCTACAGATACCAATTTGGTTAGACCTAAGTACAACACTGAACATCTTCACACTTTTTTTCTTGAAATGATTCAACATTTCTTAGAACAATGTGATGTTGTAGTAGCAATTTTTCTTGATTTGCCTAAGGCTTTCAATAAAACTTCACATGATAAGCTCTTAATAAAGTTAAGATATTTTAGTTTTTCTAATTCTACTTTACTTTTTTTAAGTTTTACTTATGTAGAAAGCAATTTGCTTGTATAAATAATACAATTTCCTCTATAAAATCATTCATTCTCAACGATCAGTTCTATGTCCCTTATTGTTCTGTCTCTATATAAATGTTATCCCCCACTTACTTGATTTTTAATTATTTGATGTCGCTTTCATGAAAAAAGTACATAATGAAGGAAAAATATATCTGATGAAATATGCTTGAATATAAATTTGGTTAAAATTGTGGAACTTATACTCTTTGGAAATTAATTCTTCGAAATGATATATTCTATAAAAAAAATATATCCATCAAAATACGAATTTCAATGATATTAGAATTGATATTGTAAATAAAATGAATTTTCTAGGACTGGTTATAAAAGATAAGCTCACATGGTATGACGATAAAATCATTTATCAATAAAATTAAATTGTGTATATGGTGTATTAAGTTTTAAAAACGAATTTACTGCTGAGATCGAATTGTTATTCTATAAATCTCTAGTCTTACCACATCTATATTATAGTGTGACAAACTGGGTAAGTATTTCCAAATTGGAAAATTTACATAAAAATTTATGTTTCAGAAGCCACCCCTCACCTCATCTTATCCACAATAAATGTTTGATGGTTAAATATATATAAATTTTTTATATAAATACATTCATGGAAAACACTGCATTTCATTTGTTTCTGAATCAACACAATATTTCCTAGGATCTATGAAAAAGTTTGTAATTTTCTAAAATACAGAGGAATTATATACTGGAACAATAATTTCCAGAAATTGAATTTTCACTATAATACTTTGTATAACTTTAAAATCAAGTTTTATATTAATCAGTATGTTAATAGATATAAGATATATATATCAAGATTTCTTAGAATAGTTGGCAATGTTTTTACACTTTGCTTAAAATTCTTGTTAATAAAACATAGTACAAATAATATCATTTACATGTGCTTTTTAGCGCATAACTTAAGAATTGGAATAGTTAATTTATATAAATTTAAAGTTTGTAGAATATTTCTTCAAAAAATTGTAAACATTCAATTTCTATTTAAAATGGCCAAATTTAAACCTACGGCTACATACCTGTCAATTTATAGACCTATATCCTAAATAAAATTTTAATTTACTTTACTTACTGAATATATGTGTAGGTAGAATATGAAGATTATATAGGATGATTCTTTGTTTTTCTGTTTTACTAATCAAGCTTGATAACATTTCGTTGGTAAAAATTTTAAAATTTAATTTTAAGCAACAATGCATTTCAGTACAGAGTAATTAATCCATCTAACCAATTCATTTGATATGAAGCAGGCGTGTTGACAATTAGTGAGATGAAAGGCGGAGAAATATCTTTTCGCTCCTAATCAATATTGCATTGCATAGTGGTGTTGTCGAATAATCTGCTGTATGATAAATAAGGTCTGCCTGTTTTACCAATGAGTCCTCTATTATTAATTAATTAAGTTGTTTGTGGCATTCGCACCCATCCTTTCGGATATCGTGGCCCGCCCGGAATGCTGAGTCCAAGTCTACCTGGACTTTCCATCCCACTAAACGCCTACCGGCCCTTGTTACAAAAGAATAGCTCTACCTTGTTATATATATTATTTTACAAGAATTTATGTTACAATATATAAATACATCTGAGTGAACGATACTTCCTAACGCGAACGCTCCCAATTTGGGAAACAAACTTATTGTCTAGTGATAGCTTGATTACTAACCACGTAGAATCGGGTCGCTACCTAACCGTAAAAACCTTTGAATTCTTCAGAGGAAGAAAACCAGGGTAAAAAACCGGCACGAGTCCTCTAATACAACCATTTCCATATGATCTTTAGAAGACAAAGGCATGTTTAACCTTCAAACACCAAATATAAAATCGGTTCAACCAAAAATTCAGCTCTCTAAAGATTTACAAAAGAGATTTTTAGTTATGGTATAAAACCTTCACTTGGTTAGAGCATATCATATCTTATAGACTATATGAATGATTTTGTTCTCTTGTTGAGCTTGAAGAGTTATTATTTGAAACAAGAACAAAACAATATGTTTATATGTTCTATAATATAATAAATCCTTAAACATTATAAGCACATGAATTCACAAACTTTCCGAAAAATTTTGGGGTAGCGGTCTAACTATAATTATATAATAGCTCGGGGTCTCATTTAAAAAAAAAAAAATCAACATAAAAACTACTGTACTAAAAAAGTGACACTATTGTTTATTCAAAAAATGTCTGAACAATCCAAATCTCAATGGGATCGATGACATCTGATTTGTCTAAACCAGTTTGTCTAAATTTGGCTGTTTTGGCCAATGCAACATTTATACCATTACTCACTTCCGATCTATTTAGGTATTTGGTTTCAATGGCAAGTAGCATGGAAAACGCTTGGTAACACTCATAGTGGCAAATCGAATCAGCTTTCAGAGCAATCTTTGCAAACATAGGACTCTACCATTTCAATCGAAAAATTTCTGAGATATTTCAGAAAAACATGTTTTGCACCTCCTCAATCATTAACCAAATCAATAAATGTTATAAGTTGGAGGCAGATTATAATGAGTTATAAATTTTTTTAAATGTTTTTAATTTTTAAAAATAAAGAGTTTAGGGGGGAGGGCTCTTCCCCACGCGACGTTAATGCAGTAAAACAAAATGTCAAGTGTGAGTCGTCATATTTCATTTATTTAGCTATTAAGAAAAATGCACATTTACTTTATAAAAATAAAAGTTACAAAGTTAATATAAGGTTAATAAAGTAATGGTAATATAAGTAGGTCTGCCGCATTTAATTCGTATGCTCTTGAATGATGAACTCTTCTGAATTACGTTCTGAAATCCATGGTGTTATGTTTTTTATTGGCTTTAAGTTTGTCATCCAAACGAAAATAAATTTAATGGCTGAAATTGTAGTTTCCTACGCTTTTTATATTACGATTTTAGCCAATAAAACTCTTTTCTGGATAAATGACAAACTTAAAACATAAACTAAGTTAATGGAAACTAACAAAGTCTTTAGATTCCATATTCAAAAATCTAGACATGCAACTCTTTCTCACATCAAAACGACAATAAAAATGCGAACTTAAAGAATAAACATCTAATATTACAAGGGGTCAATAGAAGATGACAAAATACATCTTGTATATAATGAGTGTTATCGACTCCAAATAAAAATAAACATTTAGACAAGGAAATCAAGATAACTCACATCTTCCGTGTGCCCAATAAAGAGAATTTTTTGAATGGGGGAAACAAATTTTCGCAAAAATTCTAGATACACTTCTTGCAAGCCAACTTGAGTCATGTGTATGTCATCAGTCGGAACATTTTCATAACCGGTGGACAATCTGGAATCCTAAAATACATTTAAAATAAATTCCAAATTATTATTTTTTCATAAAATGCAAGAAAAAGAGAAAAATAAGTGGGAATAAATTTTTATAATAAAGAGTTAAAACTTTTTTCCATCAGATCAAAAAATTTATGTCCTAATTTGAATACATTGCCACTAAAATTTAAGAATAGTACAGAAAAGGACGAATGAAAATCTACTTAAGAAAACATTCCAGAAGCATCAGCTAGCAAAGTGTACCACAGCATTAAAACCACTTAAAGGAAATAAACTCAAGAAAATAAATTACTACCATATATCGTGAAAGCGAGTAAGCTGGAATAAAAAATAAGAAAGCTTAGTGGAATGATAAAGACAAGACTAAGTTGAGGATATGAAGAATTTAAATTTTAATAACAATGAATTCATGAAAAGGTTAGAGTTAAAAATCTGTTTTTTAACTAAAGACATGATATCACCAGTTTTGGTCAATATATCCTTTGGTATGAGGGATGTATAAAAGGATAGAAAAAATCAACAAGTTATAAAATTTTTCAATGTACACAACGTAAATACTTTATAAAATGATAAATAAATTGAAAGTATATATAATGTAAAATGATTAATTAGAATAATGAAATAATATTAGTATTTTTTGTCAATTTTCTTTAGAAGCACATGAAGAATTAAATATAAGCACAAACTCGATATAAGCACATATACCTACAGTCCTATTTATTTTAAAGTATCTTTAAATACAAAAAAAACATTATAAGCACAAATCTTTATAATCACGTTTTGCGTTATACATAAACTCATATTTATAGATAAAAAACAGCTATAACAATCTTCAATCCATGAATACTTTTCTTAAAAACCCTGTTTTTCAATAAAATTCCTTTTTTATTTAATTTTTTTTAATTGTTTGTATTTAATTAGTTAGATAATAAATAATTTTAATAAATAATAGTTTTCCGATATAAGCACTAGTTTGGATAGTCCCTGGCAAGTGCTATCGAATGTCGACTGTATTTTGGTTGTAAGAAAATGAAGTGAAATGTTGAATTAATTCAAATGAAACAGATTTTTCTTTTTGAGCATAAATCTTTAATCGAAGGTTGCAGAAAAATTATTTTTAATGAATTTTTTATTATATTCGTAAATCTGATTCCTTAAAATAAATAAAGTAGAAAATCGAAAACTTATGAGTTGAAAATAAATAAATAATCTAAAGTGGATGATTCTAAAATAATTGTGAAGGTTTACAGCACTATATTAGTGCAGTAAAAAGAAACTAATTAATTGTACCTGATTACCGCCGCCAGACCAGAGAGAAAATTTATTCGCCAGAAATATGATTTCAGTAGCAAATTTTTGAGAAACGAGAGGGAACAAAAATACATCCGGACAAGGCTGTCTGGTATTGGAGACCGTCATAGAGCCAAGTGTGGATTGCCATTCCTTGTGAATGTAGCGCGATTGCCAGTCCAAAGGATTTGCAAAAATCTCATACAACTCAGGAGATGGAAGACTTTCGTTGAAATTATCAGAAGATATCAAATGACCAAAGTAATTCAAATTGCTGAGATACATAAAGTGGCCCTCAAAAAAGAAATATAAATTTATTATAAATAAAAACATTTAGCTCTAAAGTATAGTCAGCGGCGATATAATTAGGTCTTAAATGGGTCCGAGGATTCGAGAAGAAAGAATTACATTTTAAAATGAGTGTAACTTACATTATTTCGCAAGTTATAGCAAAAAGCCATGTCATTTGTAAAATGTGGTGAGGAAAAGGAAAAGTGATAAATCGTCATATCTTCGTGAAGAAGTTTTTCCTTTTGAATCAGGTAGGCTTGATAAATGTATGGAACGTTGTAAATACCTCTAAAATGGAAAAGGAAAGTTAATTTTATATTGAAAAGATTACATGCTTTATATATATAAAAAAATAGTTTATATCTTTATACGCAAATAATATTACGTAAAGTAAGAAATTTTATTCGTAAAAACAAAAATTAGTATAGAGATAAGTATAATATCTAAAAATAGATATTAGTGCTCAACAAGTAAAAAAAAATATTTTTTTAGGCTAAATATCTAAAATGTTAGAAATTTAGTTTGTGAAATTAAATTGTCGCGAATTCGTTATATGCTAGTTTTTTTCTGTAATAAACTTTAAAGTTCTTTATTATACTAGCAGCAAGTGGTTGTAGGATGCATGTTGTTACTTTTGGTGACAACTTTAAGCTTAATGTTGACAAGTTTAATTTTATATGGACTGCACAGCTATCCAAAATAACACATATTTTTCAATTTTCATGGGATTATTTTCTATGCCACTTTTTCATTATTCAAATATGATAGAAGTCCTCCAAGCTCTTTTATTTGCAACATAATCAAATGGGTAAATGTTTAATGCTAACAAAAGCTCTCGGTTTTTTGAAAAGGCCTATTGTTAGCAAAGGTAACTTTTCACTAGCATCCATATTGCAGCAAAGAACTAAGGATAGTCTAGATTTCAATTGTTTTTCTCCATGATATTCTGTCTGTTTAAAACCCAAAATTTATCGGAAAGTAAATTACAAAACAAGGCTCTTTCAACAAAATTAAAAATGTTTTTTGGTTCATACTCTAAAAGAATTTATTTCAAGTCATTTTTAACCCAGTCTGTTATCAATGACTGATTTAAAATGCGAAGTTAACCAAATTTTGAAATAATATTTTTGACAGATATGCCCATTGAAAGATAAGGTGAAAAAAGTTCATAACAAATATAAAAATGAGAAAAACTGGAAACTTCATTAGTGATACTGCTAATTTTTTTCGGAGTATAAACTCCTTTTACAAAGCAAATATATAAAAGGATAAAATAGTGAAAATGAGGAAGTTGAATATAAGAAATCTTTGGGTTAAGGAGATGGGATGTTGAGGTTAAACAATCGTTGCGTTAAGGAGAGATTGATATACTTGATAAGGCAATACATACACACACATATATAAATAATATTAAGAGAAATATAACAAATGAGAAAGTGTATATAAAGATTAATATGAATAAATATAAATTACGCTTATTCATCCCTTTTAGTCGCCTCATACGACAGGTAGGTGATACGCTAACACTATTCTTAACCCTTGGCCAGGGGGGGATAAAAAACAATCACACACATATGTACTATATGTAAAATATAATCAACAATTTAAATATATATAAAACTATACCTTGCTAACTAGTATTAAATTAAGAATTACTTTTTGGGTTTTTTGATTCTATAAAATATTTCTCTTTTGAGACTCTGCTAACATAACCATTAGTTTTACATAATAATTTAATCTTCAACTCAGGGCAAATGTTTTTGTGCTTATTATTATTATATTTTCCCAAAAGTTTTGTTATGTCAAATTTCTGGGCGTCCTAATGTTCACGTGTTCTTATAAATAACGGTCTTTTATTTTCATCTATATATTTATCATTACATATCAAACAGTTTATAAGATAAACAAATCACTTATATTATAACTAGGTAATATACAAGCACACGTGGAATTACAAGGGTATCTAGTTTTATAATTTTTAACAAGCCTCCTTTTTAAGTTAGCTAATGACTTATTTGTAACAGTATATCAAGATTATTATTTTTAACGTATCTTTTAACCTTAAATTGAATATTTTCATTATAAAAAAAATAATTAGTTTCTTTTTATAAGCTTTATTATCAAGATTCAATTTTTTTTGAATGTTAATAACTAAGAATTTTTTCAATATTTTGTATCGAGAAAATTACTGATAAACAATTTAGATGTAGAAAATTATCATATCTAATTTTTATATCAGAATGATTATTATGGTATATCTCAGAGCAAACAGACCATCCAATTCAAACGGATAACAATTATTCAAAAATTTACTTTTTAGATACATTTATATTTAATTTATACTCCTATTATATTATTATATTTTGAAAACTTACGTGAAAAATGAGTCCGAAATTTAAATTGGCAAGCTTGATTTGGTATAAAAATGTGTATTTTTTTAATTTGAATAATATTCAAAGATATACTTTTCAGGCGTAAGCCACACATTTGATTGACACTTTCAAAAAATTTTACACACTAATAGCGAAAACTGAGCAGAGAAATAAAATCAGAAGGGTTAAATTGGTATAAAAAATTAATTTTATTTAAAATTCGAATAATATTCTTGGAGAAAAATATGAGATGTAAACGGCAAAATTGATTTTTACTTTTGGACACTCTTATTTAATATAAAAATATATATTTTATTTAAAATTTGAATAATATTCTTGGAGAAAAATTTCAGGCGAAAACTGCAAATTTGATTGGTATTTTCATAAATACCCATAATAACGAAAATGGGCTCGAGAAATGAAATCAGCATGGTCATTTGGAATAAAGAATTAATTTTATTTTAAATTTAATAGCAATTTTATCATCAATCAAAATTTTAATTTACATTTGCTACATAGTTTTCATGTTTGTTTGAAAAATATGTAAATGTTATGTATTGGAATATAAATATGATTATAAAATTTCAAGATTGTAGCTAATGTAAATAGTAAGTTATAAGTTTTGTATAAATTTTGTTGAAAAAAATATACATTTAATTTTGATTGACAGTTTTTGACATAAGAGGGTCATTCAACTACCCTAAAAATAGTATCAAAAGATGCAGCTAACGATTTTAGGAAAAGGCACACTATTTTAAGCCATATAATTGATCCAATTTTGTACAATATAAATTTTAGTTGAAGGGTGGGGGTGGGCTAAAATGCCTCTTTAAATCATAGGGTTAATAAGATCTAATACAACAATAAATAATGTTAAGGTTATTGATATGGATATTAAAAAAAAAACTCACTTTTCTTTGTGATCAATGATATCAATGTAATTTGGAGACCGAGAGTAAAAGCCTGAATCATCCAAATATCCCCAAAAATTACTCCAATACTTTTCTGGACGGACAAGTAGAGGTGCTATCACAGTTCTAAATATTTGAAAACGTAAAAAATCGAAGTCTAAAGCAAAATATCATGTGTAATTTTTAAAACAAAATCAAGCACTAATGGATATCATAAAGATTGCCTACTCATTATAGTGATGCGAAGATTAATCCAAACCGAGGAATCGAATTTACTCCATTTTCCGAATCGTCGAAATCGATTAGGACTCTGAAATGTTGAATGAACATGATTGATCAGAATTTAAATTCTGCTTTACTTTACGTTACATATTAAAAGTTTTAAATTTATAAAAACATATTTAATTAACGAAACATATTTATTGATATCGAATGTAAGTAAATAAGTATTAACACACCTACACTTATTTTAGATATATTAGATAGTATACAACATAATACACTATATAATTACATAAACTATAAATTAAATCACGCTAGCAAGCTTGCTAAAACAATGATCTCACTCAAGTCAAAACAATCACTTTTTTTTATTTAAATTACAAAGATTTGATACAAACTGTATATTTTTTGATATAAATGTTGTAGTATGGAAGTGGTTTAAAACTGCTTGTGCAAAAAATATACCTATCTATCGACCTATTAATCAAGAAAAACAGTTATGTTTGCAACTAAACTCAAAATATGCGAATTTAAATCATCAAATAGATAGTTGGACAGATGGCACACCTGTTAATTCGTCAATGCAGTCTGTGGATAAAATAACAGCATGGATACAGACGCATCAAAAATCGTCTCACAGAAATTAACAAAAACTACTCAACCAATGATATATTTAATTATAATGAGACTGGATTATTCTTTCGGAGTCTACCAGAAAAAAAGACTTTCAGCCCAGATCAGTTCTGTAATGGTCAAAAAGCAACGCCAAACAGTACTTCTCTACTTCAAATTGACATTTAAAATTCGTTATCGCAGACTAATAATCGCGTCTTAGTGAGTTCTACGATGCAAATTGAGCTGAAGAACTATGTCACAGAACACTCTCATCGAATCCATTCACTGGATATTTCGAGCTTGGGACACCGTGAAGAATACTACTATTCAAAAATCTTTATGCAAGGAATTTGTAAAAATCTTTCAAAAATTATAGAAGATATTAACATTTTCCAAGTAATTTCAGCGCGTAAAATAAGAACTGTAAAATGTTTTCAATTTTTTCAAATTATATCATATTAATAAATGCGAATATTATTAAAATATTTTTCGTTTTTTGTCATTGGTTGTTTGAGTGATTCCTTCAAGAGTCATTTGAGAACATGGGATAAATTTTTCAAAATAAAAATTTAAAAACATCATACATAAAAATATAATAATAATAATATTATTATTTATCTTTTTTTTTAATTTAACTCAATGACACTCTGAGCAGTCATAATTTTTTTTGTTTGAAAAAATGTCTGATTTTTTTTGAATAATATATATTTTTAAATAGGCCCATATTTGTTATTAAGTTTTGATAAGTATTAATGAAAATTAATGTGTTTGGGGCTTGGTCCATAGGAAATACAAAGTTTATTATCACTAGAAAAAACTTTGAAGAATTCAATGAAATTTACAAAAATACTACTGCCACTGTCATTTTACAAAACGCAGCCTATCATTATGGACCTGGAAAAATTGGTTGATAAAAAAAATTAAAAAGAAACAAACAACTAAAGACTTGTTCTAAAAATATGAATTAAGTTTCTCAAATAAACATTTAAAAAAAATTCTTTTAATTTTGTATTTGAGTAAAAATAAAATATAGTAAAGTTTTCATTGGTAAAAGTGTATGCGAGTGAGGCTGGTATATTTATTCTTTTCAAGAGAATTAATCATATAAGTTTGAGAATCACTGAATAAAAGGGATATACAACAAATGTTGACAGGTAGAGTAATTTTGAAAAATGTTTTCACTAAACCGCGCTAGCCGTTTAGAGAAGTAGCTTAAGTCTCCATTTTTCAGTTTCGTTTCCCCTATTTTAAATGCGAAATTTGAAAGAGAATTATTATGATGAATTATTACCGATAAGTTGAAAATAGAATAAATGAAATAGCAAAATTAAAGAGTGGTAATGTCAAAACCATAAAATTACCGATTATATTGGATCAGTAAAGTCAAAGTTTCGGGATTATCTAAATGAGCTTCGGAATTAACAGAGAAATAGTAGGATGCAGTTGAAGATTTGAACATAAAACTAAAATAAACGTGAAAATAAAAACTCAACAAAAAAAAGCCGTTAAAAATTTGATAAGAAGCCGCCTGTCAACAAAATAGTTTATTATCTTGAATTTTAAAATCTAGCCAATTTATAGATCAAAGTTACATACGATTACATAAGATGATTCTTTTTTCTATGCTTCTAATCTAGTTTAGTTTGTTGGTAAAAATTTATTTTTAAGCAACAATGCATAAGTACAGATCGTTATATCATTTAAGAATCTTTTAATACACCCCTTTCCATACGGTCTTTTGAAGACAAAGACATTTTTAATCTTTGAACACAAAATATAAATTCGGCTCAACTAAAAATTTAGTTCCCTAAAGATTTACAAGAGATCGTTTTTAAAGTCAAGGTATAAAACCTTCACTTGTTAGATTATAGCATATATAGAGATAGAAGGGCTTAAGTACATCTCATTAGTAGTGATCAATGATTTTGTTGCCTTGTTGAGATAGAACAGTGGTAGACAAACTTTGTAAAAAATTTCGGCATGACGGTCTCTTTATAATTTTTTAATAGCTCGGCATCTCAATTAAAAAAATAAATCAACATAAAAATACTGTACTAAAAATATGTTCACCAAAAATGAAAGGAATATACGAAAACGGAGATCAGAACATTCTAAAGGCCGTCTGGTTTGCTTTACTGAAATTGCTGAGTTTAGAAACTTTTACTTTGGAAAGCTACCTCACGTCTCAGTGCAGCAAGAGTCTTTCAAATTCGTAATAATTTTCTTTGCATAGCTCAGAAAACAAACGAGAGTGCATTAATAAAATACCGTTTTAATGAAGCTTCGCGATGGATAGCGCACTGAGTACCAATTACATCTGAAGAATTAAGATCTAATTGATTATGAATTAATTTTGGTGTAAAAACTAGAACGAAAACAAGGAATTGCAAGAGCGCGGTCAGTACACACTCATAACGCATGTTTTGGCTTAATAACATGTAAGGTAAAAATGGTCGATCTAGCCAAATATTTCGCCTGCTGATGCTCTATTGTTAAGCGTTTTGCAAAACAAAAATGCTTTGCAGCATACGTCGTTTCATCAGGCTGGATCGCAAAAATCGAATTCCGAATCAATAAAATCACCTGTGATATTATGTCATCAGACATCTCTCCTATTGGCCTTGTAAAGGTAATTTCATCAGCATCCCTTGTATTAGCCTTCTATCTATCGTTTGACAGGAAGATATGTTCCAACTTTTCAAGTTCAGAACTTTTTAGCACATTCAATATAATATTTTTCAACAGGGTAATATAAACTGTTCTACAATCTTGTGGAAAATTTTGACAACAGGTATTTTTTTAGAAACTTTATAGAACGCTTTCAAACCACACTCAATATTTTGCAAAAACATTCATATGTTATGAAACCTGAATTTGTGTAATCATCAAGCTTGACGTTTAAAATAGTCAATAGCTTTGTTTACTGTTACTGAACTCGAGTGCTTAACTTCCAAGTGTCTTTTAATTTGCAAGGCTTTAGAAAAGTGGATGCAAGCACTTCAGAATACAAAAGAGAGTTAGATTCCTCTTCCCCACCAAACCTTAATGGAATAAAACCAAATTTCAGGCATGAGTCGTAATATATCATTTTCAAGCCATTAAGAAAAATGCACATTTAAATCTATAAAATCATGCACTAAAAGCAATAAAAAGTTAAAATAGTTTAGCTCAGTTCAAAGACTAAATTATTTATTCTTTTATGGGGTTTTTCGTTCAATAGTCATAAGTCTAGGGGCAACAAAAATTGACCTAAAAAATTCTGAAAAGTTGACAAATCAATGTAAAAAAATTAACCTTTAGAAAAAAAAAGTTGACCTAAAAATTTATTGAAATGAACTAACAATTACTGTTATAATATAACATGAAATACTTGAAAATGTTCTCCTTCGAAAAATTTCTGTCTTTGGACATAAGTTTTTTAAGCATGGAAAAAGATATCTCTCTACAGCTACTGTTGTAGCTTGACAATTTTGAAGGAGATCATAAAGATATAGAGACACACTTTTATCATCCATCTTCATTATTTGAACAAGATCGTTTGAATTTATTCTTCTATCCAAATAAGTTTTTATATCACATTCATCATCTTCAAAATGTAAATTTTCATACATTTCAAATGCCTTTAAATTTAAACTTTCTGTTTTTCGATCATCTCAATCAGTTGTCCATAACTTCTTTTGATACTAATCAAGTCCTTTATTAAACTTTCTTTATTAACTGCTTCTTTTACTCTTCTTACTAAAATTCCTTCTTCTTCATCAAAAGTTAGCATATTAGGGTATAGAACCTTCAGTTGTTTACCTGCAGAAATATTATATTTGGCAGCATCGCTTAAAAACAAGCAAAAATATTCTCTATTTATATCTAGTTGCTTAATTAAGTCGTCAAGAACAAATATCACCTTTTGCGAATTAATTGAGACATCAATGAACTTTGTCTTCACTGCATAAATAGCACATAGAAAAACGGAAGTAAGAGTCAAGAGTTCTGCTAACAGTGCTGCATTGCATCTATAACCTTATCTGTCGACCTACACATGCTACACCAAGACTAAATTCTCCTTTAGCATCATAAATTAACCACAAATATCTGTACAAAAAATATGTTTTCATTAGTAGGATAACATAAAAACCTTTTTTATTTAAAATACAAGTGTGATGCACAGATATAATATTGCTAAGCTTGACCAATACTTCTGGTGTATTCACGGGTGGTATAGAGATGAGATGCCTTATGTTAAAGTTTTATTATATCAAATATCGTCAAATTCAAAAATTGACCTAACAAAAAAAATTGACTATATGGAAAAAAGTTGACCCAACATAAAAAAGTTGACTTTAATTGACATAAAAAATACGAAAAAAAGTATATAAAACTGGAGATTTGTGTTAAATCGTAAATCTATATAATTGTGCAGTTAAATCTAAAAAGTTGACTTTATTGACTTTTAACCGCCTTAGTCATAACTTTGCAATCATCAGTCATAGATTTGCAATCAATTGAACATATATTTTCTCTCAGTTGTCATTTGCTTTCAATATAGTGAATCTCTGTCTTTTATTCTCATCTTAAAATTTTAATCTGCATTTTTAATATTTTTGTAAAAGAATTCTTCTGCATCTAAAGCTCGTAAGCGAATTTTAAATAAGATAAAAAATTTGGGGATAGAAAGAATAAAAGATGGCGAGTGTATTACAAGTATTTCTAGAAATTAGGGATTACATCAACCCACTGTTTGAAAAATTATTTCTTGATGGGAAAAAATAGGACACATTGATAATTATTATAATGAATGCAACTGGGAGATTTTAAAAGTGCCCTTTTAGAAATTAAAAGCAGTAGTTATGGCAAAAAATATAATGGATCCAATGTTTGTACTTGATAATGTAAGGATTCATCATTACAAGGATTATCTGATGTAACTGAAAACATAAATTTGTTTCACCTTCCATCGGATTCTCCATTTTTGACATTTTTATCTACAAAAAATGAATGTCGAATAAAACCTATGACTGATGATTGCCAAGATATAACTATTGATTGCGAAATGTGACTTATTGGCAAAAATGGCAAATGACCTAATATCGGTGCCATATATTGCGAAAAATAATACAATGAGTGACACCTTCTAGGTCCGATCTTTTAGAGAATCGCGAACTGCAGTTAGAGAACAACTGAGGGAAGAAAGTAGTGATGCAATCAGAATTACAAACAAGGAAATTTGATTTGATAAAATCCGTGTAATTATCAGCAGTTATGGGTAGATCGGCCGCTTAGAATACAAATATAATGTAAGGTAATGATGATACAGTGTTAATTAGATAAAAAATACATGACTGATACTGCAATTCGACTTCAAGTTATTTAAATAGAATATTTAGCATATTTGAAATATATGTGCAATGCGTTGTACAAGTTCTATGAAATTTCATATATTATAATATCTTATATAAGTATCAATTTATCATATTCTCAAAGGGTGAAAAAAATTTCATTAAAAATCTGGAAGTAAGGTTTTTGTTTTTTTTTTCCAATTTTGTAGATAAGAGATATAGTAGTCTAGTAAAACCAGATATGCTTTCTGTAATATGTATTACCATTGCCTAATTTTTGTTGTTTTTTGTGGTCTTGTCATAGTTTGTACGTGACTAAATTTCAAAATGGTATACATTTAGCTTACGTTGATCAAGTTCTATAAGATGTATGCCCCTGGTACTAATTTCTTGGATGTAACAATTGCTTCTCATTTTTATCTAATTAATTATTATTGGATGTTTCATATAAAATAAAAAAATGAAAAGAGATGTAATGGTAAAATGAGCCATTTTTAGAACTACTAAGATCAATGTTGTATTTTATGAGAAATGGAAAAGGAAATTACAGCGATTTGGTACGAATACTAGAATCTGTTTCATCAGAGCCAGCAATGTCTAAGTCAAGCAGCTGATATTGTTTAGAATATGTCTTCCTAAACTCCGACAAAACTTTCATGTGGAAGAGTGCCTAAAAAGAATTAAAAAATGCTATATACTTTATATCTTAAACGAAAATTAGTTCTTTTGTTATTTGTATTTTTTACATATAAAGTAGTTTTTATTGGTAATATACATTTGTTAATTCGTCATTAAAATTGCAGAAACTTTAGATATTACTCTTCATTATACTCATTGCCCCTTTTAATCAGGAGATTTATATTAAAGAAAATTTATAAAAGGAAACGATTATGTTTTTATAAAGTTGACTCTGGTCGTCAACCGGTTAACTAAATTTCCCAACCCTCACCGTTCTAATCAAGCAGCGCTTTTGTTTTTCCTATTATTTTGTTTACCGTTACGTAGTTTGTCAAAGCATTCTGCTTATCTATCTTCTATATGCTTAATATCAAAAATGACTTTCCTATCTTTATCTTTGATAAAACATTTCAAATTTCTTTTTAACTTTGTTTTGACGATTTTATTATCATTTATCCTTTCTTCTAATTTAGTTCCTTGTAAAGCCTCCGAGTTCCTTGTTCTCTACGAATAGCATTTTCTTCTTAGCCTCCACTTTTGTTATATTCTTTCGTCTGAATCAAGCAAAGTGTCTGATATCTTTTTTACACAACGTTTTTTTTTGGTTTTTTTTATTTGAGTTTGTACTTTCTAATACATTTTCATTAAATTTTATCAAAAGTATCCTAAAGTTTTGCAACATTTTTCAATGTTTTTTCCATCTTCTTCTTATGAACAGATATTTTCTCCAGATTTATCCAACTTCCACGTTCTGAATCTTGAAATATTTTTAACGTTATATTTCCAATCGTTGCTCATCCGCTTATGCAGTATCACATTTCTATAGTGCTTAACAATACTGCTAGCGGGAATGACTTCACATTCTTTTGCATTTTTGTCTTATCAAGATATAATTAATTGGACTATTCTCTCCTTCTCTCCTATATGTGATAAGATGCTCCGTGTTTTTCTGTACCTTGTATTGCAAAATATGAAAGCTTGACGTTGGCTATATCTTTCTTTCTCATTTTTCACTATTTTCCACTTTTGTGATAAAATACCAACTGGATGTTTTTCCCCTCTAGAAGATTTTATAATCCAACTAAATTTCTCGGATAGTATTTTTTCCCCTAAACATTGTTTCTTGAACAAACATTATATCGATGTTCATTCTTTGTCCTTCCTGAGGTGAACCATTAATTGTATCGACGCCCATTGTATCCAAAGATGTAGAGCTTTTTCTACCAGAAGCTACATGCTATAGCGTCCATTATTCGCTTCTCTAGATTATTCAGTTTGAAAACAGTCCGGTACAAGAAGGCGGATTTCTAATCTTTATGCAGACGCTATTAGAGACGAATATTATTGAGACATTTCGTGGAGAATAAGAGCTTGCAATCATTGTCTACCTGGCAATTGAAACAAGTGGAATCAAGCACTTAGTGTTTAGAAAATTATACCTTGATTGTTTTATTTGCAGCTAAGATGGGATTTGGCATGTCCCTCTAACTAGCCTCATTAAGATAGATAAAATCTATCACTTGCCTATACCTAAATACTACACACTATATAGGCTGGTGTGCCTGCATTAGTCAGCGGCTTATAGGCATCCCCACTACATATATGGGCGTAGAGTAGTTAAGAAAAAAATCAGAATATTACTTCGCTTTTGTTTTTAAATTGGTTATCAATTCTTGACTTCTATTAAGACAAACTCATTGAGCCTAAATGACAATGCTGGTGAATCCTTATTTAAAGAGCGTATTGAATTTATGGTACGGATGATGGAAACCATTTGAAGGAGGAGGGTAAGAGTAACCTCCACAATCACCTTTTCTGACTTATTACTTTTCAAAGATGGGATCTGGCTAGCTGTAATGAGTCCCTTCTTCAACTTAATCAAGAACATAGATAAGTGTATTGCATATACTCTTCGCTACCAACCTACGTCTACCATTAATTATGGTATCAGCACAGTCGTGACAGACATAAAAGTCAGGCAGATTTTGTGCTCACGAGCTTGCCGATTCACCCTTGCCTGCATGGAGGAAAAAACGATTGAAAGCAGAAATTTTCGGGATGAATTTCACCAAGCTTTAGGATAGAATATTTTGCACATTCTACATTAGCACCACTCTCTCATTGCACATAGAAGTGAACAGCCAAAACACCACTACTTGTTACAGCAATACATCTGCCGTCGCCCTAAGACTGTGAAAGAGGATGACTGCCTCAACTCTTATCATCGCTGATACTACAGTTCAATCTAGGGCAACGATACCCAACCAGAACCAGCGTTTGTGGATCGGTTGCGTTTTTGATGACACAACTACTCTAACCACATTAATAGCATAAAAATGCCAAGATATGGTATTGTAACAAGATAAGCTGACGGCATCCCACTCAACGAACAGATTATATCTGGTATGGAGTTGATAGACCATCCTTTGAAGGACTCTAACATCAGAATCAGAGATGTAAACATGGCTTCGCACAGAAGAACTTGCAAATACCATGTAACCCAGAGAAAAACTTTGCCTCTGTGCTTGGCGGAACGCCTAAAGCATTCGCAAGGCAGGTGGTGTTGTCAACAGGGAAATCCTCATTGCAACAGCCAAAGGAATCGCCCAAAATCATGACCGCAGCTCACTGAAGGAGCATGGAGGTTCACTTGACATAGGCAAGCCCTGGGCTGAATCCATGTTTCGTCGATTAGGATATACTCAGCGCAAGGTAACCAAAGCAATTAAAAAGCGTCCAGCAAACTTTGAAAACCTGCAAACAGAGTTTCTCAACCGCATTTCAAAAGTTGCCACTCAGCATAGTGTTCCTTCTGAACTAATCATCAACTTTGACCAGACCAGTGCGAATATCATTCCCCAGAGTGAGTGGACCATGGCTGTGAAGGGCAGCAAAGAAGTACAACTCACATGTCACCCTTGTGCTGGGATGTACCATGTCAGGAACCCTGCTGTCTCCACAAATCCTCTACATCGGCAAAACAACAAAGTGCCATCCTAAATTCCGCTTTCCTTCCTCTTGGGATATCTGGCACACCGAGAATCACTGGTCCAACTTCCAGATAATGATGCATTATGCTGACAACATCCTCTTTCCCTACATTGAAAAACAACCAAATGAACTATAACTTTCTCTTCGACAGCGTTCTATCGTCATCATGGATGTCTTCAGAGCTCATCGTGTGGCGGATTTCCTAGATCAGCTTCGCAACCACAACGGTGAGATTGTGTTTGTGCATGGAGGGTGCACAGGTGAACTGCAACCACTGGATGTTAACGAAAATAGGATCTTCAAGCAGGCACTCAAGAATAAGTTCAGCGAATAGTATGCAAAAAAAGTCACTCTAGATGTCTAGATGCAGGAGAAAACGTTGGCCCAGTGGACCTACGGCTGTCTACTATGAAACCTCTCAACGCTTCTTGGATTCTTTATACTATTGACAAACTAGTCTCAACCCGAAATCCTCATCACAGGCTGGAAGAAGACTGGCATTGAAGATGCAGTGAACAAGCCTGTGAATGTTACTGAGAGTTCTCATATCTAATAACATTTATTGTATTATATTTCATGAAAAGAATATGAATAAAGTTGTATTTTCATCTTAATCATTTGTACTGTTTTTTCACTATTATTATATAATGCGTAAAAATAACGTAAAATTTGATAAATTTCACTCTTCATTCGTGAAAAAAAATTGTCACGAATTGGTCTTCAGGTTTTCTAGATCTAAGTAATATGAGTTAATACCGAAGCAACAGAGACAATGTGACAGTTTTAAAAAAATTAAACATACTGCTTAGCATTCCATATCCAGTTGTAGACTATATCTAGTTTTGTGGCTAGGCTGGTTGTTTAATGGTTTGCGGTATTTTTGTTTAACCGTAATAAATAATTTGCGTTTTTAAGACTAAATATAGTATTTAGAAAAGAGTGAGAGAGAAAATAAAATAAGTGTTGTTAATCTACACGACTCATCTTTCAAAGGTGTATCATTATAAAACATTTAAAAAATATCTCCTCTTACAGGCTCAGCAAGGAAGACATGGAGTTGAATCTTTTGTTTCAAATAACTAAGATTGACAATTTTAGTAAGAAACTCATTCAGAAATGGCGTGGATTGCATGATGAAGAGAGATATGAAGACAGACGGATATCCACTCCCCTAAAATACAAAATATAACTAGTGAATTATTCAAACATAACATACCTTTGGGTTACATTTCAGAAAGCTTTTACATGTGGCATAGCGGGGAAAGTTCTCACATTGATATAGGCTCAAATGATTACACTGGTGAATACAATTTTTGCGAAACAACGTTTTTAAACGAATTTTACCTATATTTGGGGTCCAGGATTACTTTGATTTACCCTATCACAATGTTTTTTAGATATGTCATATAACATTTTTACGAGAATTAGAGCTTATATAATAATGTACTGTAACATTGAAGTCAGGAAAAAAAATTCATTGTAGGGTACAGATAATTAATATGTTACAGTTATATAAAAGAATTTTTGGGCAAATTTCTTTTTTTTCTTTCTGCAAAGTTCTTGTTCCTAAGAATATGCTCCCATTAGAGTAAGCATTTCAAGACCGTGCTGTGCCTTAGATATTGCCTCAAGAAAGAGTGATGAGTATCAGTCTACTTTTCTTATAAGCCTAAAATTTTCCTTCTCTTCTCTAGGGCTTTGAAAGGTAGAACATCTAAATAGTAATGTAAAAGACGGTCAACCCCGAACGGTTATGTAGGCAAAGCGGGAATGGTGGTACTCAATGGTGTTGACCTGATTAAATCTTAAGGAAGGACAGGTGCGGGTAGATGAATTGTGAGGTGCGGGTAATATTTCACAACATTTAAATCTTCAGGACACTTAAAAGGCATAATAACTTCTGATAATATTGATCAATATTATATACAAAAAAAGGGGAAAATAATTATGAAAAAGCAATTAAATAAAAGTTTTGTGGGCGCAATTGTAAGACGTTCAATTGTTGAGTGAGTTCAATTTTCCGTCGCAAAAACACAAATGAATATACATTATTAAATTGAAGGGCGCATATCCTCAAACATTTTTTCTTTAAGAGCGGGGATTTTTTTTATAAATGTCAAAATTTATTATAAAAGAATTTTCGTTCAATGAACACAACACCAAAATTATCGGACAACACTTGCACTCTCAGCTTCTAATCCCGCTATAACTGAAGGGATTTTATCAGGTCGAATTAGCTTCTAGCTAACCCAAATCAAGCCATTATCCCATAAATGGGATGTAAAATACAAATTGTTATTAAACTATTTCTAAAGAAAAATTTCATCTAAAAATTTAGATTAATATTAGGTATAGACCATGTTGAATGAGTACGTCAAAAATATGGTAATTTCGAAAAAAATTAACATAAATTGTTCATCACGATATTATTAAAAAAGTATGTTTTGAAAATATAAAAAAACTTTCAAATTATATTAAAAATATTTCTAAAAAGTATAGTTGAGTGTTAATTTTAATAAAAAATTATATTTTTTCCGCTTTTGGATGTTTGAAAAATACCATCCCGTAAGTGGGATAATGAATTAATATATGAAATATCAATTATTATTTTTATTAATAATAATTAATAAAGAAAACAAAAAGAATAATTTAAAACATTTATTTTTATTTTGTAGCATTTTTTCATCCAATTTTTTATGGAAACTAGAAGCACTAAAACTTTAGACGAAGCGTGTAATTTTATTGATGAAAATAATATTTCAAACAACTTGCTATTATACCAACAAACCCGATGATCTAACTGACGAAGAAGAGTTTTCTGAAAACGATTTGGGAGAAAATATATAATAGACAAGATAACGATTATATAATGTATTACAAAGGCAGGGATTAAAGTGTTTTTATTCAATTGCTGAGAGGCTTGATTCATAACAAATGAATTGGTTAGGTGGGTTGAATACTCTGTACTGAGACACTTTGCAACTTAAAATTAAATTGTAAAATTTAAAAATATTAAAATTTTTGGAAAGGAAATGTTACCAAACTAGATTAGTAACATAGAAAAGCAAGGAATCATCTTTTAAAATCTTCATAATATTGCTACCTGCATATATTAAGGTTAATTGTTTGAAAAAGGTTTTAGAACTTGTTTCTAAGAATTGACAAGTATGAAGTAGTGGATTTAATTTTGAGCCTTTTAAATAGAAAATAAAGTCTAAAATCTTTGGAAAAAATTTGCTACAACCTTAAATTTATATGATTTTGAGTTTCAATTCACTAAGTTTTTTGAAGTTATTGATAGCGAGGAAACGTTAAGGCTAATAAATAGTTTTTACATAAATAATGACAATTTAAAATATATGAATTTTTTGCTCTATCTATGATAATTTAGTATTTAAAATTGAGTTAAACAGTTAACGAATAACTTATAATTTCATTATATAAAGTAAACTTATTTATAGTATACGAGTTGGAGGAAGAATAAGACGACGTAATGCGTAAGACCCAATATTTCCGATTTCTCTGTGGAACACGCATGATCGAGTATGCAATAATCTACGAAGAACGATTAATTCCTTAGAAGGTTGGCACAACCATTTACAAGCAAGCATAACTTGTACTCTTCCAAATATTCAGAGATTTTTAGAAGCTTTGAAATTCAGGCAAGCTTTAAATAAGACTATTGCTTCTCAAATACTAGCTAGACACCCAGAACCCCTAGGCAAAGAAGTTTTAATTCAGTTTTTAAAAGCAATCGCATTTAATTTGAAGTTATAATTTCCAAGCATTATATTCTATTCTTGGTACACTCATTTTTGTTACATTTTTAGAAATAAAATAAAGTTTCTAAGAATATAAAACAAAACATACAGCAAAAAAGTGTTTATTAGCTAGCTTTAAAGTGTTTAGACAAGGTGTAAATAAACTAAAGCATACTTTTTTTGCATAATTTAATTGATATTTGTCGGGCATTTGTCAATCACACCTTTCAAGTGTTTAGTTAAAAGGTGTGATTGAAAAAATTATAAAAAGTGTAAACTACGTTAAGTTTTGTGCATAGCGTTTTAAGCTATATCGAATTTTGACTAACCAACCTCGGGAACCAAGTCGTAACTGTAATAATAATAGGGATAAGAGATTACCTTTAAAGTTGATAAAGAAATGCGATTCTCTAAACATGATACACAAGTATTGTTGTGTGCTATCCACGATTTGCTGATATAGTTGCTGAGATAATTCAAGAAGAGCTATTCAAATGACAAAATATATACCTACATTTATCTTGGTAGAAAATACCTTAGAAGGCCCATTGCCATGTACAACGTTTGGACGAGTATGGAAAGGCAAGACTTCGGCTATAAAATATCCATCAACACTTTGTTCTTCTTCCACAATTGAAATCAATTCTAATCAGAAAAATGATAATAGATTAACAAGGCACCACTGGGTATAGGTAGTAAATAATTATATTATTAGTGTGAGAAGTAAATAACACAAGATAATTTCAACAATTAACTGATAATGAATGACGAGGTTTAAGTTGCAATTGTCTTTCTTATAAGCAATTCCATTTTCTGGACCAGGACTCAAGTTTATTAGGTTGTTGCTTAGCACTATTTTTGACTGATTTAATGATGATAAGAATATAGAAAAGTAGTATGGTGAAAAGAGTCACATCACTTCATGTGAGAAATGGATTCTTATTAAACACTGGGGTGGCAATACGTATAGCGCGATTACAAAACCATTCTGCGATAATTTCCGTTGGAGACTATTTGAAAAGGCTAGCTGTCTCAGAAAATAAATACAAAATGCATTTTGTACTATAAAGTATCGCAATCCTTCCAACTTGATCCACCAACAACTCGCGCAGAAACTTCGATAGTACCAGAGAAAGACATGGAACTGGGATTAAGATATTTTTAATGACTTTGAGGGGAAAGAAGAATTCGATAGTCAATAACTGCTAGCAGATGACGAATTGGATGGGTGAATTTTTGAATTGTTTAATTTGTAATAATATTTCTGTCATAAAACATACTTTTATTTAATCAAAATGAGTATTTTTCATGGAAAAGAAGAAAAGATGTTGACAATTGCAAAATTTTAGGAATAGATCCATATGAGGCCTGATGATTACTAAGCAAGTCACCAAATTTTTTATCCGATCTGAAGTGAACCCTTAGCAATTCAGTTGCTTATAAAAAAGATTTAGTTAGTTAAAGAATCCATAATTTACATTCTCATTAGTTAGTGTTAATTCATTCGTTCCCAAAGCGGGAGTAAAATAGCTGCTAGGCGAAATTTAGCAACTTTTCACTGGTAATGGGCGTTTAGTAATCAATTGGGTAATTTTCTTAAGATATATTTACGAGTAGAAGGACAATTATTTATCATAGCATTAATAGAAAGAGAAGTTTGATAGGTAAAAGATAAAAACGCTATTTTAAAATAACAGAGAATTATTTATATAAACCGTTACATTATTTATTAGACTTAATCAAAACATGACAGATTCTTCAAATCAAACATGACAACTAGCCTCATCAAGTATATTTTTAATCATTGAATAGTAGGGCAGGTCGATTTTTCACAAAAGTTCAATTTCATTTTTGCACAAGTTTAGATAGCTGCGAAACATATTAATGAATCATCGAGATTTAAAGGCTTTATTAATTCTATCAGTGAGGGGGGGGGGGAGGGTTGATAGCATTTTCACGGGAGTTGAATGACCTTTTCATGCCTAAATCTGTCAATCAAAATCAAAAGTTAAACTTTTTCAGCAAAATTCTGACAGTATCTCTAGTTAAGCTTATAACTTTCGTTCTATATTATACTCGTTTGAAAATTTATAAATATATACAGTTTTGAACACATAACACTTTATAGTTAAAATTTTTTCAAAATCATGGTTACTTTTTGAGAAATGTCAATCAAAATTTTGATTGATGAAAAATATATCTAATAAAATATACCTTCAAATTTGATATGAAATATATTTTTTTAATCAAATCGGGCATGATGATTTCATTTTTGGAATTTAGAAATTGAAAATACCTATAAGTGTGTAACAAACTTACGGTTTACTTCTAAAATCTGTCTCTGAAAACACTCATTCAAATTTTACATGGAATATACACATTATTATAACAAATCAACACTCCCCCCCCCCTCCCCAATAATATTCTATAAGAAAGAGTTGCTGTTTGTTTATAAAACATGTATGATCGCATTACACTGGTCAACACAATATTTTTGGCAGGCAAAGTGAGACTGGTTTCTGGGGTTTTCAAGGGCGCTGAATCCGAATCTGACATTTGTTTTTTCAAGTTGGCTCTAGTTTTGGAGATATCACAGGGGGGTCGTTCGTCTGAAATCACCCATTCGCGACCATAACTAAACGTACAAAAAACGGCTAAATAGTGCAAAAATGTCAGATATTGATTTTTATGATAATCTAAAACCACAAAGACAGTGTAAAATCTCAATCTAACAAGTTAAGTTAGATATAACATCATTTCATTTATCCTATAATAACTGAACACTTTTCATAGATTTCGAGAATATACAAAAAATTTGCTAAAAATTTACTGAATTTTAATGCAAAGCATTTATTATACACTAGATTCTTAGTTACAATGAACACACAAAACAATATTTTATTCACAAAAGTGAAATTGACGTTTATACGATTTTCGCTTGTGAGCAACTTTCGGACAGTCTCTCAAAAGGTTCCAGCAGTAGTCTGCCATCATGTGCTCATCCCATTTGCCTTGATACCTCTCTTCCATTGTTTTGATGTCTTGATGGAATCTCTCCTTGCTCCTCACTGTAATCACCAAGATTACCAGGAAATCTGTCGAGGTGGCTAAACAAGAAATGAACTTTAATGCTCACATTTGCCCCTAGTTTTTCGTATGCAGTAAGCATCTTACGGACCAATTGCTTGTAATTATCAGCTTTGTGATTTCCCAAAAAGTTTGTCACTACATCTGTGAAGGACACCCAAGCATTTAACTCAACCCTGTTCATATGATTAGTGAAGTCAGAATCCCTCATGAGCGTTCGAATCTGAGGTCATCGAAGATGCCACCTTTAGCTTTTTGATGGAAAGACCTGGAAATTGCCTGCATATGTACTTGAAGCAATCCCCATCTTTGTTCAACGCCTTAACAAACTGCTTCATGAGCCCTAGTTTTATGTGCATGGAGGGAAGATGATTCTATCCCTGGGTACAAAGGCTCATTGATGACGTTGGCTGTGCCGACTTCGAGACTTTCTCGTTCTGCCAGTTCTCCCTTCTCCAGTGCTGGTTTCTTGCTCTGCTATCCCACAAACAAAGAAAGCAGGGATACTTTGTGTACCCACTTTGCTGACCAAGCAGAAAATTCACCATTTTCAAGTCCACACAAATCAGCCATTTATGAGTGTTGTAATTTAGTTTTTCAAGAACAAATTGGATACCATCATACTCTTCTTTCATCTTGGTAGAATGGCCAATTGGTACAGGAGCAAACTTATTGCATTATGAAAAGTACAACTTTTAGACTTGATTTCGAGCTATCTATAAAGAGACGCAATCTTTATATGAGAGATCCCATGAGTTAAGAAGTGCAAAACGTCATTAAAAGAAGGTCATCTTCTTTAGAAAGAAAAAGCAAGCTGCCTTCCCTTGTCTATAGTATGTTACTTTTGTGCAGATCAAGAATGTTTTTTCTTGGAGTCGGATCAAAACTTCAGACTCCCTTGAAAAAAAGGTCTCGCACTAGGTCATTAAGTTCAGATTGATTGAAAAGCTGAGGGCCATTTGAGGGTTCTTCATAGTCACTACAGCTATCACCACTTGATATTGAAAGATCAGCTGGAATCTCTTCGGTTTCATCGATTTCAGGCAATGTGAAAACAGACAGTAGATCCTCAGAGTGCGCAACAGGAGGATAGCAAATCCAGGCTGGATACTGCAATTTGCTTTTTGTTTAAACCCCGTATATCATTGATAAGAAGTAGCAGTCATCAAAATATTCTTGGCTCTCTCCACACCATTGGTAAGAACTTCAACTTCAGCTTACCATTGGTCCAACCCGAGACTTTCTAAAGGTTTTGACACCATATGTGGGGCCCAAGACTTATCTTGGTCACCTAGTTTCATATCGAAGTATGCTTTGTACGCCCTCTTGACAAAGTCTGTAATATTCCTCTTTTGTTGTGCCATCATATACTGTCCACAGATGTAACAAAAGACATCCAGTTCATATCTACAACGTCTTTTAGAAGAACTCATTTCTCTCTGGAACTCATTTTCAACTCTGAATAAAAAAGGAAAAGAATTAAAAAGAAAATTCTTAAATACTGTTTTAAAAACACTACATACATAATAATTATTATGTATTTTCTGATATTATTATTTACTGCTTCTATATTGAAGTATTTCAGGGAGAATTTTAGCAGTTTAGGCTTATTTGAGGCTATCAGTATCTTCTAAACTAGAGCCAATCAGACAAAACCAATGTTATATTCGTAATCAGCGACCTTCAAAACCCCAGAAAACACTCCTAGATGGTCTGCCAAAGAAAAAAAATAAAAATTTGTTGACCAGTGTTATAGGATGTAGTGATCATTCGAAGATAAGATAAGAGAAGAAAAGAGGGAATGCAGACTTTCGAATCAAGCATCATGCCAAGCTGCTCTGAAATTCCTATCAAACATATTTTACAGACGATGCGTGAGAACTATATAATAATAATAATTAATCCATTGTTTCAATATGCACACAATAAGTAAGCAATGTTTATCACAGTGTCTTTTCCTTGTAGTATTTTTGAGCAAACCCAAGTATTTCGTAAAAGTTTATTTTAACTTTTTAAAGTTTTTTTTAATTTGATATTTTTAAATTTATTTATTTTATACTTAATTAAAAATTTAGAGAAAAAAATTTATAGTAAAAATTATTATATTTCAAGTCTAACAAAATCTGAGATTAAAGATCAGCTAAAATGCAAGGAAAGGGAATATAAATATATTTGGAAGGAAAATAAATAAATTGATATATAATTTTATTAAAAAAATAATAATATTAATTTTGATTATAAATGAGGATAACATACCTATTGCTCCATTTAAATTTACAAAGATTTCGGCTCTATGATCCAATTTTATATTTAAATCCTATGAGAAAAAATTAATAAAATTATTCTTAATGTTACTCATTGGTAAAAAGATTCAAAGAGAAAAAGAAACGTACAAAAACTAAATAAAAAAACTTAGTTCCTCTTCGCAAGTAATAATCAAATTTGTAATTTCACGTTAATAAGAAATTAACTAGTACATGAAAGTATGAAAATAATTTTGAAGTATGTTCATTGGAAAAAAACGTAAATTATACAATTTATCTTCGAAAATATTAAGGGCAGCCGGAATTTGAACACAAGACTTCCACAAATTGAAATTTATGCTTCACCTGCCCGTATGCACTTCAAAAAAAGTTTAGGGTGTCTTAAGAACTTTGTCAAAATCTTTAACAAAAATAAACTCACCTTCAGTACTTTAGGATCGATAAAGTAAAATTTATGCAACTTTAATATTATTGATTAATTATTATTACAAAAATCAATTATAGAAATATAATAAAACATTTGAAAATAAAATGAGAATTTGTTTATAATTATTATTTAAAAAAAAAGTTTTATTCTAAATTTATAACACTTTTAAAATGAACATTTAGTTTTTCATACTATTAAAGAATGAATTCAAAAAGAAAAGCTACGTTAATAGAAAATAAAAGTAAAGTAAGATGGAAAGCAATAACTTTAGAATCAAATAAAAGTAAAGTAAGACGGAAAGCAATAACTTTAGAATCAAAGAACATGAAAAAGGTTCGTCTGTTAAGGAATTATCAATAAATTTAAATGGCATCTTCATCTATTAGTACAATATTAGATCAAAAAGAAAACTACAAAAATAGACAGGTTAGGGAGAGCAGAAAAAGACAAGTTTAATTCCTTGAACTGAAAATCTACTATTAACTTGAATACTCAAACGAGGCTTCATATCCCACTTAGTCAAGTTATAATTTGTAATGAAGCGAATTTCTTCATGATAACAAAGATGAGGTTACATTTGAAGAGTTGTTAGAAATGGAGTTTTGTAAAAAAAGAAATGAAAATAAAGAAACATATGAAACAAAAATTTCCAAAAAAAATAAATGAAGTTTTTTTCTTATTGAGAAAGCAATTAACCTTTTCAAAGAGCAAAATGCTAACTTAGAACTAAGTTCAACAATTACTGAAAATATTTCAAAAGCATATAATTGTTACCGTCAAATTAATTGTGAGTTGAAGAGGAAATTTCTCGAACAGAAAACTATAGATAGGTTTCTAATAAAAGAAAAATGTGTGAACAAAAAATAAATAACTTTTTTTAAATAAAATATTTCATATTTAATTAAAAGAATTTTTTCAATCTAATATGAGAATCAATGTTGAGAAGGTCGTTTTCATCAAGTTTTCTGAATGAGAATTCAATAACTCATTGACATTTCCTTATCCAAATACATTTGTAATTTCATCAACAATGTCAATTTGCATGGTGAATTCATTGAAGTTACTGAGGGAGTGTGATAAGATGCTACCCCACACAGCTTTCATGTTGTTCGAAGTAACTTGCACTGTTGATGCATAAAGAACAGATTTTCCCATTTCTTGGTAGTTCTTTAATTTGGCTAAAATTGTCCTAATCGTAGATTCACTAAGACCAAAGTTTCGTACACTTGTAGAATTTGCACCTACACATTCATGATTTTTAATAATTTCAAGTTTTTCTTTTAAACTGATAGCTATTCTGCATTTTTGGATTCATGAGATGTGCAATAATTCTTTCATTTGCTCATTTTTAAAGGTTTAAATAGGTAAAATATGTATTGGAATAAAAAGTTAAAAAAAAAATAATTAAAAATTTTATTTTCTAAATTTATTTAAAATTCTTTTATGTTAAAGTGCGTTATTTGAAACCAAAGCGCGCTAACTGAAAAAACAAAAATAAAAAAAATTGAAGTGCTAATTGAATTCGCGTTAATCGAAATGGCGTTAATCAGGGGTTTCCTGCAGTTGATACAAATTAAGTACAATAGTATAAACATTTCTTCTTAAAAATATTTCATTACTCTTCCAATAATATTGGGAAGTTCTATATAATAAAAAAAAATTCCAAACATTAGCGCAACAATGTTTCGTGTAAGTGCTTGCATTCACTTAAAATCGCATGCGAGATGCATATTGTAAATTCGGCAGTTCTGTTGATTCACCATTAGCGCATAAAGTCTTCAAACGGCCGGTAAAATTTTTTCTTTGAGTAAATTGACTAGTCCTTTGATTCGGGTTTCCCAGACAGCGTATATATCAAAGGTAAAACGCAAAGTTGAAATTTTGAGAAAAAATACTTTATTTTTTAAAGAAGAGAGATATCTTTGTGTGTAAAACAATTGATCATCATCATCATCTTTCAATTTTGAAACATCACTCTCTCCTTTCGAAGATAACATTTCATTAATTTTATCCGCATATCCAATATAGGCTTAAAAAACATCGTTAAAAACAAAATATAAATTTATAATTGTAAAAAGATGATAACTTTAGGATACACACATCTTTTTAAGTTTTATACATTTTAATATACTTTTTCAGTAATTTATAAAGTTTAAAATCCTACCAGGCTATTATAATAAAGGCAAATAAAATTTAACATAACTTGTGTTAGACACTTAGCTACAGTAAATGAATTCCTCACAGTAAACCTAAAAATTTTTCATCCAGGAAATAAAATGTACATTGTTTTTAGATTTTTTAAAGTCAAGGTATCATTTATGACTGATAAACATGTTAGTTTCCATGAGGGACAAATTCCTTGTAGCAGTAAAATTATATAAAAAATTTTCTTAATCTGTGTTACCTTTAATTAATAGAAAAATGCTTTATTTGTTTTCCACATTTTCTCATCGATCCATTTTAACGATTGTTAGTTATGATTTTTTAACTAAAAAATTCTTAAAATTTGGTAATTATATATACAAAAAAAGAAAAATTTGAATTTTTAAAATAAATACAAAAAAACGTAATTAAAGGGTTATGTGGTCAAGACACACTTTTACAAACTGTCACTCTCAAACAGTGGTCCTGAAAGCGGTAGCGAACGCCTCTATATAGGCGTTTTAGATTTCTCAGGAGGTCGGGTTGAAATTTACGCATAACTAAAATTTTGAATAAATTTTTTTCTTGATGAATTTTGGCTAATTTATAAGAAAATTTTAAAATTTCGAATATGATTTTCATAATATTTAACGTTATATAATTTTTTTAATTTGATGCTTAGAACAAATGTCAATTTCATAATAAAAAGGGATTGGGTATGACCTGAACAAAGAATTTACTCCATGTTTTACTAAGAAATTAAATATTACATTAACCATTATTAAAACTAATATGTGTAATTTTAGAACGAAATTAAAATCAGATTCATATTTTATGCTCAAATATTCTTCTTTTCAAATTTTATTATATTATCCTATGTGTGTTTTTTCCAAGAAGTTTGGATTTAGTTGGAAGAAGAAAAACTTACATAAATAATAAAATTCTAGCTTAAATTTATCTACAATTAATTATAAATCGAAGTTTGAAAAAGAATAAAAATTCAAATGGTAACTTTGTTGGAAAATCTACAAGATTTTAAAAATAAATAAAGAGTATACCACAGTCACGCAAATCCAAAAACTCCAAATTGAATTTTTGGGAACTTCACATTTCGAAAATAACTCTTCAACTATTCTATGAATATTAGTTGTAGAAAAAATTCCTAACTAGAAACAACTAAGAAAAGACCATAGCATTTTATTCCAAAAGCAACAAATAAATTAAAAGCACGCAGTACATCCTTTTATAACGTTGTTTAGCAAAAACTGTCATAATTGATATTTTAGGATTCAGCATACTAAAATTATATAAAAACAGATAAAATTATTAAAACAATTCGCAAAAATTTTAATTTTAAAGGCCTGTGTAATGTTAGTGTATCACAAAACGATTTTACTATCGTTTTACGTTGTCTCACACCGAAATGACAGGCGAAGGAATGTCTAAGGGGAAAAAAGGGAATGTAAATAAAACCAAATGAAGTAGAAATCAAAGGGATAGAGATATGAAAAAGCAACATTGAAAGACCGATCCAAATTGGCAAAAACATAAATTTTAAATGGGAGTATTCTTCACAAAATAGTGGCAGTGTTAGGGTGGAAATGTTTACGGATTAAGGCTTTTTAGAACTGAAAGAAATAAAAAAATAATAGGCATAATTGAAAGTAGATTTTGTTATTCATATAAATAATCTTGGAATAAAAAATTCTATGTTAAAAGCCTATTTGTTTAAATAGACCTCAATTTTAAAAAATTTATTTCAATAAGAATCTCAGAATGCATACCTACAATCATTTATTTCTGAAGTATAAATTATGGTTCATTTTCTATAAATTAAGAAAGTTATTTTGAGTTATCCAAATAAAAAGGTCTAAAACTATGGTTTATAGAAGTTCAGAAAATGCTACTTCTAATATATGAATGTTTATAATGATGATGAAGACTTTAAACTTGGAACATATTTTTTCTTATAGTTTTCTAGAATTTTGACAGCATAAAAAATTCATATTCAAGATCTGATTGGTAGATGGCACAAGTGGTTGAAGTGTAGAGTCTAGATTGGGTCGTAGGGGTTCAATTCTCCATGTTGAAATCGCTATCATTTCTCGAGTTAAAATCTTTACCTCAGATGCGAAACCGAAGACTAAAAAATCAAAGCATGACAATACTCTAAATAGAACGGTAAAATAGGACGCTTATTCGACTAGCTTCGTTAATACACACTTGGTAATAGCGAATATACAATTCGAATTGCAAAAATCTTACTCGTAATTTCTTACTATCGTTTTCCTTGGAGTCTTTTAAATTTAAAACGAAAGTTAAGGAAAACTTACCTCCTGAATTTAAAAATCTAAATTCTTTCTTTCCTACTTCAGGATAGTGATTCTAAAAAAAATAAGAAATATCAGCAAAATTTTAACACACGATATAATTCAGTAAAATTACCGCAGAAACAAATGATATATAGCAAGTAAGATTTTGGTGCCTTCTATTTTTCTAGCCTAGCTCAATAAAAAGACAAGAATTTTTCATCTACAAGTCAAGTACACACACTCTACTTCAAATGAAGAGTAAACAATTTGAAGTTTTCCTATTTCATCATATATTGATTATAATTATTAGTAATAAATTCAAAATAGTTACTATAACTTACTGTAATAAATTCAAAATTAAAGGATAAAGTTATCCTTTTTTTAACAAATTGAAGGAGAAAACAAAATTAAAGTTTCAATTTTTGAAAATATTTACAAATAAACTTTATAGTGGTTGATAAAAAACTTATGCATACTTTTATACCACCACTTTAACACTCTGGATATTATAACTTTTAGAGATGAATTATTTTTAGTCAAAATTTACTACTCTAAACCTTAGATACATAGAAAATGGGTTATTATACCAAAAATTAGAGCAATTATATATTTAGTGAAACTTGATATGGTGACGTTGAACACTCAACACATAGTTATAATACCCCTAAAACAGATGTCCAGCCCATGGCCAGCGGGTCACATTGCGACCCATTTAATCTTTGTATGCGATCTACATATATAATGCAATTTTTGAGGATCTAATTTTTAATATTTGTGTCAAATAAAAATTTTAAGTATAGAGTTTACGTTATGTAGCAAACATATGTAATTTTAAAAATGACGGGAGTAATTTATATTTTTTTTAGAGAATCATTTAAATTTTTGTTGTATTAGTTTGATGTGTTGTGTTGAACATGCTTTTGCTCACAGGTGATATTTTAAAAGGTGTTTTTACTTACATTTATTGGTGACGATTAGTTTGTGAAAAGTATGTATTTTATTTCATATATATTTTGTTCGTATTCAAAACGTCCAACTTATATAAAATAACTAAAGTAACAAGATATTAAAATATATTAAGCCTGATGATTTAGTTTTTATCATGTTTTCACGAAATATAATCGAAAATATAGTAATTTTAAAATGTTTGAAAATTCAAAATGTAGACTAAAATAAACATAAAATTCAATGAAAATCTATACTCTTTAGCAAAAATTAACTTATAAGTTAATATAGTTATGAACAGTAATTTTTATAAGTTAATAATATTCAGTAAATCTCCTATTGAAGTTAACAAAATGTCATTTTGATTGCCGACGCAATCTACTATAATCATATTTTCTTCTATAAATGTAGTCAACCCTCGTTTAATCCATTTAAAAAACCGGAAACCTCAAAAAGGAACCATTTTGACGTCAAATTTTATGGTGTTAAATGGCACAATATTACTGAAATATTACCAATATAACTCAAAATATTTTACCAAATACGTCAAATGCTTATAATTGTATTAAAAAATGTTGATCTTATTATCCTTCCAGCATTCATATGTGAACCCATCACAAAAAAGTTTTTACATGTCTGCCCTAAAACATAGAGATCATAAAGATTTTTTTTCAACAACACACTAATTTTACATCATTGTCTTTCCAATACCAAAAAAACGTGGAACAATTAAGACATTTTTACTGGAATTGGGTTTTTACTTTATAAGTGTGGCATATATTTTAAACATTGCCAAAAACCTCACTCAATTGATTGTCAATGCCACATTAAACATTACCAACAACACCAATTACTATCAACGTCTTAAGTTAAACACATACATATAGTCTAACAACTCTTAATAGATGGTCAATTACATGCACACTTATCGTTACTTGTTGAAAGTAAACCCGACCTTGTTTTAAATAAACCTTCGTTACTACTTACTTATTACACTTGAATCAATCAATAATTTAATTTAGATACATAGTGATCGTTGAAAACGATATATTTTGTTTATTAGTTATACATTCATATATGTCGCGTTGTTTTTATTTGGTTAGCTCATGTTGTCTTGCAAGACTATTGATAATAAACAAAGAATACCATAAGAGAAATGTCAGGCCAGCAAAAAACTTCGGCCGAAAAGAGAACATCGGTCTCGAATCTCTTAAACTTCGAGAGAAGAGTTGTAGGAGAAGCGGTAAAAACGACATCATAACTTAAAAATAAAGCATTATTAAATTAGTTGAACTAAAATCAAAATTCGAAACTTTTTTAAAAATGAAATTAAAGCCAAGTGTTGATTTATGTGAATAATGCGCCAAATTCACGTTCTTCCTAGAAATATATAAAGATGAATAAACATAACGAGATAAATAAGACTGATAAAGATCCAGTACCAAGAAGTAGAAATAAAAAGGAGAGATGGATATTTGCAATTTAGAATATCGGATCCATGACAGAAAAAGGAAAGGAAATTACGAAAGAGATGGAAAAAAGGGGCATTGACTTAATGTGCGTTCAGGAAACAAAATGGTGTGGTTATACCGCTAGAGAAATAGGAGAATGGTATAAAATTTTGTATAGTTGAGATTCAAATAAAAGAAATGGAGTAGGTATTATTATTTCTGCTAAATGGAAAGAAAATGTAATAGAAGTAAAGAGAAACGGTGACAGGTTGATGGCAATAAAACTAAAAGGAGAAAAAGAAATATTAACAATTATATCTGCTTACGAACCTAAATCTGGCTGTAAAGAAGATGAAAAGGAAGAGTTTATGATTAATTTTGCGGATATGTTGGGAAAACGATAGAATGATTATAGGTAGAGATTTGAATGGGCATATGGGAAAGGAAGCTGGTGGTTACAAAAAGATACACGAATTCTTCCGATACGGAAAAAAATAAAGTAGGTCAAAATATTTTAGAGGTAGCCGAAAGATATGAACTTTTGTATTTATAACATGTAGCAGTGGAGGCAAAACAGTCAGAGACTGCAGTCATTCCTTGCAGCGATATAGTGAGTCAACATAAGATGGATATCCTGGTTATGTGCATAAACAAAGAAAAGAAGAAAAAGATTAAAAAATTAAGAAAAATATATGGAATTTAATTTAGTGGTGGAAAACACAGATTTAAAAAGGAATGGAATTGATGAGATAGAAGAAATATGGCAAAATCTCAAGCAAACTTTAAGAAAAGAGAGTGGATATGCACTAGGAAAAAATAAAGCAATAAAAAAGCAGAGAAAGTATGGTGTGCAGTAAGATAGCGGAACATGCGACTATTAGAGACTCACAACAACAGGAATTAAATTGTGAAAAAGAAGTAAAAGTAAAAGCGAGTGCAAGCTGGAGCAAATGGAGGGAAGTAAATGCTGTGATAAATGATAGTAGGATACCGATGAAATTGAAAGCAAAAATTTATAATACAATGATCAAACCAGCAAAGAAGTATGGATCAAAATGTTGAAACTTGAAAAAGGATAACTTGATCAACAGAATGACAATGTTAGAAATGATGTTGGGCGTGACTCATAAAGAATGAGGAGGTGAGAATGACAAAAGCGTACTAGCAATAATAGAAAGAAGCTAACTTCGATGGTATGGTCATATGCTAAGAAAAGGCGAAAAAGATATTACTCGACAGGTGTTGGAATTACCAGTGACGGAGAAGAGATGCAGAGGACGGCAAGATGAATTCGTAAAAAGTATGCAACAACTTGTTTTGAAAAATGAAAATGCCCAAAATAGATGGAAATGGACAAAACGGATCATGGCCAACGACCCCCGACTTGGAGAAAAGGTGTAGGCGAAGAAGATGCACCAAATATACGATAAAAGAATAGATACTTTAACAATAAGGCACAGAGCCTCATTATATGAGACAACCATAAAGGAACATATACGTGGACGTCATCCCAAATTTCAGGGTTAGATTCCAAATTTAATTAAATTTTATCTTTAGTAATCTTGGCTAGAGATTTATTGCAGTTAACAGAGTCTACACTTGAATATGACCAGAAAAGATTTTTCTAATTTACGAAGTCTAAGGTCGTAACTTGAAGACAAATTTATTTCTAGTTTCAAATTAAATGTGTTTTCCATCTAGATTTTGTTTAAAAAAATGAATTAATATTTTCGATTAGATTTAACATATATTTAAATTTTTTAACTTATATCTAAAATCTTTTAAGTAAAATAATAATAAAAAAATGAATTTCTATACCTTTATTTTAATCATTAGACTAATAATTTTATTTGTTAATTTTACAAATAATAATCTTATATTAAATGAGATTTAATATGGCCTATATTTCAGAATATAAATGAAAAATGTTAACAAATAAAATTATTAGCCTAATGATTAAAATAAAGCTATAAAAATTCATTTTTTTATTATTATTTTACTTAAAAGATTTTAGATATAAGTTAAAAAATTTTAATTTGATTATTGCAAACTAAGATTTCTTTGGTGAAAATAAGGATTTGTTTAGTGTAAACTTGGATTTGATTAGTTCTAATCTAAAGTCGAAAGGGTACAGAAATGGATATGATAAATTGAAAAAATGTTTTCCCTTATATGATTATGAAAATTTGGATATATCTAAACTTCGTCCTTTCTAACAATAAAATAAACTATTAAGGTAGTTTTATATCAAATCACTTGATGCTGTCTACTTTTTTAGATATCAAATAGGTTATGATGAGGTATAAATAAAAAGCAATTAATAAACAAAATGAAATTACGCATCTACAAACAGTACAACAAGACTTTTAAAATCTTCAGAACTGGCATGCAAGTCAGAAAGAAACTTTTTTATTAATTTGACTTTAAGCATTCCTCCTGTTGTAAGAGAAATATCGCCACCTGTCCAAGTTTGATCCAAACCCAAAACCTTGAAATTAATGATTTCAAATTATATATTTAAACTTAGCACGTCGAAAAAAATTTATAACATGAAAGACGGAGAGTTGGATAAAAAATCCATGGGAAAATTATTAAGAAAAAAATAGACTTCAATACTAGGGAAAATAAAAAGGCAGTGGATTAAAGTAATAAAAGTATATTTGATATTGAAATCATCTTTATCTTTTTTTTTATCTCTTTAAATGAATAAAAGGGTTAGATGATGGAATCGACTGATACGTAGTATTTAGATATCGAGCTGCGCTCTAAATTTATTCAACGTATGCTTGTAATCAGGGTTTCTCAAAAGTAGGTGAATTGCCCACTTTTGGGCGAAAATAGAATTCAGAGGGATACTTTTTTTTGGGAAAACATTTGGGCATTGTATAAAGAAATAGTAAAATTTCAAAAACTTACATTTTGCATATAATTTAAAATTTAAATCATATTTTAAATTTTCTAATGATAAATTTGGGATAAGCATAACTTATTTTTCATAATTAAGAATTTGTTTAACCTTAAAATAGAAGAATGCGTGATAGCCATGGCAAACAAAAGTTAATAAAGTCAAATAGTCATTTTTTAAAAAAGAACAAAAAGTCATTGTAAACCTATTTTAACCCGTTTACGTTCAGTATAATCAGACGATATCTAATGTAAAGCAGAAGATTTGTATAAAAAGGTATTGATAAACGCAGACGATTTTATTTAAAAGGTGTCACCTGGTGACGTTGGTTGTATTTGGGTTAAACTAGTTTGAACTATATTTTCTTCTGTTTTTTTTGGATTTTTTGGTCACTAAAGTCAAAAAAATAATTTTGAAGTCGATAAAAATTTTAAAATTTATTTTATGCAAAACTGTTCTTAGAAAACCAAATATTACAGCATTTTCAATGCTTATTTCATGTTTCATTAGTAATTAATTATCATTCAGAACCTGAATTTACATTTTTATTTCCAAATTTTTGATCATGATATAATTTTCATCATATATTTGTTCTTAATTTTGTTGTTGAATAAAAAGCTGAAGTAAAATAAGGAAAATATAAAAATAAAAATGTCAAATAAAACTTCCTTTAAAAAATTTCAAAGATACACTCATTCCAGGGCGAATATAAGTCAATAAAGTAACACTTTTTAAACTAGCTTGAACTATTTCTTCTTGAGTTTTATGGAATTTTTACGCCATAAAGCACAAAAATGAATTCTTTAGGTCAACAAAAATTTAAAAACAATTTGTAAAAAAAGAAAAAATATTCTTTTAAAACTAAAGTTATTTACTCAAATTTTTTTAATTTTTTTATTAATATAATCTAGGCAGCGATTCTTTTTAATTGAAAAAACTTCAAATTATTCTTTAGGTCAAAAATGTCGACATTTTTTATAAGAATTTTTTACCTTAAAAATTGTGTGTTCTGGTTATGAATCAGCCGTTACCTTAAATATCGTATTAGGATTCATCTTCATAATAATCCATACCTTTTTGTAATATTTGTATATAAGCAAAAAGAGGAATGTTTCAGTAATTGATTTGAGAAACGAAATATATCAAATGACAGATGTGTTGCAACTTACACATGACGTAGCAGTGAAATGCAATCAAAGTATGTAGTAGGTGCATTACTTACATTACGGTACATTCATGGTTTTATTGTGTAGCTTGCGATAAATAAACAATTGATCAAAGATGATATTTGCTTTTTCTTCTACACATTAAGCTCTTTAGATTCGTCTTATTTCTGAGGCGATAAATTCTATATCTTCTAATTGGTCTAGAACATCGTCTACTTCTGAAGAAGATAGTTACGATACGCTTATTTCTCCTGATGATAATAGAGAGTACTCATCCACCCCACATAGAATCAAGGTCGTCCTTTGGTTGAAAATATAAGAAATCTGAGTTAAAATCCTTCTAGACCAGTTGGCCCTGCAAAATTTCTTAGGGATTCGCTTGAAATTTTTAAACTATTTTTAACAAAGAATTATAGTTCGACATATTTTCAAGTGTACAAAATCAAGGAAAACTTCAACAAACCATTAAAATTTTTTGTTTCCTTTAAAACTAGTTATGTCAATTAAATATGTGTTTTAAGCTTACTAATAATATCAATATCAATACCTGATAATTTCATCTGAAGAAGAACTCAATGAGAGTTCATTATATTGGTAAATAAAATTTTAATTAAAACCATGTCTTTATTCGTGGTTTGATATTTGGCTGACAGAAATCTGGAGGAAAATAATACACCGTATATTTCGGTGTATAAGTCGACCTTTTAGCCCCCCAAAATTGAGGGTCGACTTATATATCAGTAACAAAAATCTCCATGGTTAGTTTAAGTATAAATAAGAATTTTATCTGGTTAGTAGGAGAGTTAGGAAATAGCTAAATTAGAGAGAAAAAGAAATGAAAGTATACGAATATGTAAACTATAGGGATTTATGTTAATACTACCTTGTATATTATTTCATATTGTACGTAGAACAACATTTGTAATAACATATCGGTAGTCTTTAATTAATGTCCGGTGTTTTATATATGGTAACTTTTACATCGTTGCTTAGATTAGCCGATAACTTAGGCGAGTTTCGTATTTCAACTTTTACACGCTGTAGCCGATGATTTAGGCAGTTCTGTATTTTAGGGGTCGACTTATACCTCAGATATTAGCAAAAATCATAAATTACTCCCATTTTGGGGGTCGACTTTTACGCAGAAATATACTGTAATATTAATATTTATATTTATTTATTGTTTTTTTTAATTTTTCGTCTTTTTTAAAACAAAAAAATAGAATTATTTTTTTAATCTCTTTTATATAAGAAATAAATTTATAATACATTATTTTTAAAAATAAATTTGTATATATACTTTTGTATATTTTTTTTAATATCAAAATACTTCATGAATTTAAAATTTTATAAAAAAAATTTTTTAACATATTTTTTTAAATATTTTAAAAGTTTAATTAAAAAAATTTAGTTAGATTTTTACTAGTTAGTTTTCCTAGTTATTTTTTAATATAATAAGATGTTAGCTAGTTATTGAAGAAGTGCTAAATTTCTTAAGGATAATCATAATTCAAAAACCTAGCCTATCATAGTTTCATAGTAGTAATCTTGCTAGAAAAAAAAGCGTACGAATGTTGTATTGTTGACTCTACAAAAGAGTATGTACATTTTGTCTTATACATCATTCAATGCAAGCGTGAAAAGTACATCAATCTAAAAATAGGTCAAAATGAAAAAAAAACAAAGTGTGTAACAAAAAATATAACAAACATTTAACACAATAGAATTACATCATTTTTGTAGAAGCAAGTGTGTCTTTAAGTGTGTCAGCAGGCGTTTAAATATACTACAAAAGACACGGCGTATATTTAATGAAGGAAAGCACATATATTAAGACATAAATAATGTTAAGAAAGATGATTTTAAAAATAAGTTTTGCTTACTTAGACGAATTATTATTAGAAGGTAATAATCCATGCATTTGAATCTTGTTTGAAAAGTGTTCATTACTTCATTTCAGAAAAAGAGAGATGAAAAAAGTGAAGCATTTAAGTGTACATTACTTACATAAACGTTTTTTTTTTAAATCTTATTTTTTTGGAACTGGGGGACACATACAGAAGTGCAATAACTGAAATATGTAACTCACATATTGTGGCATGGATAAAGGCGAATTTTTTTTATAATCTTCAAAATTTTTATAAACGAATTTTTGCTGAATGAACACACCACCATTATTACCCGACATTACACTTCCACTGTCAGCTCCCAATCCCCACCATAACAGCGGATACCTGCAGGGATTTTATCAAGCCTAATTACATTGTTTATAATTGTAATTGCATGACAACCTTCTAACTAAACCAGAGAGAACAAAATCGCTCCAATATGATAAAATGAACGGGAAAACAAACGGATAATTATATTATTTTTACACTCATCTATTAGGATTGAGAACATTCCCGATTCTTCAATTTCGTCTCTAATCACCTGAATAACGCCTTGGGCTAAAACAAATTCTTCACATAATCTTGAAGAGAAATATTTTGGAGATTTAAAGATATCATGAGTTTGATAAATTCATCAAATTTACCACAGTTCGGCGAATCACAAGTTTCATTATGGCAGAGAAAAACAAATTCAGAAAATTTTCAAATAGTTACGGTTTTTGATGAATATTGGCTGGCAAACTGGATCTAAAATTGAATGAATACAACAGACTATGGCAGATTATTTTTGTTTGAGACTTTCTAATAAGGACATCAAGAGGAGATGCGGTGATCACTACTCATCGCATGTAATAAAGCACTTATCGCTCATTATTACTTTTCACCAGTTATTGAAAACGATGTTCACAAATGCTCATTCAGATTTGGATGTTCTAGTATTAAACTTACATGCGTAATAAAAAGTTTTATCTCTAGATATACTAAACTATAACCAAGTGAAGATTTAATACCATGCCTATAAAGACCATATCGTTTGTAAATCTTTGGGCCAGAGAATTGTTCGTTGAGCGGATTCATTATTTGGTGTTCAAAGGTTACTCATTGGTAATACAGTTAGATCATTTTTATCCAACACTGGATTATCCGATGCAATATTGACTCTAACTAATTTTCCCAATGCGTTTCTCCCTCGTTTTTCTGACATTCACACTCCGACACGTAAACTGTCTTCATCAAACCAAATGTTTTCACGACTGCCTGAATAATTTGTTAATCCGATAGATCAAGCATGTAAGCCATTTTTTTACAGAAAAGACATTGGGTTGTTATATACGAGCATAACATAGTTAATATAGACAAAACTAAACAATTTTAATAGTTTGTTATAAAATAGAGGCAAAATTTTATTTTAAAAATTAAACATTGAGTATTTATGTATTATAAAAAGTGCGAACAAAAGACAATACGGTCAAAAAGTTCATTCTTCAAAAGAAAAAAGGTAGGGTAACTAGGTTAAAATATATTTCCTTTTGTTTTTCGGATTTTTTATGTCAAAAAAGTTTTAAAAAAAATTTAAGTCAATAAAAAGTCAAAAATTTATTTTGTGCAAAACAGTTTTTAGAAAACTAAAAATTAAAATATTTTCAATGATTATTTCATGCTTAAATAGTATTTGTCATTCAAGACTTGAATTTATATTTTATTTCCTAATGCTGAAATGTAAGGAAAAAATCTTTAAAAATATCGAAGATATACATATTCCAGGGGGAATAAAAGTCAATACAATCAAAAAAACTTTTAAAAAACAAAAAGTCACTAAACCAATTTTAAACTAGTTTGAACTATTTTTCTTCTGTTTTTGGAATTTTTTAGGTCACAAAGTTCAAAAATAATTTAGGTCGAAAAATAGGGGCCAAATTATAGTATACTTTTTATGTATTATAAGTGCCACAAATCTAAAGCTTTATTATAACACGGGTTTTAATCTAACACGGGTTTATCTTAATTCACAAAATTTTATCAAATTTAACCTAAATTAAATGCTCAAATATATTTAAAGTCTGAAAATGTTGCGCCATGAAAATATCTAACTAAAAAAAGCTTTTGAAAAAATTAACCGCTTTATGCGATCTCATGGCTTTTCTAGTGAAAAATTCTCATGCTCGCCACAACAACGGCATCATATCCTTGCTCAAAGATTTACTGCAGACATCATTAGGGGACATGCACATACTACATAACGCGAAATTATTGAAATTTCCACTACCCATAACGCATACGTAGCACATTCATAACCCCCTCTAGTCTTATCACTTCAACAAACTGGTATTTGATATCATCCTAGCCCGCTCCACCCCCCCCCCCTTTTCCTTCAATCTATGCTTAATAGGGAAGCGTAGATCTTACTACAAGAAAAACTAGCATTTACCATTATCTACAATATCACAAGAGGCACTTTAAAAAATAAGAATAAAATTCGATCTCATTCATATACCTTGTAATGAACGACCACTGAGTTAAGCGACATTTTGTGACATGCGACCAAATATATTTTGGACAGATTATTTCTCAATGTAAATATATTCTTGTTGAGCGAACACTTCTTCAGGCGACAAACAACCATCTTTACTCGCAACTAACGACCAAGATAACACAGCAAACAGCATAGCAATTATAAAACTTAAGTTCACTGAGTGCGATACCAATGTTCTTTGAAATAAATAATAAATGAATGGACATGTGGTTTACACTACATACAGACTAAGCTACATATGGATAAGATGGCACAATTTATCTCCAGCGCATATATGAAGAAGTCCTATATCAAAACACTTTCTCTATCCATCAACACCAATGCCATCCTCACGATACAATTGTTTCACACCATCAGACCAAAAACTGACATAAACGTCACTCAGTTTTTGCTTTTAAAAAATTCGCTCTGCAAAATAATATACTCGCTCTTTTGAAAATTTGAAAAAAAATAAAGTATTGTTGAAAGAAAATATTTAAATAATTTAAAACAAATTAAACTATAAAGTTTTTTTACAAGGACAAATTGAAAGAATGACGATTTTTAGTATTACCGCCAGTTTGGGGTTGGCAGTTAGTTTGGTCGTAAGTCTCAGGTTTTACATTTTTGTTTGTATTCTATTCACACTGCATACATCAATGTTAGCGGTATTCACACTGTATAAAATCATACAGGGCTTCGGAGCCGTCGGTGCCAAAGAATTTCCGTACACAAAGCCGAAGCTGGAAACATTGAAAATATTGCTCATATGCCTGGGTCCGGCTAATATTTTGATACATTATTCTTCTATTTTAAACTATATAACTAATGATAGGCTCTTAAAGTGTGGCGGCAAAAAGGTCCACTTTTTAAATATTAATATCCTACAACCACTTTTATGTTTATAAAATACAATACACATTTTTGAAAAGTCTTCCTTCAAATGAACAAAACCAAAATATCCTATAGTTTTTTCGCGATTCACAATATTGATTTTGAGATTGGTAGAAGAATCTTATTTAAAGCTATAAATGCCCAATTTATCACCTTTTTAAATAAAACAGATTTTTTTAGTAAATATATCAGACAGAAAAACCCACATAAGGCCATTGTTTGCTTTTTAATCTAAGATGTTTTTGGATGATAAAAATGGTACAGAATAATATACCTAACATCCTCGAAAAATATCACGTAAATTTTAGTCTATACTTGATCTCACATATCAAAAAAGAAAAAATATATATCTTAATCTTAGAGAATTGCACATCATCTATATTTTACAATATTTTTCTTAGATGGAGCTAATCAAAATTACAATTGAATATTTATAGTCAAGAAGGCTTATGAAAAAATTCAGTAATAAATCTCCTTAAAGTACAATAAATAGATAATCATGTACTTAACAAATACTATTTATACACTTTATCCAGAAAGGGAACTTTAACAGAAAAAATTCAAACAAAATCGTTTTATTTTGAATTACAATCAAAAATAAAAAATTTCACACATAGTTATAAAATTATATAAACTAAAAGTATATACTTGTTTTAGTCAATGATACTGAGTACAAATATATTTTGTAGTGTTTATTATGCCATATTTAGAAAAAGTCATTCAATTATTTATAAAAAAAGGCAAGTGAAGCTTAACTCATAGTTAGACCAATTTTAATTTAGGATCGGCACTGAGGTATGGGAAGGTACGAATGAAATTTTCCGATTTTCGATATTAAAAAAAACAAGACTCTCACGATTCCAATTAATCGTCCCATTACTACTTTAGATGTTATATACAAGATTTACACCGAGTCAGGTATTTGTGATACGCCCGCGGACTTTGATTTTTAAATTTTTTTACCGATTATACAAAAAACTTTCCGCCACACTACTCTAGAATCACCAAGATTCAAATAACAAAAACCTCTCAAAGTTGACGCTCGTTCCATTGTTGAGGCTAGATATTATCCAAATATTGAGGCACACATCTTATTTATATGCAAGCAATTCGTGAAAAATGCTACGGTCTATCTTCTAGATCTAGAAGTTCTATAAGATGAGTTAACTTTGAGCATCTGATTCGTCTTATCTACCCTTCCTTCCTTTGTATTGGCTGTATAGCACAGTTGTTTCTGGTTTAAGTTCAAGTTCCCCTAAAGTGATGACTGGACATACCTGTGTATTACGTGTATTACGATGTGCATATCTTAGGGGAATATATGCCGTCAAAGAAGCATATAGTATGAATATAAATTTGGATTCCGTCTCATCTAAACCCAACTGTTGTAAGTGTTGAGATGTGAAGATGTGAGGAATAAAAATTCGATTAGATCTAATTTTTGATTTTAAAATAAATAAAGATCTAGCATCTGTACAACATATACAGATCATATAAGGATCGTATATTTTAATTCTACAATTTCCTCTAAAATTTACAAGTTGTTCATCAACTGTAACGTAGTCAAATGGTAAAAAATGTTTAGAACAGCTTTGATTAAAGTCATGTAAAAATCTAATAGCGAATATTTTATTACTTGGATCTAACTCACTTTTCAGTTCTCACATCGGAACAAATAAATAAATGAACCAACAAAAACATATTTATTAACATGGAAAATTTTAAAAACGGGTCTCCATTTTTTTAAGAAATATGTATTTCAAATTGATTTTATTACTGGCTAATGTGAAGAAGGCAGCCAAAATATGCAAAAAAGGTGAGCGATATTGAATTTTTCATAACAAAATTTAAAGGTTTTATATTTTAGGGGTTCGATACTAAAAAATTGGTTATAAACATAACTATAGTTTCAAATCAAACAAAAAATTAAAATGGATTGTTGAAAGAAGCTTGATTTTTGCATGCTTGAAAAATATGTCGAACTAATTCTTTGTTAAAAAATAAAAATTTCAAGTCATCACTAAATAATTTTGCAGCGCCAACTGGTCCAGAAGGATTTTGATTCAAATTCCTTATATTTTGAACCAAAAGACGACATTAGTTCTATGTGGAGTCGATGAGTACTCTGTATTATCAGAGCAAATTGGCGTAGCGTAGCGCTATCTTCCTCAGAAGTAGACGATGTTGTAGACCAATTCGAAGATATAGAAGTTGTCTCCTCAAAAATAGAAGACGAATCTAAAGAGCTCATTGTGTAGAAGAAAAAACAAATCATTTTTAAAAATATATATGCTCAATTGTTTATTTATCGCAAGACACAAAAAAACCATGAATTGTACCGTAATGTAAGTAATGCAACTACTTTGAATGCATTTCACTGCTAGATCATGTGTAAGTTGTAACACATCTGTCATTTGATATATTCGGTTTCTCAAATTACGGAAACATTGCTTTTTGTTTATGTACAAATATTACAACAAGGTAACGATTATTATGAAGATAAATCATATACTATATTTAATATAAAACTGATTCATAACAAAGGCAAAAATTGTTGATCTAAAAAAATCTTTTTTTGAATTTCTAATCAAAAAAATTGTCTTTTTTGACTTATTGAACAAAAATTTTCACCATGAAAAATTTGACTTTTTGGCTTATTGAGCAAAAATTTTCGCCATGAAAAATTTGAACTTTTTTTCAATTAAAAACACTCTTTGGTTAGATTATATTATTAGATTTATTAAAAAAAAAATAAAATTTTGGGTAAAATAACTATAGTTTCAAAATAATATTAAGTATTTTTTTGTTGACCTGAAAAACTTCATATTTAATTCAAAAAAAAAGAAAAAATATTTCAAACTGGTTTACGGTGACTTTTCGTTATTTTTAGAAAAATTGAATTTTGTTCGTCCTTACACAATTTCATGCGTATAATAAAACAAATTTACCTAATATAGGGTAAAATCAATAATTATATGGATAGGTGAAAATAACCGATAACGTCAAGGGGTTATACTTTTATAAAAAGCATTTCATTATGAAGCTTCAGATCTTAATTTTGATTTTTCTATTCTTAACACCATCATATAATTTAAAAATTTTATTTATTTTTTAAGAATCAACTTTTTAAATCAATTTTTCTTAATTTCATAATACAATATGCCGTTTTTGTGTCAATAAAAAGTCATTGACTTTCTCTAATTTCTTTTTTCATTGTCAAAAAAAAATTATAAGAAAAATAACAATTGAGTAGTCCCTATCAAATGCAAGCAGATAATGTTGCACTATCCGTGCATCGATAAACGGATAGTGCAAGATTATCATGCAAGCTTATAATAAAACAATTAGGTAGTTATGTAAATCTAGTTTTTTTACATAAAACAATTTTTTATAATTTAAGAAAAAAAGTTGAAGGAGTGGGAGCCTGAGCCAGGAGGCACTAAAATATTTCTGTTGCAGAGCCGGGGAGGGTGTGGGATTTGCCTATCTCCTAAAACCCCCGTTTTTAAGGTATAAAAAATTCTTTTAAAATGCGGGTTTTTACAAAGTTGTCTAGATTAACCTTTTATCCTAGTGTTTGTTACATTTTGTAACATTTTAATTTTAAATAAAGAAAATCATGACTTAGATTTTTTTTTATTAGATAAAACTTTATGAGCATCTATAATTAAAATATCTTTTTGTTATAAATAAAAAAAATCAATAAATTATTGCCTCATTTTTTCTATTTTAAAGATTTTTTGCAGCACTTCTTTTTTATATTATTTTTGTTTTTTAAAGATTTTCTTTTTTATTTATTTTTGCTCCTCCTTATTGTTTTTATAATAAAATGGAGTCTAGAAGGCTTTTGCACAAAACAGGATTAAAATTCTTACTTATTTCTAATAAAAAAGAAGAAAGTGAAGAATCTAACATAATACAAAATGTAGAAAATGGAGATAGTGAAGAATTTTTTTATGACAAAAATATTTATTCAGAAGAAACATCTGATCATTATCTTGATGAAAATTATTGTGGGGATAAAAGTGTCGAGGAAAACTCATATTCTGATTTGGAAGAATTGTATGAAGAGAATGAATGTTCTTCTAACACTGACAATGACACCGAAGCTAGTGATTCTTCTAATGCTGAAATTGAACCCGAAAAGTTTAATGCTAATGGAATAAATTTTTCTATGCAATCGTTTGATGGTAGAAGAAGAGCTAGAAATATTGTTGTAAAACAAAAAAAAAGCATCAATGACTTCAATTCTGATTCCTTGTTTGAACTTTTTTTTGATCAATCAATTTTTTTATATAATTCAGAAGTATACCAACCGTAAGGTATCTGATATAAAGAGATTTGCTAAAAATCAATATTTTTACATGAAATTTTTTTCACTCGTTGAAATAAAAGCTTGCTTAGCCTTGATAATCAGAGCTGGTTTGGACAGAGACAACTTCACTTCTCTCCAGGAATTATGGAATCCGTTTGAAGGTAGACCTTTTTATAGAGTAGTCATGGGGTTGCAAAGATTTCAATTTTTTTTACGAACTGTTAGATTTGATAATTTCAGAAGTCGAAAGGAAAGAGTGAAAAATGATAGAATCACGGCGGTAAGAGAGATATGGGATATCTTCAATAATAACCTGGCAAAGTATTTTGAACCTTCCGAGACACTTACTGTTGATGAACAGTTGTTGGGTTATAGAGGTAAAGTTCTTGGACGCACGTATATTCCTTCTAAGCCAAGAAAGTATGGATTAAAAATATTTTGGATCTGTGATGCAGAAAATGGTTATGCATTGAAAGGAAAAGTGTATCAAGGCAAAGAAAATGGCGTAGTACATAGGGATCTGGGTAAAGATTGTCAGAACCGTTTTATGATACTGGTCGCGATGTCACCGATAACTTTTTTTTACCTCTCACGAACTTGCAAAATTAGAAGTCATCGACGAGAAGTACCTAAAATTATGAAAAATAAAAAAAGACTGCTTTATTCGTCTATTTTTTTGCATGATCACGAGAACAAAATAATTTTGGTGTCATATATCGCTAAGAAAAATAAAAAGGTAACTTGCTCAGTTCATCACACCATGGAGAAGAAGTAGTAAACAAGAGATGCGCCCTACATTGATTCTTGATTATAATTATGGTAAAAAAGGAGTAGACCAACTTGACCAAAATCTTGAAGAATTTACATGTCAAAGAAAACAAACAGATGGCCTCTTTTATTTTTATTTAATATGATTTACGTAGCAGTAAACAACTCATTTATATTATCAAAAAATGAGGGCTGTTTTCAAACCAGAAGAGATTTCATGAAAAACTTGACCATAAATCTATCTAAAGCTTCTGTTGATTACAGGTATAAAAATAACAAAAAGCTTTCCTCGAAAAATTTAGAGGCTGCGAAACTTTTTGGTATAATTGAAAAAAATATAAAAATGTGCAGAGAAAATAAAAAAGTAGGAAGATGCTTCTTATGCCGAAAATGTGCTCGTTCAAAATGTGACAACTGTTCTCAGTTTGTTTGTACGCTACATAAAAGATGCGCTAAAAAAATAATTTGTGATGCTCATAATTTTTATTTAAATAAAGCTTTTAAAATTGATCTATATTGACGTTTTTTAGTTTTTATAGAAATAAGTAGGAATAAATTTTGATATAAAAAACATTTTATAGATTAAAAGTATATGTTACAAAATGTAACAAACACTAGCTTTAGGAAGTTTTTTTCACCACATTTATAAGGGTTAGGGTAAAGATTTTATTAGGTTGGCTGAAATTGCTAATCCTATTCGTCGGTGTGGTATAACGCATAAGTCTATATATTTAAAATCGCGATGTTCAGTATTGAAATGATATTTTAGTAAAAATGAAAAGGATTTTCACATACAATGAGTTCATAGCCGTATTGATCCGATGAGCGAAGAAGTCTGTAGAAGCCATCTGTTTTATTTGTAGCAACAGTCACTGCTATCAGTCTGTTTTCCATGCTATGATATCGCATATCCTCCTCAAAGGCAATCTTTTTATCATCGTAGGCTGCTTGATCTATGGTATTTTTAATGTCTTCAGGGTGATAGATAACACTATTTCTATCTTCATCGACAATGCTGTGATGATCGTTGTCATCAACTTTTTTCTTCTTTTCACAAAGAACAATGCAGAGAGCTGACAAAAGCAAAAAAATTCTATAAACATAAATACATCATACATTTTTTTAAATTATAGAACTTTAGCCTAGTTTCTGTTCATAATTTTAAGAAAATTTAACGGAAATTTTGATTGTGGTTCATTTTGGATTGTCGTATGCGTTTTTGTGTTTAAAGGATTACTAAATGTAGTTTTAAATATTTTTTTCTGTTCAATGTATAAAATAAGTTAAAATGGAGAAAAAGGCAGTTTATCTCTTTAAGTCATAATGGGTTACTCACGAGCTGAAAATGTTATATTTGGTATGTAGGAAAGTAGGAGCTGTGAAATAAATAATATTGTAAACTTTGCAATGAGAACTTTTCAAAATGAAAAATTTGAAAAGAAAAAAGAGGGGTATTTGCAAGAGCTTAAACTATTTACACATGCGAGGCACATCCATTTATCAATTTAGTCGACACCATGCTCTTATAATTTAGTCAACAAGGCATTCACATTTTGTGAATCGTGCAACAGATATTTATGTATACAGAAAGATCGTAATTGTTTTATAAATTTTCATCTTTGATATTTATTATTCATTATTGAATTTTGCAAATAAACTTTAAGTTTTTATATTCCCCTATATAATATTATATAGACCAGGTAGGTAATTTTTAAGGTGCAATTGGGAGAAGGCTGAATGCTAAACAAATCTGTATTCAAAGAATGTCAAGCCATGTAAATAAGGTCTGAAACGAGGAAATTTTCTATTATTGTAGTTCACAAATGACGTCAACAATAACTGTGAATAGAGGTATCAAAACTTGAAATGTTGTTATGGAAAAAACAGATATTCAAAAGTTGAGGAGAAAAGATAGAGTCAAAAGTTGACAAATATTGTTGACGTCATTTTTCATGCAAAAAAATTACATGAAAAAATGAATATTATGGAATTTAAACTTTTGCATTTTTGATATGAAAATTTTTCATAAAATTTAAAGTATTTATTTAAACTGTCAAATGAATTGCGTTTAAGTATAACACAATAAACTTTAGAGTAAATTGTATTCATAACTCTGAATCGAAGCAAAACTTAGCCAGCAATCTCATAAGTATAAAATAAATAAAAGTAAAACTAGGATAAGCAGTTTTTCATTATCACTTGAAAAATTAGTTTTTTCAAGACACAACTTTTTATAAAATTAAATTTCATAATCAAAATTTTGAAAATCCGTACATATATTTCAGATAATGAAGGAATTGTTCAATTATAACACAATAAATATTATACCACTTACGTTACAATGGCTCACTTATGACCGAATTTTTCTGAGTTAAGACATAATGGATCATTCATGACCAACTTCTTTTGAGTTAAGACATAATGGGTCACTCGTGACTCGTGAATTTTTTTTGTTTGATGACAAAAGGCATCTGAAAAACTAATCATTTCTTTTATTACCTCAAAATCGTAATAAAATCAGTTCATAATTTTTTATTTTTTTTATTTATTTTTTTTTTGTTTTGATGATCTCAAAGGGTTAAGTAGACTTGTTCACAGTTCGTTCTGAGTCAGTCGGTCCTCATAATATTCAGACCAGATCGTCTATAAATTGAGCCAGAATATAGCTAATATTAAAGGATAAGACTACACTTAACTTGTCTTTTTTCTGGATAAATTCCCACATTCGGAAATAGTTTTTCACATGAAAGGCTAATGGTTTAAGGCCAGTCTCGCAACATTTGGAAATTTTATTACTGGTATAATTAGATATTCTTGCTTTAATTTTTATATAATGGTGATTGTCAACATCTTAGCATAAATTAGGTTGAAAATAAAGCAGTTTCAGTCATAACTACATGCTACACTAAGGATACATGCTGCGCAGAGCGGCTGTTGATTTGGCCGCCCCTTTAAAGTTATAATAGCATTCCAAAAAGCGAATAATACGGGTATGCAAAATAAGACAATAAGACGTCATTAAGTGTAATGCATTTTAGTGGTATACAAACAAAATTGTGCGGTCCCCTCATCCCAGTTTGTACCGCATTGGCTACACTAAAAATAATTAAAAATCTTGAAAAACTAAAGTTCAATTAAGAACAAATGCTTGCTTGGTGTTGTTCAAAATCCCTCACAAAAATGCACTTATTTTACTTAGTTAGTTAGATGGTAACTTATTTATATAGTTGTTTAATCAGTTATTTAGGATTATATATCTTTATATAATTTGAAATGGAATTTTTATTGGAATAAAAAACGATAAACATAATTTTTCATATAAAAAAAATATTCTTTAGTTGTAAAAAAGTCCATTTAACATGAAAGTACCTAAAAGGGGACTTGGGTCAAAAATAATCCATGGTTGAGTCAAACGACTCAACATGCTTAAAACGATTGGTTTACACTTCAAATTTTTTGTCATGTATTTTTTAGTGAATTTAGGTTATCTACGAAACATATATTTTAAGTAGCTACAACTATTTCACAGGCTTGAAGTAGAAATATTTTCTTAGGGCCGAAATAGATAAAAACAAATTGGCGCATCATAAGTCTGAAGATCGTGTGCTAATGGTTTTTGTTTTGAAGCATATCTTAATAATTTAAGATAAATTTGTGTAGAAGAGAAAATGCACGAATTCGTCAATTCGCTTTTGATGCCTTTCATATTTTTGTGGTCTGTTTTTGAAACGAATTGAAAACACAGGCCATGTCTTTTTTTACTGAATTTAAGTAATATGGTTGGTTATGCTGGATTCAAAAATATTAATGGTTTTGGATAATCAGCTCAGAATATCTAACTGCTTTTATATTGAATCAGTATCAATGTTATAAAATACAGTTACTAATGACTAGATGTTAACATTTTCTTTATACTAACACTGTAAATAGGTGGAATATACATTGATGTGGAAGAAAAACTTTTTAAATAATTTTCATTTGTTTTTCACTGGGCAAGACACGTTTCAGAGACTAACAGCAATCTGCTAACATATTTGGTACATCGTTCCTGATACCTTTCTTCGATGGTGCGAATATTTTAATGGAACATTTCACCTTAAAGCTTATCATGAATTTTTCTCCGTTTCACTCATCTCTTTATCGAACTGTGCATTCTTCATTAAGCTTCTAATCAGAGGGCCATCGAAAATGCCTTGATTCGATTTTGAATTACTGAATTTTGAAAATGTCTGCCTTATAAACGCAAATGCTTGATTTCCTTTATTGATGGCTTTGGTTAAATTCTTTAAGCCAAGTTTAATATTAACGGTAGATAAGATACCACATTGTATAAGCCAGTCTGGAATGCTTCTCTAGATTCATTATGATTGTAATGTTTATCATCTGCTCGCCTATTCCACAAGCAGAGCGGCTATGCCTGCAGAATTTGATTTCAAGGTGGGTGAAAAAGTCTTTCGCTCCAACAATAATTTTGAATTTTTTTAATTTATATCTTTCGTCTATCATTAAAAGATTTGTTTGGCTTCAAACTATGAGGAAAGGAGGCTTAATGTTGTATCGAACTCATAACCGCAAGTTAGCAAAACCCATTATCTAACTAGCCTTACTAATGCCCCCTGTAAAAAGAGTATATAAAGGTATAATTTGGAATTAATTATACTTTAATATAATAAATGTGTGTAACTTTTTTTAGAAAATGACTTCAACATAGGAAATACATATACTATGACACACACAGAAGCAGTCACACATATTTATAAACATTATTATTTTAGCTGACACAGAAGAGAAGATCGTATCAAGATAGTTATTTTGAGTATAAGTTCACTAATCTTGTCAAGAATGATACACACATCCCTCAATCTTTTGTATGTTGAAAATCTTCTGTAATAACATTCTGAAACTTTTCCAAATGAAACAGCATCTGAGAAATGCTCATCCACATTTGATTGAAACATAAGAATTACAGCCTTATTGAGGTAAAATTATCCATTTTAAAGATATGTGGGACGTATCAATTGAGATGGAAAAGTTTGTGTTAAGAGAGAAGGCATTACACAAGATAAAACAGATCTCCTTACCACAACAACACCACCTATTACAGATTTACCAAAATGTGTGAAAACACTAAGGAAAATGTCTTGTCGGAGTTAAAATTTCATCATCTTTTTCTCCCCGAAATTTGAGATTCAAGGAAATAAACATCGCATAAGTGTTTGTTTTCAACAACTTCATTACTGGTAATTGAGCAAGTTTCTTTTTTCCCGACATTAGAGATGTCAACAAAAGCAGATGATGCAAATGTAGTAGTTCCAAAATTGCTTCAAAAATCGGAACTGAATAGGAACAAACAAAATAGGGTTTGTAGCCCTAATATGATTGGTTTACGATCAGAACTCATACTTGTGAAGCAAAAGTAATCTGGTTTGCAAGCTCTGGGGGAAGATGGATACTAAACACAGTGCTCTTTTATTTCACATAAGTGTGATGACTAACAAGGAAACATTTTGACCTGGTTTTTGAAACATGGAAAGAAGTAAAGTTGTTTTTAAGTTTCAGGAAATAAGGTGGACCAGCTTTTTTTTACCTTCATCAAGGAATGATTTGTATTATCTCACTGATATTTTAGAAACTCTGAATGAACTAAATAAGAAAAGTACCCTCGCAAGTAATTAGACAATAATCATGTTTAACTTTAGCGCCTAAACTGCGAATTTTTCTGAATAAAATAAATTTATTAAAACACATCAAACGAAGAGAAATTTATGTCCCAACATGCGACCTTCGATTATTTCTAGTACTATAATTGATGTTGTGTTATTTTTCAATATATCGAATAATAAAAGAAAAGGGATAAGCGATAGTAGAGCCAGTTTGTTAGCTTTTTTATAGCCAATAAAACTCGACTAGTTAAAAAAATTTATTTGGCAAAAGAACACATACATGATGCTAGATGGGTTAAAAAGCTAGTGAATATTTACTCTTTTAATTTCTAAGGCATTCAATTTCAATGAAAGTCATTTGTTAAAAGTAAATAAAATATCTTTACCTCATTTTTTAATTTTTTAAAAATCCATAAACTTTAGTATATGGATAGAATGTTCTTCTAATAATAGTAATTATTGATATTTTTATGATGTTACGAACTTATGAAGCACATTCTGCATTAAAAAATATTAATAATATTGTAAAAAATAAGATGTAAAAGTTTTTCGATTTAAAAAAGCGGGAAAATCCCTATTTGGGGGAATCTAAAATGACGGCAAGTTTCAAATTACCTCAATTAGATTTTTAAATAAACTTAATTCTTAAGATTAATAATTATAAGATTTTAAATAATAAATTAATAATATATGAAAACTTTTATAACAAATACTCACATATTATGAATAGGATCTTCAGTAGCATTTAAAATCTTGAATCGATTGAACGAAAAATCTTTAAAAATAATTAAATGCAAAATTAGAAATAATTTTTACTTCTTTTAAATTGGATATTCAGATTCAAAAATAAAAAAATCTATAAAAATGAGATAATAAAAATAAATGGATATATCAAGAAGCTCTCTTTACATTTTTGGCTCTTGGTAGTGCAAAGTATTTTGATTAAGAAGACACTATTTTTATCTCTGGTTGGGATGTTAAAAATATTACCTTCACTACTAAAAGGGCCGACCTTAGGCCACTGCAATCTATGCGACTGCAGTGGGCCCCGCGCTTCTTATTTTTCATTTTGATGATATATTCTATGATTTCTCTAAATGCAAGGTTCGCAAAGTAAAGTTACTTTGATCGTCATTTTGTGGTAATGAAAAAGTAATAAAAACAAGTCCCTTTTTTTTCAAAATCAAATTTCTCACTTTTAATCTTTTTTTCCTACCCACACTGAGCCCCGCGCAATCCATTTTGCATAGGAACCCACAAACACTAGGGCCGGGCAGGAATACTAATAACTCAATACAAACAAGGTCTTATTCTAGATTTGACAATCCTATACACATTATAATTTATTGGTTGAATTTTTAATATGAATGGCATATTATAGTTATATACATCAAACCTTATACAAAAAAAATATTTCATTTCATTTACTTTTTAATTACTTTTTATTTTTCTTCTCTGTATTATTTTTTCATTTAATAAAAAAGGAAAGTGCTTTGAAATCTACCTACCTACTTATATTTACCATGAATTCTTTTACTATCCTTGATGCCTTTATTGAAATGAAGATATCAGTAGAAACTCTATAAAATTAAATCAAAGCTATACGGATAAATGTAATATTTAAAAAGTCACAAAATTAAAATTGAAAAACTCAGTATAAACCTAGAAAAGAATTCTAAAGAAATTGAAATTCCTAATAATTCTTCGAAAATTTTATAAAACCAAAAAAATTTATCTTACTCCGATGGCACTAAATTTAAAACGGCTGATAAGAAACCATGTGTTACTATTTTTTTTATTTAACCATAGTCGTTATACCGTATTCGAATATTTTTACTCCGACTCCCTAGCCCTGGAACCAACCCTTTGATATATTCGTCTAATAAAACCATGAATTTATATAGCTCAATCCTCGTGTTTCATGTTTTTTAATTGATCAGTGTTCATGATTGATTGTTCAATTGATTTGGACAAAAATAAAAGTACTATTTTCCCCTAAAAGGATATTCATCTCGATAAAATACTTACATCTTTAATATTAAAAATATTGCTGTGTTGTCTTTAAAGTTTCTCTACCTTTTATTAAAGATATTCATATTTTTATAGTTCTATTGCACTAGGTATGGGGTAGAGCTTCTGTTTCGAGTCTCGATTCTCGAGAATTTTTTTATTTCTTGATTCGAGAAATTTTTGTTGAGACTCAAGAATTAAAAAAAAAATTTTATTACTGAAAACATGTTAAATTTTGAATAAATATTAATAAAAAATAAATAATTATTTGTAATGCACGATCAACTTTTGAATATTCACATTTTGAAGAAATTTTAGAATGTGCAAAAAATATTTTTGATAAAATTTTTTCTCATTATTCGTAGCATGGAACTGTTATACAAGAAAGCCAAATTCAAGTGGAATCTGTTTATGAGTTTGAAGAAGAATCTCTAACTCAAAGTTTAAATAGAGAAATTAAATAATTCATGTATGATAAAAAAGAAGAAAAAGTTAGTACAATGGAAGAAGAACTACAGATGTTCAAACAAAACAAAAATTTTGATTTATCAGAATCGATGCAATTGTTAAAAAATTCTCTTTTATGCCTCACAACAACTTCTTGTCAATGCGGAAGAATTTTATCTCCAAAACAATTGAGTTTGAAAAACGAATCTTTTTTTTTAAGTTATTTTACTAATAAAAAAAATAAAAAAATTTTTCGTAAAATATTTTTATATTTTTTAACTTCTCGAAACTTTTCTCGAGAATCATATATTTTTTTCTCGTTTCTCGGGAATTAAATTTTATTGAGAAATCAGAAGCTCTAGTATGGAGATATTCAAATCGTTAAACTTATAAATGCTTGAATTATGGCAAATATGCTGTTAATTGTACTTCTTTCTATTTTTGGTATTTTCTTATATCATCGTCTTATAAACAATAACTCCAGATCTTCTTCATCAAAACCTATTTTCGCATTATAATTGCAATTTTCATTTTTACATATTAAAAAATAAGATATCCTCTTGATTGTTTTTCTTTTATGTTCAATGAAAAAATATAAAAATTTCTATAACGAAAAGAGATTTCAAATTATTATAACATTATTAGTACTACATTTCCCTGTTCAAAGGTCTCTTCTAATGAATTCTTAAATATCTACATAATACAAATTATATATTATTTGTATATGTCTTTGGGGATTATATGATTTTATTAAAGATAAAGTTAATAAAGGTTGTTTTTGATCCAGTAGGTAGACTCATTGTGAAAGGTCGCGAACAACAAAGGGATTTATCGAGAAGAAAGACAGTAGTTAAAAAAGTTTCCAAAACTCTCTTCTCAGCAATTGTCAGCAGGCCTGGTTCACATCAAATGAATTAGTTATATGGGGCGTGAGTAAGTTTGGTTAGATACTGGGTTTCGATAATTAAAGGTGTTGGGTTCGAACCCACAACAAGCCCCCTTTTTTCATAGTTCGATATCGGCGAAATTGTGCCTTCTTGATGAAAACACTCCACGGTACCTTTACCTTTTATATGGATTGATCTATGTACTAAGGGCCTTTGCAAATTAAACTTCCTATTAGAAATATATATATATACTTATTTTTATCAGTGTACAGTCTATTTGGTATAAAAACAGATATTTTATTTGAACATTTTTTTATATTTTTTTGAAAATTATTTAGAGACAGTTTTTAGACGTAAATCTCAAACTGATTTAAGCTTTCAGGTATTTTTAAACCATAAAGCCAAAGCTGAGTCTAAAAATAAAACCAGCATCTTCCACTTGGTATAAAAAAAAATATTTTGTTTAAATTTCAAAAATATTTCTGTAGAGATTAGACGTAAATCGAACATTTGATTGTAACTTTCAGACATTTTTAAACCTTTAAATGCAAAAACTGATTTCAGAAATAAAACTAACATGGTTGATTTGATATAAAAAAATATATATAATATATAATAAAATTAGAGGGAATATTTTTGGAGATAGATTTCACACCTAAACCGCGAATTTGTTTGACACTGACAGATATTTTAAAACATTTAAATGCAAAAATTGAGACCAGAAATGAAGTCAGCATGATGGATTTGGTATTAACACCTGTATTTCATGTAAAATTTGAATGAATGTTTTTGAAGACAAATTTTTTAAGTAAACCGCACATTTGTTTGACACTTATAGGTGTTTTCAAATCCTAAATGCAAAAATTGAGTCCATAAATAAAATTAGCATGGTTGATTTGGTATAAAATTATATATTTAATATAAAATTTGAGATAATATTTTTGAAAATTATAAAGCACATATTTAATTGACACTTGAAAATATTTTCAAACCTTAAAAGCAAAAACTGTGTCCAAAAATAAAACTAGCAGGGTTGATTTTTTATAAAAACATATATTTTATCTAAAATTAGAGAGAAAATTTGTGGAGATAGTTTCTCAACGTAAGCCGCAAATTTGATTGACACTGACATCCTCCAAATGCGAAAACTGAGTTCAATGATCCATTTGATATAAAAAGATATATTTCATGTAAAATTTGAAGGAATGTTTATGGAGATAATTTTTAGAAGTAAACCGCAAATTTGATTAACACTTATGGGTTAATCAAATAAATGAAATAAATGAGCTCAAAAATTACCAACATGGCCGATTTAGTATAAAAACCTATATTTCATGTAAAATTTGAAAGAATGTTTATGGAGACAATTTTTAAAAATAAATCGCAGGTTTTTTCAAATTCTAAATTTAAAAAATGAGTCCATAAATAAAACCTGCATTCGATTTAGTATAAAAACATATTTCATCTAAAATTAGAGAGAATATTTGTTTAGATAGTTTTCAGACATAAAACACAAATTTGATTGACAGAAATTTTAAAACCTCTAAATGCGAAAACTGAGTTCAGGGATCGATATGGTATAAAAAAATATATTTCATTTTAAATTTGAAGGTTATTTTATTTTTAGAAGTAAACCTCAAATATGATTAAAACCTATATATGTATTTTCAAATCCTATTATTCCAGAAATGAAACTCGCATGGCTGATAAAATTTGAATGAATGTTTATAGAGACAATTTTTAGAAATAAACCACAAATTTGATGAACACTTATAGGTTTTTTCAAATCCTAAATGTAAAAAATGAGTTATGTTTGGCAATTTGCCACCTTTGAAACCAAAGCATAATGTGTAAAGGAATTTAAGGTCATCTCTCCTCCCAAGATTCTCAAATGTAGGCAAGTCAATTTCCTGGAGTATATAACTATAAAATTATTATAATCCTTTACTATTTCGCCTACAAATTTGGCATTTAAATTTCGACTTTATACCTTTTCTTGTTCCTTTACTCTTTATTACTTTTGCTTGAAGACTCAAGTATTTTTTTGAAGGTTTTTGAGTAGAAACAGACAAATCTGTCATTAATTTAACAGAAAAAGAGGTTAAACATTTTCTTTCTTTCTCATCTTCAAACATAATTTCTTCATCACTAGAATCATAGGTAATTGTAGAGTTGGTTAATTTTAATAAATTTTTGAATCTATCAAAACCTTATCTTTTATATTTCTTGGTCGTTTTGATGGGTGAATAGAAGAAAGTTAAGCCAGCTTACTTCTTGCGTATCCAATTTTTCATTCAGACTCTATTTGTTTTTGATAAAATAATTTATCTTCATTGCATAATTATTTCCCTTCTTTCTTTGTGATGTCAAAAAAACATTTAGCGCTTTTTGAAATTCTACTTAACCTAACATAATTTACATAATTTTATTGGTGAAAGTAGGCTGAGCCTATAAAATATCACATCTACATAAAGAGAAGTATGTAGGAGAATCAAACATACTCAAACAGTCTATCCTTCCAATAAATATATAATCTATTCTTGAAAGTATTTAAGGTAGGAGCAAAAAATCTGATTCTCTATTCTGATTTTAGCTTGACACAAGTTTCTTTTCAAATGAGATCCTTGCTTTGCCTGTTACACTTCTCAATGTATTTGAAATTTCTTTATATTTTATAAGATAAAAATCATACTTAGACTTAATAAATTTGTTATAGAGCCTTTTCTTACTTTTAATTAGCTTTTTTGCTTCACACGTTATGAAGTTATTGAACTTTCTATTCGTACACCTTAGACTGAGGAATATAAACATCAATAAGCTTGTAAAGTTTATTAATATCAGAGAAACAAGCCTGAGACATTTGTAAGAATGCTAATCAACTGTTTATAAAGCCAATCTTATAGCATCAAACTCGCATCTATAACAATTGCGTTTTTTCGTATTAGACATTGTAGTAAAGAAGAAGACTGAAGCTGATACATGTATGGTCGCTTCTGACAAGGGATATCAACAGGTTCGTATCAGGAATGTTCGTAATCAATAAATCTAAAATTGACTCCTTCCCATAGTTTTCCACTCTTGTTGTTTTAGAAATAAGTTGAGTAAAACATTTTTCTTGTAAACAATTCAAAATTTTTTGTTGTTTGTTGTTTTTGCTAAGGTAAATTTTCAGAGACACAAAAGACCAATCAATATTTGGAAAAATAAAATCTCCAAAAATTATAATGCTACTTTTCTAGAAATTAGAATAAAGAAAACTAATAAGAGAAACTACTTCGTTTGAGGACGCACAAAAATTAGCATTCGGACTACGATATATGCAGCAAAGGTTATTAGTCTTTTTTTTAACCAAAAATAACTTTAACAGTTAGCTGCTCGATGTGAATAGTAGAGAAGAAATCAACAACGTTGAAGCTTATACCTTGCTTTAAATTGAATACAACTCCCCTTCTGCTAGCAAAACCGTCTGAAGTGTGGTAGAAATTATAAACAAAATCAAAGCCCGATATATAAAATAAAGAAGGGTTAATTTCCTTCAACATCCTTTTTGGTAATATCTGTCAGGGTAGCAATTTAAATCTTATCATTTATCATAAATAACAAATCTAATTTACTATATAATTGATTACAATTTGTGTAAAAAAAAGAAATACTATTTAGATGAGGTGTTTTGATTTTTTGTATATAGAAGTTAAAGAGAGATCTCCTTTATGCTCGGCGCTTTGACTTGATTCTTTATTTTTCTTTTATAATTTTTAATTTTTTTAAAGAATCGAGAGACACAATAAATGTAAGACGAATCATTACTCTCTTGTTTTTTTATTAGCTTCAAGATTCAAGGATTTAATTACCTCTCTTTCCTCTATAGTAAAGTCATTAAAAATGAAAATTTGCTTAAATTTATCAGGGGAAGTTTTCAGTTTTGAAAGAACATCTTTTACAGAATCTTTCATTTCCACATTTTCATAAGTAATTCTAATGGGTCTTTTTGATAAAAAGAATCAAGAGAATATTTACCTAACATCATGATACTTCTAACTTTAATATTATTTAGAGATAGATGGCTATTCAAGAGTTCATTAATATAGCCAGTATCATTAATTCTTTTATCATTCTCATATTCTAAGGCTCCATGAATTATATGATTTAATTTCTTTCTTTGTCTAATCTTTTAGTGCTTTCGTGATCCAAGATTTCTTCCATAATTTTTTTAAATTGTAGGAAAATTTCCGCATTAGAATTCGTGACTGTCTCTAAACTTAGTGAAACCTTCACTAATTGTATGCTTAACAGTGCCAATCTTATCAACTATACTATTAATTTTCATTTCTTGTACATGTGCTTGGTGTGTAATACTTTTAGTGACAGCATCAACTTTTATAAGAAGTTCTTTCTGAAGAGTTTTAATATCATTTTCATTTTTATTTTTAAGATCTCTAACTTCGTTTGATATTTTATCAATAGAAATTTTAAAGTTAGTGGAATCCTCTAATGAGCATGGAGAAAAGAACCAACGAATTCCAAAAGATTCCCATGACTCTATCATGGGTGGAGAAATCTTTTGACAAGTGAAACAATGCCAGTTTACACAGGAGCTACACTTAATCATATCCGAAACTTTATTCAAGCAAGAAAAACAACTCCATTCATAATTTAGAAAAATACTTTTTGACTTTGTTTTTTTTTCATTATAAAAGAGAAAGAGAAAATATTAAAGTTAAATCTAAAACTAAAAGTAAAATAAGTAAAGAGGAAAAAATATGTTTTACCAGTAGTTATAAAGATTTATAAAAATCAAAGGATTAAATCAGCCATAAAAAACTGCTGTTAAGAAAGAGTTCATTTCTTTCCTACAGTACTTAATCACCTTTTTTAGAGTCTCAACCATCCGGTAAAAATTCTTAAAAATTGTATTGGAAATAAGTCTTTTAATGATAATAATATTACAAATCAATTACATAATATTAATACTTTGAATATTGATGCCCAAATTAGTGAGCATTGTGCTATCCTGCTAAGGTTACCTTTTTCTTAAAGTAAAAGTAAATACACAAAAGCATTTAATAGAAAATTTTCAGTTCAAGCATATACTTCTTTATTATCTAATCTGTCAATTTCCAATTTTCAATATTATTACTCTTCAAAAATATTATAGACCCATATGAAAATTTTCACTAAATTTTCCAGAATGTCAGAAATCTTCTCCCTTAATGGCTATTAAATAAAAAAAAACTACTCTACCTATGTACACGAAAGAAATGATTGCATTGAATCGCCTTAATATAAAGCGTTATAAAAAATTTCCTAAAAAGCCTACTCATTACAATCTAATTAACTATAAGTGTATTCTATAAAAATTATAAACTATGATAAAATATGCCAATTCGCAATATTTTTTATCAAAAATATGTAATAATAAATCAATATAGAGGACTTTAAACACTCTATTGAAAAACAAAACTTTAACACCAAAAAATATTCTTTCTTTTTTAGTGACGTATCAATTGATGATATACATATCTTTGTAAAGATGTTAAAAAATAAGAAACTTTTGGATATGATGAAATAAGTCTAAAATTACTGACTCATAGTTTACCAGATATAGGCAAATTGATGGCCGATATGCTCAATATTTCAGTAAAGCAGGGTACTTTTCTTGTTAAGTTAAAAATTAGTAAGGTTTTACCGCTTCTAAAACCTAATAAGCAACCTACTTCATTTGATTCGTATAGACCAAATTTCTCTTATCCAGTTTTACGAAGGCTTTTGAAAAAATTATCTATACTAAATTGGTTAATTATTTAGAAAAAATGATTTTTTCAAACATCAGTTTAGATTACATCCGAATAATTCTACCAATGAAGCTCTATTTGAGCTTTCATTATCAGTAGCAAGCTGCATTACCTGGCTCTATATTGGGCCCCCTTTTATTCTTAATTTTTATTAATTGTATTTATAATAGTCCTAAAAACAAAGCAAAAATAATCATTTATGCGGATGATATTAAATAACTTGAACGATTTAAGCAACATACATGATTCATTATTAAATATTTCGGAATGGTGTTATCATAACAAAATGAAAATTCATTATAAGAGTAATTTTATGCTAATTTCTAAAAGAATGAAAAAACAACTCACTCCTATTTTCTACTTAAACGATGCTGTCCTGAAAAGAGTGAATTTTAAATACGTAGGAGTAACTCTTTTAGAAAGTTTTTCCTTCAAATCCCATATCAATAATATATGTCTCAAAATCTCGAGATTTTAAGGTTGTTTAAAAAAGGACAATATGAGGATCTTTTTGTTACAAACTACTCATTTCATAACCATTTAACCCGCCAACATAATAAATTACATATTCCAAGATTGAATAAGAAATCTAATTTTAGGAGAATACGTCTACTCACGCTTAATAGAGCTAATAACTTTATTGACAAACTTGATACTCCCTATATATTAAACTTATATTGTTATAAGTTACATAGTAAAGAGAATTTTTTGCGCTTACTGTTATTATATTTGGAAAAATTCATCCTCGTGGTGGTCACTTTTTAAACCTAGAGCTACCCGTCATGCAGGATGGATGTCAAAGACAGTATATTTCTTAAAAATTACTTTGTTTTCTCACCAATTCAAGTTGACATCATATGAAAAAAAGGTGTTTTTGTTATCTATTTTTTTATTTTCCAACTTTACTTAAAACCTTCGTTTACAACAATGAGGTAGTATCATCATAGAATGATTAAAATTTTTTGCATAATTTTTGAGTACGAAAAGATAAATTCAAAAATTTTAAAAAGAGTATTAACCCCGTTTTCAAACTACTTATGGTATTTGAGTGAAGATTTCGTTGTTTTGGCTTTATTTGATCCATTAATTCGTTTCAATAAAAAAAAGCAATAGTAGAAGCTATGGGAAAAATGGCGCAAGTAAGCAAAGTTCTAACAAGCGATGTGTTTTTTCATTAGAAAATATTATTAATTATTCTCTTGAAAATTTTGCATCAAGAAAGTTTTTACATTTTTTAATGTTCTTAAAATTTTAACTGATTTCTTAAAATTTGAACCAAATACGTGGGAAAACAATGAAAGTTATAGGTTATCATTAAAAAAATTGAAATTTGGAGTGTGTTAACAAATGTGCTAAAAGAAAGACTAACTAAAGATAAAGAACAAATGCAATAGTATATTCTGCAAATTGTTGAATAGCATAGAACCAAATATGGCAATTCAAATAAATCAACAATTACAAATTAAAACATGTTAATAAATAAAAGAATATTGAACTTTATATGTAGAGACAACGGTACTCTGTTGTTTTCATCGAGAAGGCACAAATGCACCGCTTGTATCGAACTATGAGTAAGTGGCTCGAGACTGTATTCGAACCCGAGAGCTTGAGATATCGAACACAGATTCTAACCAAAATTATACTTATGCCTCGTTGTATATATATATATATAAAATGGTGAATAGATATCTCAATGGATAGACTCCAATCACTTTACCTTTTCTCCTGTAAATTTTGAATCCCTTAATTGCTCATTATGTTTCCCAATGCCAACTCAAAAGTCACAATTTTGAAAGTGGTTACTAATTTCCGACTATAAATCTCTTATTCGTGACATCAGAGCTATTATTGAAACAAGAAAGGAAAAGAAAAAAATATTGACAATTAAATTTTATGCTGACTAATATACATTTTTATACATACATACCTTATTTGCTATAATAAATTTCTTCTTCTTAAAAAAATATCGGAAAATTAATTTTTTACATAAGGTTCGATATCAAATTTGATAACTTTGTTTAATATACAAACAAAACAAAATTTATTACATCATTTTAAAAAATAAATCTGTTTTTAATTTGGTCCTTTTTTTAGGACCATTGACATATCGAACACATTTGATTAAAAATAAAATATATTTTGATAATGAAAGAAAAAAGTAAGATTTATTTTACATTAAATGTCATTTATTAAAACAATCTCCAATATGGAGACCAACGTCACATCTCACACATTGCTTAGAAATTTTTTTTTACAGAAATCACAATTTTCTTTGTTTCCACCATTTGTTCGGTGAAGATAATGACCAGTAGAAGAAAACCTAATTTCTGGCTTAATTTTTAATGCTAATTTCTTCGGACGTCCAAAGTTTTTAGGATCTGAATCTGAAGTTTTAAGTTTTTAGGGTCTCTAAGGTGTTTAATCCGGCACTGGTTCTACCTTTAATAAAAAAAGTAAAACAAGCCTAACCTATTTGTTTCATTATTTATTATTAAATATTAAAGTTTCAGATTTTTTTTACAAGACCTGTATTATCTTATTTTCTAATATCAAAACCTTTGCTAATACATATTTTGTGCCGATTTTTATCCTGTTTTTCTTTTCCGTATGTATTAAAATTTTTTTGGTAAAACTGCTCCGACAATCCAATTCAAACATAGTTAGAATCAAAGTAATCACGCGATAACTAAGGCTCTTTTCCTAATTTTGAGAATTCTTTTTAGGATTGTATATCTTTTCCAGATGTATTCTTAAATATTAAATATCAATCTTTGTAAACTATCAAGTTAAAGTTAAGCAGTAAACATAAGGGTCCATGCGTTATTAGTGGGATCAAAAGAGTAGCTAGAACCTGGATTCACATTCGGGGCGAGACCATGATATGCATATTGATGCACTGTTGAGGTCAAACAGAATTATTAACTTAGCCTAAGAAGTATTTAAAATTTGATGCTTAAGAATTAGTTCTAAAGTAAAATATAGGATTATGTGTTTAGAACAAAATCATAAGTATTGCTTTATTGATTTGTCCATATTAAATAATTCATCTGTCATTCAAATGATACTTGAATGTATTTATGACACATTTCAAGAATTGAGCGTCGACTACCACTAATCCCTGTTCATCCTTCATTTGAAAGCACAGTCACGTCCTCTTTCTTACCAAAGATATATTTATTACTTGGGAGAAGTGGAATTCTGCAGCTTTTTATAAGGGGAAAACAATTTAGATGGTGTATTACTGATGGATTTTGAGGGTGTGCGCTTCCTTAGTATGTTGTATATGTCCATTCTCTTAGATAAGCTATCTTGGATGCTCTTTAGTAGGCTAGATTCATATTCCAACCCTTTGAAAGGAGTCCAGTTCTGAATATTTGACTGTGTTGCTTTCTTAACGCTTGATATTAATGGGGAAGCATTTGGATTTAAATTAGCGTTTCCTTCTTTGAGAAATGTGTTCAGCTTGGGTGATGCATTTGGAAGAGGTTTAACACCAGGAAAAACACTTTTACGTGGTGAGAAGAAATCACTTACTTTAGACGCAGGGAATGAAGGCGTTAAAATTTCGATTGAAATAGACTTTTTCCCAAGCATTCCTAAATGTTTTTATTAAAAATGATATGTATAATTTTAATAATTTGAAACAAAAATAAATTAGATTCTTTACAGTAACGCTCATTTTTTTATATATCAAATATGTTCTTTCTCTGAGAAAATTATTTTGAAGAGTACACAAAAATCTTTGATCTCATTGAGTAAAATTCAATCATTTTTAAATATTCCCACATATTATATTTAACATAATCGAGTAACATAAGTTACATGGTATAACATATATATATCCTATATTTATTAAAAAATCTTGTACTAACTCGGTTAGGGTTAAGTTTAAGTTCTTAAACTAACTGGGCCTAAAATTTGTACTCTTTCAATAAGCCATGTTTCTGTTGAGCTTTAAATTAATGGGCGTAAAGAATTATCTGGAAGTGAAGCACTTATATCCGATGTGATCATAAAGCTTATAAGATGACTTCGTTCTAAAGTGAGGAAGGGGATCAAAGTATATCAAGCTAAATGTTGCTTTATTCTTGATTTGATTGGTCTTTTAAATTGAATAACGAAACCTTATTGCTCCTTTCGAATAAGCGTATATTGGCGACCTCTCGAGGCCAAACCATAAAAGCGCTTTTACATCAGACATGGTAGGGAACCCTCTTAGGATTCTTATTGAACTATATTGACTCATCATAGATCAAAATTACATCAAACTCAAAAAAATTTTGGATGACTTTTTAGAGGTAAAAAATTTGCGAATATGTTTCCAATATCGTTGCGAACCCAAATAACTTGATTAACCACGATCACAATTTTTTGTGTATAAGTGCCTTTAGATTAAATTTGTTTCAAGATATTGCATTTTTGACAGTTGCATTTGAAAAAGAACCTTGAAAGTAAGGTCTGGCTAATTTTAGTATTAGACGGATTGCTTGTAAAAAATTCAAAAAGCTGAAATTTAAGTGTTTTGTATAAAAAAAATTGTGTGCCTAAATCTAGAAAATGGAATAGGGATCTGTTCACTTATATATCAATGTACGTGCTTCTTTTCTTCCGTAATCAAATAATGCGTGAAGGCTCTAGACAAGAAGAACTGCAATTTTTTCGAAAATCACTCAAACAAAATTGAATGCCGGCATATTTGTAGGACAGCAGATAAATTAAGTACTGAAGGACAAAAACTTGTGAATTTGGTATGAGATTGAACTTGAAGCTTTCATTCCTTTAAATGGCTTTGCCAAAATATGTTTGTTTACCAGATTTCCCCCAATTTTAAAAATAATAAAGAAAGTTTTTTTCCCTATGCTGTTACAATAAGTAGCTGGACTTCGCTGGAAGACATTTCTTTTTCTCATATGGAGTCTTTTACAGAGAACTTTGCAACTAGATCACTGATTCTCAAGCTTTTTCATCTCAACGCCCCCATGCGAATCATTTAAAAGAAACGCCCCATTAGAAGACATTATTTCAAGAAAACTACCTTATTAGTAAAATACATTTTGTTTCAGTATAAAAATGCTCAGACTTCCAAGTGATCCTTAAGTATTGTGTTTATCCTCCAAATTAAAATGTTCGGTTGGAAATAAGTAAAATTATTTTTGATAACATTCTCTACGATTATAAGCTTTCCTTCACTACTTAAAATTTTATTTGCAGCACTAAATCCATTTTCTACCATACAATCTGTGCGAAAAATTAATAATATTATAGTGATTTTGAATAGTAGCAAGCGAGAATATAAACTTTTTTGATATCCAAAATTTATACCTACTTCTATTTTCTCAAATAATCATATTAACTATACAAATTAATTCTTTATTTCAATCAATGAAAAAAATTTTCTCAGAAAGTTTTCACTTTGCCTCCTAAGAATTTCAAAACGCTCCCTGGGAGCGCTACAGTCCACTTTGTGAAACACCGAGCCAGATGTATACAAAATATTTAAAAAATGAAGCAAATAATTCAAGGAATTTCAAATAAGCGTGTTACCATCTCTTCAGCTGTACAAAGGAGATGAACCTAATAAAAAGTAGGACAACGTTCAAATCGTTAAGCTCTTTTCATTTGGGTGTATGCTAATAGTATTTTGTATATTGTAATTTCCATTTTGTACAATAAGTCAAAAATGCGTCATGTTTTGTATATAATTTATACTGATCAGAGTCAGAAATTTACGTATCTCATACTTTTAACCACATGAATGAATATCGATAAAGAGGCCGCCTACACAGGCATACGAATTAATTTTTTTTGTTAACCTTACTTTGAGACTTGTTTTTAGATATATTAAAGTCACTAAATTTAAAAATAATAATAGCTTTTTCTTATCACGTTAGGTTATTTTCTATGCATAAATTTTTAATGTGTCGACCCTAACTACCAGATATCCACAGGTTAACAGCTGCATTTATCTTATAGTTAAAGAAGAGCTAATATAAAACACCCTTTCATTTGCTTAAAAAACAATAAATGTGGCAATATTTTAATTGTAAACTAAAATGTGTATTACTTCAATGGAAACAGGTCTGGTGCAATTCATATATACATAACTACGTGGACTTAAAAAATTAATATTTAATTCACATGATGACCACAAATTGGCCATATGTGATGATCTTCAAATGGTATACATTCTACTTGCCATAAAGGAGACTATTTAATATCCGTGTTTCTTGTGTTAATGAGACACCATAGGAAAGAAAAAATCCTGCAAACAAAAATAATGGCCATTAAGAAAAATTTTGACTGTTGGAGAAAATAATATTTATATCAACAATTTGTTGAGATGAAGAAATAATTTTCCCACCTCTTCATCTCAAGCTAGAACTGATTAAACAATTTGTTAGAGCAGTTCTTAAAGAAGGGAATTGGTTTAAGCTTATATGTAAAACATTTTTTACCTTAAGTTATAAAATAAAAGCTGGTGTCTTTGATATGGTCCAAATTAAAAAGTTAATATGGTGTCAAAGCTTTACGAACTTAATGAATTAAATAAAAGAAAAAGTCTGGAATGCATTTGTGACAGTTGTGAAAGAATTTTTAGTATAAATGAAAGAGATTCAAACTCGAAAGATTTAATGGAAAATTTACTTAAAAGTTTTCGTCTTTTACGTTTTCATATGAGCATAAACATTCATTTACTTAAAAGCTAACTTAATGATTTTTCTGTTAATCTTGGAGTTTAAGATGGACATTTTGAATGGTTTCATCAAATATGAAAGTCATGTAGGTAATATTAAGGCTGGCTACTGTTCTATAATTAAAAAAATATTTAACAGGAAACATTCTAGACCCTCTCGAAGGAATAATTTTGTAGGTCTTATTAGATTTTTAAATAATAGTGTTAATTTTTATTAAATAAACTAAAATAAATACTGACCAATTTAAAATTTATTGTTATAGAACTAAGTAAACAATTCTAAACAAATGTACTATTCTTACAATAAAGCTTAAAATAATGGTTCGCTAAAGAATAGAAACTTGACGTGTTAGAAAAAATGTATTTCATATTAAAAATCTTCACCTAAAAACTAACAAACGCAATCATAAACATTTAATCATAAAAAGCTGTGTTATCTATCCTGTGATCAGTATGAAAAATTTGCAAAGAAAAGTAAGCATACTAGTCCAATGATTATAAAATTTTATTTTATTGTTTTTCCCTTGAAATGCTAATTAAATTCCTTAAAAAATAAAATATAAAGAAGTTGTGGATAAAATTATGCAAGAAAATATCACAAACGCAATACCTTTATAAATGCGCTTTTGAAGAGATTGTTTCTCATCTTGTTTTGCCTTTTGAGTGCTGCTGCTATGCAAGCTTCTTCCTGGAGAAAACTCATTGAAAAGTTTTCTTCTAATTCTGTCTTTGCATAAGACGCTCTTAGCCTGGATGCCCTTGAGTTTTCCTGATTCAACGTCGTTTTTAACACAGCTTTGGAAAACTGTTTGGGAAGCGTTATTTATTTTGTTTCTCACGAAATATGGAGAAACTGTAATATCTCTAACAGAAGCATAAATTCCAGTACTACCACTTGGTGTCATTTTTGGGGTGACATTATAGCCGTAATTTTCATTTCCAAATGATTTCATGAACGAATGTTTTTGAATAGATCCTGTTTTGAATGACCTTATTGTGCTTTTGCGGAGTAGACGAGGCGTACTTTGCACAGGTATGTGTACTGGAAAGGAAATCTAAAATAAAATGAGTATATTATTATTTAAAATGTGTTACGGTTAGGGTTAGGATCGCTAATCCAAAAAAGTTAATCCTTAATAATTTATTATAAAGGTGAATTTGGAGAAACATATACTTGGATGTTGGATTTTAGTTAATCACCTTCCATGGGATGATTCTAAAAACAAGCGCAAGCTTATTTACTACAATTTTGCAGCAAAAGGAGAACACAGTAGACGGTGACACATGTATAAATCCTTAACGTTGACGTATCTGATGATTAAATATTTGGAAGTTTCGGAATGTTTAAATATATTTCAATATGGTTAAATATAAATTTTACAAGCAAACCAAGCTAATCAATAGGTCTTTTCAGAAGTTTTTAGAATTCGTTTTTTAAATTTTCACACCAAACCTGCATGAAATGTTTGTTATAGAAATTTGCACTTGCTACAGTGAACATAATGTGTTTAGCTGATAACTTTCACCTCTGGAGTGATAGCCTACGTTACTGTTCGAAAAGAAATTTCGTCCTTTTCTTACCGCAAAATCTTATCGTAATATATAGAAATTTGTTACTTCAGGAATACCACAAGGCTCAATACTAGAGCCACTGCTTTTCTCAATATTTATTAATGACTTACACTTATGCAATAAAAGACTAAATTATTTTAGTTATGCTGATGACCTTACTATAAACATTCCTTTTTCTTTATCTGATGAATCTATTTCTGAAAAATATTTTAATGATGAATTACAGGCTGTCTTTGATTGGTGTGATAAGAACGGAATGGTGATAAATGAAACAAAGTCGAAGTCTATGTTTTTTGGTAACCCAAATCTTCCTAACTGTGAAACTGAAGGACTTCTTTTTAAAGTAGTGAGATGTTATAACTTATTTGGCATCATAATAGATGACAAACTTAAATGGAGTGAACACATCTTTTTCGTGAACAACAAGCTATCTAGAGTAAATGGCATTCTGAAAAGACTGAGGAACTGTCTTCCACTTAATGTAAAAAAACTTATTTATAATTTTTTTTTATCATATGTTAGCTATTGTTTGACTCTCTGATGTCATACTAATATTTCAATTTTGACAAAATCTCAAAAGAAGGCTTTGAGGCATATGTATAGTGTAAATTCTATATCTCATACAAGTAATCTGTTTCATCACTCGGAATTACTTAAACTAGGAGATTTTTAAGTACAAGTATAGTGTTTTTATAAGTACAGCTTGTGTGTTTCCATTTTAAAACTTTTTAATAACAAGTTACCAAGAATATTTGATAAAGTAATAAATTTTGCTTTCAGTAATACAAATTATAACTTACGTAACAAAAATATTGCTCTCATTCCGTATTATCAAAAAGTTGAGTTGTATCAAACATTGAACTTTAAACTCTCTGATTTTTGGAACAAAAATCAATATTTACTTAACTATGTACATATGAATATTAGTACATTTTAAAAAGAAATTAAGTATTTGTATTTGTTTGAAAATCAAATATCAAATGTATTTGGATAATTATTTATCAGAATGTTGTATAAATCATTGTTATTCGTGCCAACAGACATAAAATTACTGTATATAACTATAGTAAAGGAATTATCTATCATATATTATATATTAACCTAGTATTTCTATTCTTTACATATCACAAACTATATGTATATTGTATATTAATCCATTATTTAGATTTTTTATTTATCATATTTTGCGAGATTTCATACAAACGGCTACATGGCCTTTTGAAGTTTTGCAGTATTTTCATTTCTATTATTTACAATTGTTAATATCATAAAAAAAAATTTTCTGATTGTAAATTTTATTAATATGTGCGTTTTTTTCAATAAATTTTTCTTCTTCTTCTTCTTAATAAAAAAATACCATTTTAAAAAAAAATATTCAAATTTTAAAAATAAATTCTAAACTTAATACTTGTTAAAGAATTAAAAAAGAATATAATTTTTTTATATATACGACGATTAAGACGGTTAATAAATATATATTAGTGAAATTAAAGTATATAGTTAGTGAATATTAATACAGTTTGGCTATTAGGTATATTATAATTAAAGTATCTAGTTTCAGTGATTCCCAACCGGTGTGCAGCGGCAATAAAGGGTGGCGTAAGATTTTTTAAGAGTGCCGCCAAAATTGTGCAACTACTTTAAAACTTAACATTACATATTTGTATTATTATATTTTCTGTGATAGCAGGATCAGTATAAATTTTTTTATATGATCTCTGTATAAGGTATTGTTTCATCAATGCAGATGTAGAAATAAAAAAATTATAATAAAAAATCTATGGAAATTTTAAATAAGTTTTTCCTCAAAGGGCGCCAGGAATTTTTAAAAGGCTCGCCAAGGGTGCCGCAAACTAAAAAACCCTTACTTTTAAAATTGAAAGATAAACCTAGTCTTTAATAATTAATTTTTATCAAATTATGCACATACGTAACTAAAAGTAAGGGGAGCCAACGATATATTTAAAAAGAATAAATATTTTTTGATTTGAACATTTTTCGATTCTTTGATTATTCGACAAATATAATATTTAAAATCGTGCAAATTGCAAAGTATAAATAATAACTTTTGTAACATCGTATGAGGTAGCAAAATATGAACAGAAAGTTTGATATTTTTTGATTTTTTAAAGAATATTTTTCGATTCTTTGATTACAGAATTTTATTTTGATTATTTGACAAATATAATATTTAAAATCGTGCAAATTGCAAAGTATAGGTAATAACTTTTGTAACATCGTATGAGGTAGCAAAATATGAACAGAAAGTTTGATATTTTTTTATTTTTTAAAGAATATTTTTCGATTCTTTGATTACAGAATTTTATTTTCATTATTTGATAAAATATATTATTTAATATCGTGAAAAAATTAATAACTTATCTAACATCCTCTCCCCGAATGAGGTATATCAAATCTTACATCTAGCAAAATATGAACTGATAGGTTGGAGATGAATTATCGCGGTATACAGGTTGGAGATGAACCAACGTAGTATACAGGTATAATGTATATAAGTAATAACTTATGTAGCTTCGTCTCCCCGAATGAGGTATATCAAATCTTACATCTAGCAGAATGTGAAAAGAAAGTTGAACATTGTCTCCCTAGTTATTTGTACATGGAATAGAAACCATCGTAGTATACAGGTTGAAGATAAATCATCTTAGTATACAGGTTGGAGATGAATCATCGTAGTATACAAGTTGGAGATGAATCATCGTAGTATACAAGTTGGAGATGAATCATCGTAATATACGGGTTCGAGATATATATATATATTTATTTCTGTAACATCCTTTCCACCTTGATCATATTTTGATTTTTAGAGCATAACTACAGCGATTTCTTAACTATTAGAAGGCTTGTAAAGTGTTAAAACTTTTCTTTATAATACTTGCTATCTTATAAGGTGAAAATTATATAAAAAATGAAAATTTACTCCATTAAAGGGATCTTCAATCTTTTTTTTAATTGTTGGAATAAGAGGAAAACTTGGATGCAAAAATGAATAGTATGCAACCATGCTTGACCATCCTAAAATAGGTCAAATTATAAGAAAATTTATGGTAGAATGATGCAAATACAAATACTCTACAGTCTACTAGCTTGGGAAGTAAGCATGTCAAACCTTTTTTTTCTAATGGACCAATTTTAAATTTTAAGTAGCATTGCTGGGCCGCAAGCATAGCGATCTTAATTTTTGAAAAGTATAAAACCAAAAATTTATGAATAAATTAAAATGTCAAACTTTATTCAGGCAAATTAATAAGTCATTTTGACTTTTGTTTTAAAATTTCTTCAACATCCTTTTGTATGTTACTGTTTTTTATTCTGAGAAGTTTAGATTGTTTCAGGGGTTTTTCATCTTTTTCATAGATTAAGCAAATTACGTTTAAAACAGGAATTATTATGGAAGGAGGTTTTTTTTATTGATTTTAACTCAAATATGTTAGATCAGTGCATTCATTTTTTATATAAGTTATATACAAAGTAATATGTAAAATGCCTTTAAAGAATAAGGTCTTAATGCTATGCTAGTGAATGAGGAAATGAATAGCTAAATTTAAGTGCCTTGCCCACATTATTGAATGATCAATTAACTTGCATCTTGGGCGGGGATAAGGGATATTGATTTTCTTTCCAAGTGAAGTCGACGGGTTGCTCCACTCAGCACCTTGTTTCAAATGCAACACTATTTTACAAAACAAATATTTCTATAAAATTTTTTGGTTGTTCGTGAAAACTTGATTTGAATTTTTTTCGTTTATGGTTCTGTATACTGTTGTAGATTCAATATTTTGACATTAAATTTAGTTTAGTAAACTATTATTATATTATGTGGCAAACAAATGTAAAAAATCTTTATTTCAATAATTATGTGAATAATATCACATCATTTGATCTACGAAACATGAAGCTTGAATGATAGGGTTCGACATCCCTCTGCTGTAAAGCTTTACTATCTTCATTTACAAAGCGAAAATCATCCATTCTTATCATCTTAGCGTGTTTCGGCAAATAAACCACGTTAATTAACCAATTTCATCTCAGAAAAAGAGGACGAAATTAAGTAAGGTGACTTAAAATACCTTAAAATCAAGAAACGTGGTAAACTAGCGTTTATATGAATGCCATTAAATATAAAAATTTGAAGCGATAAAATTTCTATATGTGTAGGAATCTAAACGCAAGAACAATGGGTGGTAGCAGTTTTATTCTCCGAAAAATTTGATAACCATTTATTATGTTATATCCGATAATGAGATTTTGGTAGGCCAATAAATATTATGTAAAAGCTGTATAGTAAGACTGTTACGCTTGAGAGATTTCTTTGTTATTGTGTATATTTAAATGTATGTTCGTTTCTTTCTAAGCTTGAATATGTTCTATATACTCTCTTTGAAAGAAGGAGAAGGGATATCAATAAAAATATTTCTAATACTTTTATACTTGAAACTTTTATTGTAAACTGTATAATTGCGAATTAAACTTTTTAAAAAGTTTTTTGCATTTGATGATTTTATTGACTTTTTCAATTTTTCTGAATCTATCCTTTTGTAATTATATTTTTTAGATTTTATTAATGTCTAAGCTCAATTTTAGTGAAAACAAATCCATTTTGTTGAAACATAAATAATTTCAAAGATGCAACAAATAGTCTGATATAAATGAATACACAAAATGCGTGAAAACTGATTGATAGGCTCTACATTGAGCAAAAAATAGTTTATAATTTGCAACTAGAAAAAAATAAGTGTCTGAAAAATAAATGTTCTACCATTTTTGTGCACTCTAATGGGCCATTCATATTTATTAAGATGTCATACCTATGATAAAGGCTAGAAAGGAAACGACCATACAAACTTCAAAGACTTTGGCCGATGTGGACGGCTTGTAATAAATCAGGGAAAAGAGAAAGGTGTTTTCAAAGGCGATCATGGCGTAAAATAGCATCATCTTCCAGCGACTTGTTCCCTGCTTTAAGTTGAAGAAAGAGAAGCTCATGATGACAGCGAACACACAACTAAAAATGCGGTCCCCTACGAATTCATCAAAAAAGGAAGTTCTTTGAAAGGTGATCCAGGTTAGCATGAGTAGCCAGTGCAGTGCTTAAATTTGAATTACATTTAATTAAGAGAGGAAGTAATACTCAAAATCTTAGCATTTTCCCTTGGATTTTTATTTAATTTTGTATTATTATTATTATTATTCAAAGTTCAGTATATTGGAGGAAAGAAATAGCATGCATAGTATTTTTGCATAGTCATTAAAAATCTTCCAGGACACTTATCGTTTAATTAAAACATTAAAATAAAATTTCATTGAATATTGTTTAAAATAGAGTTGAAATTATTTAACTATCAAATGAATCATATGGATAATTTGTTTACGATCGTTAAAAATTGTAGCCCTTTGAAGTAAAATCATCACCCAAGTATTTTTCCTCCGTAAAGGTTTTTTTTTACCAATTACTCAAAGAAATTTGCTTGTTGACCCCATTTAGCGCCGCCCACTCGGATATGGCAACCATGGACTTAGGTAGATGCTAATATTGGAAAAACATTTGTCGTCCAGCATAATGTCAGATCTTCTTTTAAATTTCTCATCACCAATCTGTTAGTTGAATTTGCGAATGAAAAATATAGAATATCTTGCTTGGAGTTACCTAACGCTCTACAAGGCAAATGAAGCCTCTTAGTTTCATCCTCCCTAAAAAGGGTATAACCTCGTTTATTTTTCAAATCTAACGTACGTTATGTTATAAAGAATTTTTAAACGTAAAGTACCATATTAACACCAATCGATTTAAACGCATGGAATTAGAAATATGGAAGTCAAAAATTTATTAAAATGAAAAGATAGTGTTTCTTCCATCAAGCCTATAATGAAAAAAAGTATAAATAAACTTTTTACAAACCGTTTTTCTTTACTGCAATATTTTCTTTCATTTATAGTTAGAAATATTACCTAAAAAGAGAAAGATCCAATATTTGTAGGATAGAGAGAATATCAGAAGTGTTGAAATTCTAGAAGCGATCATTCCACAACGCCAAATTAACTGAACACACACAGCAAAGATGTTATCGGTGAATTGTAGAGATTTTTGCTTTTCAAATGTCATGCATTGGATGTATGAATAGAGAGACCAGACTGTGTGCAGAGAACAAGAAATGATGCTTAAAACTAGAAAAATGAATTATATGAAATTTTATGAAATATTTTAAAAGATCACCACTATGCATAATAAACGTAAATAAGATAAAATTAGTTTTTGAGTGTTATAATCTATAAAAGCTATGAGAACTTACAAATTTAGACATATACTTTCATAAATTATTCGCAGTATAAAAATTATTTTATAATTCTTTATTTTTCAAAACAAGCTCAGAAAGCTAATCGCTTTTTGATCAGTTCTTGGATCTTTTCGGTAAAAAATTTGGCAGAGTAAATATAGGCAATAAAGCTTAAAAAATTTGTTCATTATTTAACTTCTTAATTAAACGAACATTTGGATAGATCTATTTGTTTAATTATTATTCTTTACATAGTTAGTTGGAGAAATAGTCAGATATGTCTAGTTGCTAAAAATAATAAAATGTATTTGTAGATTTTTGTTGCATGAAAATTTCTTATTGAAAAATAGTTACTGTAATAAAAAAATTATTTTGTTCACTAACTTAATTATAAAAAAATACTTAAATAAATAGAATGAAGTAGTGGTGTATCGGATATGAAATTTTTTCTATCTGCAGGTGGAGATGCGGTTACCAAATTTGACATCTTAGTGGAAGCGGATGGGGATGCGGATATCATAATTGCTATTCTAAGCAAACGCAAGTTTTATACTTCTTAAAAATCTAGAGAAATATCAATGTATATGTGTTATCATGAAGACGTACCTATCATAAAAATTTTGGATAAAGTAAAAATTCAAAAATTCCGAAAAAAACTTAGCGGTATATAGAAAAAAGGAAAATGGTTAAAAATTGCGGATGCGAATGTTATTGTGGATATAAATGGTCTGCGGATGAGGATGTTAAGAGGATGTAAAATTTTTGGCGGATAATTCGCATCTGAGGGTGCGATTACGGATATCCGATACATCTCTTGAATCAAAATAGGCACTACAAGTAAAAAGGCTTATTTGAATAATTTCTAAATTTTCTATAATTTGATTACACAATCAAGCCTGTTAAGTGTTTTACCTATGAAACACCACCTGTCTAAAAGAGCCAGTTTTCATAAGTCGAATATCATTTGTATGTTATTTACCCTAATAAGTAATTCGTCTCATCTGTCTATTATATCTCCTTATTTCACCTGAGACGAACTTTCTTAACAAAAACAAACCCTTTTCCTTGATTGTGCAAATTTACCACTCTCTCAACTACAATCGCCAGCACAAGCATACCCTTGGGCGGAATACAAAACGAAGCAACTGACCTACATCTGGGGAGTGCAGAAGCTCTTGATTTGAGCTGAAAGGTTTGTGAGGCAATTGAAGCCCTATCTTTCATCTTAAAAATTGGATAACTCAAGAGGTGGCTTTCCTTCTTTAACTCATTTGATCTCATCATCACCTTCTAAATGACGTAGACGATTTCTTGATGTTAAGGTATTTTAATATAAAATTAATTAATATCTTCTTCTTTTTCTGGTATAAATAAAAGGCGCCAACTCTGCATAGATAAGCCAGTCATGATTGAATGAACTTGGCTAGCTTGATAAAGAGATATCCACTCACAGTCTGGCGCAGAGTGGATAACATCTGCAGAAGAACCTCTTGCAAATGGTTCGAAAATTTAATTTGATTATATTCAGGACACTCCAAGACAAAAAGTTATAAGCATTTTCCCTATCTGCGAAAATTCTTGAACAGCTGCTATTCTTTTCTTACATTATGGAAAGGTTATTTTATCAAATAGATCTATACATGATATGATTGTAGAAATCGCTCACAAAACAAACAAGTAGTCTTCTAACAGAAATCACATTTATTAATTTTATTATGAAACCTTTCTGATAAATTTTCATGTAAATCGTGAAAAAGAATTATGTTTACTTGACTCCACCTACCGTGAAACAATAATGTCAAATGTGCACAAATTTCCTCTTTGCAAAAGTTAGGGGTCTTCTTAAGTGAGGAATCTATGGACTTGATGGTGGCTGACTGCATTTTCTTAACCAATTTTAGTATAAACGCAAAACAACTTAGCCTAAAATTTAAACGCATGCACATTTTATACTATTACTTATTCTTGTTCAACTGGTGGTTCAATTTTGTAAGTTTTAAACCTATCAGCGTAAGTATAATAGTCTAGGGTTTTGACTAGTTAAATGCGTTCTTTTGTTATTATCATGAAGACTTTGTATAACCGTCATATTGAACTTTAAGTAATCAACTGACTGTAAAAACATAAACTTAAGTCTATATCAATGTTAACCTAGACTTTTTCACTAATCACTATTTTTAACATAGTATCCAATTTAATGGACTAATATTTAAGACTTAAAATTAGCTTTGGGTATTTTGAAACCAAAATTCCATTGATTCAGAAATATTTTAACATAACTTCCTCTGAAGAACAGAAAATGAGTAGAATTAAAAAATTTGTTCTCACCCAAAAGTAAATGCGTAAAAAGTGATGTAATCGTTGCTTACTCTGAGAAATGTGAAAGTGATTTGAGGCGAGGACCACGTGAACTTGGAAGAGAAGTGTGGGAAGACATTTCAAGTAGGAGTGGATGATGTTGAGCATTGCTAAGTCGATCAAGCACTGATTTAAAATGTCCGCTTCTTCATTTTTTCTTTTGAAAGTCCAAGCTTCCATGATTACTTTGTAGTATCTAAAGAAGTGTATTTTTGAGTGAAAAAGTTCAGCGTATGGCAGTTTTGTACCAGCACAGATACAGCAAGTGTGTATGTTTATTTGCCGTCCCGTGTTAAAAGTTATAATGACACTTTAAACGCCGAAAACTATACACGTATATAGATAGGTATATACAAAATATAAGGACGAAGTATATAGTAATCATTAGTTACAGTATAGAATTCAAGCTATTCTGTGTTATAATGTAGGAATACAATAAAGAATATAAAACGAAAAAAAAATATGATGCTGGCGCTTTGCTCCTTTCTACAGTTCTGTCGTTTGCACCCTTTTTCTATATTCAAAAGTAATGTAAAGTATTTACTTGTTTGACTAATATGTGCCCTAATGCCGTACCTTTATATTCCGCCATTCTATATCCCACGCACTTCAATATATGCGTATTTCCTCTTTCACACTATTTTTTAAGATTTCAAAGTATGAATATTTGTGAAAAATTGATAAATTTTAAAAAAGCATAATTTAGGAAAATATAATTAAACTTATTTAAAAAATTTTTAGTGCCTAATAAATTGTATATTTTATCCCTGTTTACATTACATGCCAATTTAATGGGTCATCTTCAGCACCAAATTTATATTCATTAATATTTTCCATTTTAAAAATATTTCCATTTATTGAAAAATTGAAGAAAATAGTTTATTTCGTTTAAATTTTAGCCAAACACCTTTTTTCATACGATTTTTTTAAATTTTTAACCTCAATCTGTTATGGGTTTTGATTGATATATACCAAATAATATAAAATATAGTGTGATGTAAAATTTTTCTCTTTTTGCAACATTTTAAATATCCGATAAAAAGGCATGAAGCCACGGCCGTAGCCAATGAGGGCCAAGAGGGTGCTCTAAAAATGTTAAATTAAAGATTTTTCTAAAAAAAATTAGAGAACTTTTACAAAAAATAAAATTAATTCTGTAAATTTAGACTAATCTTAATCCCACAATTTTTCTACAGATGACCGATGAAAGAAATATGAAGATAGAGATATAATAGGACAAAGAGATTTCGGAACTCCTTTGTTAGCAACTTTTTAGCCACTTCTAAATTAGCTATTAGTTTTGTTTCCTTCCAAATTTTTTACGAGATACAAAATTTTACTTTTAGAGTTTACTAAACTATTACTTACTTGCCTAAAAAGAAAGAAAAGGATATGAAAATAACTTTAGGGTTTTATCACAGAGACGCAACTTCGTAAATTGAAGGAATTTATAAACAGCTGAGTTTTTTGCCAAGAAATATCTGGATTAGGAATTTTTTGTTAGTGCAACTTTAAAATTTAGTCTATTTTGATTCGTCAAGAAACTGGCATGATACACGACGTACATCGTAAAATCATGTTATATGATGAAAAATGAGATTACATGCCTTCAATCCTATCTAAACACTGTAAATACATTTACCCTATAAAATACTTCTACGTGAAAAAAATATAGTAGACGATCACAGGAAGAAGCCAAAATATTTTCCAAAAACATAAACTAGAAGCCAATGGAGAACAGAAAATATTTAATTAGAAGTAACCATAGGAAATATAACTAAATAAATATGCTTTAAAAGATCAGTTTAACTATATCGGTTTAGCTGGTTTATGTGCTTTGATATAGAGCCGCCTTCAAGAAATCATTTGTGTACACTAAAAAAGAAGTGATCTAATCGTTTAAAAAATATTATTTTTAAATTTGAAGTATCAAGTCTGCAAAAGTCGCAAATAATAATAAAAATCAAAAACTAAGTCGCAAAATAAATCCAAAAAACTATATCAATAAACCAATGATTAACAAAATCAATAGTATAATATTTTTAGAAACTAATAAATTTAATAATCTTTAGTACATTTTAAATTGTTTTGCAAATAAATATTTTTCCTAAATTTTAAATATAGATGAAAAATGAGTTTTTAAATAAAAAAATTCAGTAATTTTGATGAAAGTATAGAGCTGGTACATAACCAATTTCATATAAGACAAATATTAGCACAACTGCACGTTTCACTTTATGATAAAATAATAATAAGGAACACAATATCGACATTCCAATTGATTAAAAATATCTTTTTGGTAAAAAGATAAAATTTATTTTATTTCCTTGAAAATAATTAAAGAAAATTTCCTGTCCAATTTGTTTTTAAGGAATCATGGTTATTTCAAGGAATTATAAAAAAATTACCTTAGAGGAAGACAAGCCAGAAAAAAATGAGAAATCAGTAGACAGCTCATCTTCTTCACCCCATCTATTCTATACCACTTGAAACTAAAAAACTAGAAATAACAATTTAAAATGTATTTAAGGATAAGAATTAGTCTGGTGTGTTATCATCAGTCAATTTTATAATGTGATGAGGTTGAGATCATTGTTATAATCATTATGAAGATATTTATGAGCCCTTGTTTGAAGATAATGATAGTGTATAAGATGAAGATCATGGTGATGATGAGATCTGTTCGATTCTTTGAAAAATATATATAAACCTTTTTAACTTATGAATATATAAATAAATAATTCAGTAGTTTCATTTTTTGTTAAATTAAAATGAATAGAAGGTTGTAATTGCCTTTTAAAAAAGAGTTAGAATTATCTTTTCAAAACTTTTGCAAATATTCCTACATCAAAATATTTGAACATCGTATTTTCAGTTTTCCAATTTTCTGTTCAAATTATCTAACCAAAGTTTACTAATAAAAGTGTTTCTTACTTGTATTGCGAAGATGGAATAACTCCATAAAACCAAGATAGTGATAGCTGAGTAATATTGACGTGTCACTAAGTACCCAATCACCAAAAATATGTCTAAAGTAAGGTCAATGTCATTAAGATAGATTGATATAGAAATTTTGATAAAAAAGAATTCATAAATTTTTATATACCCCGTAGTTTTTACTAATTTTCCCCGAAGTATGGAGTGAAATTTTTTGAGATTTATGCCGGGGGGACTCTCTATTTCGAGGCCTAGCACTCCAACTCTACAATCACTAATCATAGTTGGATGAGTAGAGCTTCACAAATTGTGCTCATTGAAGATAACGGATTTTGGATTTAAAAATATAAAACTATGCGTTATTAACAAAACGTAGGATACAACTATGTATTGCAATTTATCATTCATTTTCAAAATACTTACATATAGTATATATCTACATTAGAACTTTAGACTCTTATTATCATGTTTAAGGAATATTTGCCGATATTAAGTAAAAATTTAGAGAATGTTTCAATAGGCTACTAAACAGAGTTAGAATAAGGGTAGCTTGCATAATAATGATCTGTTTTACGACTATGTTCACTGCAATGCTAAGCTCTAGAATCTAGACTAGACGGTAGTTACAAATATAGCAAATATCTTACACCATTTACTTAATTTTTCGTTTCTAATTTTCTCTATTTTATCGCCTATTTTTTTCTTCCTCATATATTTTAATGACTTCTTTCAATGTTTTACTTTATCTTCCCTTAATTTTACCTATGATTTGTTATTCATAAGCTTTTTTTATTAAACTCTTCTTTTATTCTCCTATTTAAATAATTTATTAAGTAAAAATGCAAATCATTGATTAAGATTGTGATATTCTAGTTGTCATATGATTTGAATTGATTGAAATCTGTCATCCGAAAATGCCCCTATTATCGTTCACGTATGAAACCTCTTTCTACCAATTACAGCAGCAAACAGTAGTCCATTTTTTCATAAAGATATTCACATTCGGAAAAAAAAATTTATTTTGTAACGCGTATTCTCCCTGGAAGATTGGTATATTAGAAATATACGCAGTAAGAATATTCATAAAATATGTTTATTTAGTTAAGATACAAGAACTCATTTGTTGAATAGTAAAGCTCTTGCATAAAAAAGATTTCCATTACAATGAAACAAATTGAAAGATTTTGAGGAAATTTGTCTCCCCAATCGATGTCTACTGAATCAACATCAGGAAAAAAATTCTTAGTATTCGAAGGATTATATGAAATTTGATTGCAATGTTCTCGGCAATGCAATTTAATTAACAACTCTTGCTAAACACTTGAAAGCTTCCATGACTAAAAGAATGCTTACACAAATGCTTGAAAATCGCGTTAGTTAAACAATAGGTATATAATATATATGCGTATGCGTGTACAAATCCTATTAAGGTCTTGCTACCTCCCCAAAGATGAGCACTTGTGCACACACAAAGCCGCTATCTACCTGCCCCCATTGTATGCATTTTGTATAAACTGAGATTATATGACTTGTACACGTAGAGCAAATCCCATTTAGGGATGTGTCGTGGATGTATATTGTAAATGTCTGATATTTATCTAGCTGTTTGCCTTGATGCTAGACAAGAGAGAATAGGAGAGGAACACGTTTGTAAGTCTTCATGGAAATCAGAAGTAGCACTTATTGTTGAGTAGCTGTTATCCTGCTCATTTTTTAAACAAAGTTCACCATTCTCTCTTTTATTGTCAAGAAAATAACCGAGTTATCATTTTGCACATCTATCAAACTCCCTTTTACAATTTAGGTGTCCTTAAGAAAAAAATTATAGAATATCTATATCGATCGTTTTCCCATGAAAACTACGATTTGGCATATTTTCTACAAGCTAATTTTTTTCAATGAATTTTAATAAAACTTAAAGCAGATGATTTTCTTTTATGAGAAACTGGTTTGCCACTCAGTATGAAAGGTTAGAGTGGTGAAGGAAGATTTGTATCTTTATAAATTTTAGCATGTGATGAATAGACGAACTCGAATTACAACGCAATTGAAGTAAATAGTTTCTCTTAGATAAAAGTATTTAAAATTTAAACAAAAATGTCGTAGAGCTTTGACACAATATGACTAATAAACCGTATATATAATAATAGAAGAGCAATCCTAGAAACGTTGGATATTTCATCTGCATTGTTTAGAAAATCTGAAATAAAACCATAATTCCTACAAATTGTGCATAAATTTTTTGTTTAAAATAATATCACTAATAAAAAATGTTAATAAAGTGACTTCATTTAATATATAAATAATAATCGAAACTACGCCACATCGATAATAATTGTCCAAATGATCAAGTTGTTGGCTTTAACTTAGTTTCGTTTTTTTCAAAGTTAATCTTCCCTACCAAACTTTCGTTTTGCCTTTTAAATAAATTGAATTTGATTTATCTTTTTTTTTCTTAAAGAAGATATGTATGTTATCAGTTTCAGGCGAGCAAAGATGTTTTTCAATTGATATTTGATTGCAGTGGAATCGAGAAGATAACATGAATATATAGGATTTCCTTAATTTTGATGTCTTAAATCTTAATTTTAGATGAGTTATGTGTTAGATTTGGCAACGTAAACTATAATGTATGTATATAAAACATAATTTAATTTAATCAATCACCAAAATATATTTTTTCTAAGTTATATCCAACGAAACAAACCGTTAGACTTCATGTGTGTAAGTGCATACATAATTATAGTGGTTGCTTCTTGGGATAAAGAAGCTTGGGAATTTTTCAAATTCATTTGCCATAATACCCATAATCTTCAATCAAAAACTAAAGATGCGCTGTTGTTGACTCTATTTTTCACTTTTACTTTTCGAAGTTTTAATTTCTGTATTATTTTTGGAAGTGATTATACATAATATCCTATATTAGAGAGAGGGAGCCCAAAATTTTCAAGATAGGTGGGGCAATGAGGGCACAAACATTTTAAATACAAATATGATTACATAAGAATATCTATAATCAGTATTATATACAGTAAAAAATTTATAGTACTATTACTAGTTTAATAGTAAAACAGTAGTAAAGTTAATTTTTACTAAATATAAAGTTCCACTACTATATCCCTCAGATACACATAAAAAAACAAGTACATTTTGAGCATTTGGGGTCATTTTGACCCCATAACAAAATATCTAGAAAATCGAGTCATTACGCTCCAATGTTATTTTATTTTAAGAAAATGAGATAAAAACAGAAATATTTTATTTTGTGCAATCTTCACAGTAATAAAAAGTATGGTTCTTACAAATGAGTTTCGAACAGTTATGACACATTATGTTTTTTTGTCATCTTTTCTACTTCAAACCTCACATCTAGTTCGTTTCACAGATGAATTCCTCAAAATATCAACATTTCTCTCTATTCCACATCTTTTCAAAGCTAAAATGGAATCTTTTTTCAAAGATTTTGATGTGATTCGTTTAGGCATTTGAGGCCAAAGCAGTTCTTTCACTTGATCATCTAAATATAATCTTCTACGATGAGTGTAAGAAGCATTGTAATCTGAATTGTTGCTCCTATATAGCAAATAAGCGTTCAAGACTCCAACGTTGAGAATATTGAAAAAATGCCATCGGCCATCGTTTCTAAGCACGAAATAGGTAATAAGAAGTTTATCCATCAAAGCAACGCCCCTTTTGTTTGGTTGAAGCATTTAAGGATTTCAGGAACTTTCTTGCGGTGCATTAAATGATGGAACTTAAAAGTCTACTTGGAATGTAACTCAACAGAGTCAACTTGTCGGAAAAACAGAATTTACTTGAAAAAAATTCTCTGTTGGATTTTAATAGTATTTACTTTGCTATTTCTTTTCTATTGCCTTTGATAGGTCCAACAATTGATAAGTTTTTTTTCTAGTAAATCTTTTGCTAAAGAAACACTTGTGAAGTATCAGTTACATGTAATATTGATACCTGTGAAATAAAGAGAACGAGAAAGACTGAGAAGTATTTTAGAAGATAAATTTGTTTCCACTTGACCACCAGGTTTCTTTCCCAAATACACCAGCGCATTTCTAGCATAGCTCGTCTTTGAATCACACATCCAAAATATTTTGATACAATACTTAGATGGTTTACGAGGTATATACTGTCTAAACCAACACCTCCCACGATAAGACAGAAACTGCTCGTCTACTGTAAAATTTGTTGAAATTGGTTAATACTTTCTACAGTTATTGATGAAAATAGACCAAATATGCCTGATTGGTGCAAGCTTATTATTTATTGATCTTTCTTGCCTTGTTCTTTTATCAGCAAATCTCAGCAATCTTTTCCAATTACGAAATCGATTCAAAGACATGGTAGCAGCGTACTGTGGATTAGAAAAAGAACTCAGAAAAAAGTTTTCATATTAACATCCCAATTTGGCTCTTTACCAGACAAGATTAAAAGACCAAAAAAAAACCTGAAGCTCATTTTCATCAACATTGCGCCACTTTGTTTTGTTTTGCTCCGATATTCTTTTTCCTTCTCTGTTTGTAGAAGAAATTATTTCTTCAATAATATTCAATGTAAAAAACAAATCAAATGAACTCTTTATTGTAGATATGTTTGTTTTTGTTTCTTTGTATCTGACAATGTTATGGGGAAAAGTTTTACAATTAGTTTTTTTGTAATTCTCTCATAATATTCCATCTCTCGCTTTCAAAAAAAAAGATCCATTTTTTGTTTGAACAGAAGAAAATCTATTGTTATCATAACTGGAACATTCATCACTTGAAGAACTAATGAAAGAACAAGTGTCTTCATTTGTTTTGAAAATTTTCAGAACACTCGCTTTCATCAAAGATACATCCATTATTTTTATCCTCGGACGAGAAAGTGTTCATTGAAATGTGTTTAAATAAAAAAAGTCTAATGTACTTTATGAATATTAAGGTAAGTTCATAAAAACAACAAACTCATTCAATTGCTTTACAACAATCTTTACAATATATATATTGATGAGCAAAACAAAAAGTCAATTTTCTTACTATGATTGCCTATATTTAACAAGGATAACAAAAAACATGTTTCAATCGAAGGCAATGCGTGGCATCTTCCTTGTTGTTAAACAAGGCTATAGTTAACAAAAAAACCATTTTTATTATATGATATTCTTGTCACAAAACTATATAATAATTATATAATGCACTAAAAAACTGAATAGAAATGAATGAAAAGGGAAATCAAAAGTTCGATCAAAATGACTATAATGGTCAAATGACTTCTAATATGATGAATATTTTTAAGGTTAGTTCACCAATACAACAAACTCATTTAATTTCTTTAACGAACCTCGTTTTACAACAAAAAAGTTGTCACATATTGCCTTCAATTAAAACATATTTTTTTGTTATCCTTGTTAAATATAGGCAATCTTAGTAAGAAAATTAGCCTTTTGTTTTGCTCAATAAAATATAAGTGGTATTAACTAAAGAATAAATTGGATGATAAAACTATATAATGCTGACATAATACAGTGAATAAATTGAATTAAAATGACTGAAAAGTGAAGTCAAAAATTGGGGTCAAAATGACCCCAAAAAACATAAAATGACTTTATCCCAAAATATCTTTGCTAAAACTATAGTTTTTTATTGTATTTCAATTGTTTTAATTTTTTATAGTTTTTAACAAAGGTTTTGAAGAATAGATAAAATATCGAACTGAAATATGCTATTTCGACTTATTGACAAAGGTGTAAAGAGTGGGGTCAATTTGAAACTCGCATGTGTATCCAAGGGTTATAAAAAGGTATTTGTAGTAAGATTACTATTTGAAGAATAATAAAACATTAATTTACAAGTTAAAATTACTACAAAAATGAGACATAAATTGTAAATAAAAATTTTCGAATAGTATTTTCAAAAAAACTTAATCAAATTATAATTTTACTTTTTTTAACCTTTACTATGGTTTAAATTATTATGAATTAATTTTTATTAAAATATTGTATTTAGATGACAATTTTGTTTTTTTGGTTAATACCAATTATTATTAAAAGATTACAAAAATTAACCCCTCGAATCCATGAAAGTAGAAAAATATACTCGTTATTTGTTTAAAAAAGAACATAAAAATTGTAAGATTTACTATTTCAAGTATTGGAAAACTTTTTAGAAAAAGAGTGGTAAATTTGCACCAATACTATTAACTTTACAATACACATGTTTACCATTTTATATACAAGCGCATCTTACTACAGTTTTTCAGTGACAGATCTGTATCATAATGAAAACTAATCTCGACACTATGTTCTAATAATATAAGAGAGGAAAATAAATTCCGCCTTTTTCATGATATAAAGGCAACTTGAAAGAATAGGGGAGGAGTAGGGCCAAGAGAGAGCTTAGCGAGTCTTTTCTTTCTTGCCATAAAGTTATAGTTTCGCCAATATCGACAACGAATCTGGCAAAATCTTAGTTATAAATACTAATAATATTTTTTTTATTTATCTTTTTCATAATAAAAATTTTTCAGTGATATTTTATTCAACTTTTGCATGCTGAAATTCTAAATGGAGTGGGTGTTCGAGGGATGTAGACATATCCTATAAGTTCCAATATTTTTTATTTTTCTATGTTATTAATTGATAAACGGGGTAATTCCTTTTCAGGAAGTGTCGTTATTGTTCAAAAGATCTCTGATATTTCTTTTCATTTTCTCACAGTTATTGAAGGAAAAAAACTTTATAATATATTTATTTTTCTGTTTATATGTAAACATTGCTTAAGAATAATGATTTTCTTTCACTGGATTGAAACGCTACTGGACTTTATAGGGGTCTGTATCTACGGTAGCCACAGTCAGACGGAAATACTTATTTGCGGGTAAGCTGGGCCCATAATGCGAATGAATGCTTTGAGCCCCCAAAACCTCGTATAACAGTTCCACTCATTTACTTTTTCTTTAAGGAAATTAAAAAGCATTTTTAAATCAATTTATTTATAACTTTTTAATTTATAATGCCAATTCTTTGATTTGTTCAAACTTTTAATTATATTAAAAAAATTTCAAAATGCTCCAGTTTACACGACCCCGTGCTCCGATTTTTTTTAGAAAAGAATAAGTATCACCAGGTCATGTTATTTTTGACTTCCCAGCAAAAATTAAGATAGTTAATTTGAGTTTTGTTTATTATTTTAGTTACTTAGCCATAAGTATTAATTTTATTTCAGAAAATTTTAGAAAGAATCTATTTTCCCTTTTTAGTGAAACAATTTAGAACTCTCCGTCCCTGCTAGTTTCATCAATTGTGAAATTTTCAGCCTATCTAAATTTACTTGTAGAATCTTTCTCCCACCTCCTAAACACGTCTGAAGTTAAGATTTTACAATCGAGGTCAATTGACTAACTAGCTGTTATTGCTTAAAAACTTCTATTATTGTTAGCTTGCTTACTAACCGAAGTAAAATATGAAAAGACAGAAATGAATTTTTTGGCTGGCGTGATGAAAAATATCGTAAAAGATGTACCTGAAATCAACGCAGAAAGACTAACAAGAAGACTAGTGCCGAGGAAGAGAAAACACAAAATCATATTTGTAGTGGTAGTTGAAAAAAATAACGGTTGAAAAAACTCCTTAAACTGTGGCTGCGTCTTCACTGCTGATAATAATTAGGTTTGTAGTGGTGAAGCGTTACTTTCAAAGTTTTTAAAAAATTCCAATCTATCGTTGCCCCACGATAAACGCGGCAGAAGGCCAGAGTAATGATAACGATAATGATGATGCTAATGTTAGTGAATAATGGGAAGACAGGCGATGAAGTAAAAAGGCGCACATCCTCAAAATAATTATAAGGATGCTGATGAGTTTGTTCTTCAACTCTTGCTTTGAATGTACAGTATATACACAAAGTGTCCAGGTGATAAAATATAATTATGCTATTACCAATACACGAAGAATGGATTCTCCTCACATATATTATTCATATTCATATACCTAAATCCTTCTAGATATGTTGTGTGCATGCATACGTGTGTATAACGAATACACACCGAAACAAAGAAGTGAATTTTAATATTATAAATTATAATATTCATAGATATATTCATATTCACTGGTATATGTAAATGTTTGATGTTTATACAAACTTATATAATAAAAGAACAGATTACTCACCATTGTGTATGTAGCCTTTGCCCTACCACCACTATATAAAGGAAAATGTAAGTTGAACGATTAAAATGCCACAAGCCAAGCTAAAGTATTGAATAATTTTAAAGAAACATGGATACATACATGACTTATCTCAAAAAGAAGAATTAAGGTGTGGCTCGTCGGTTACTCTGAATTCTTGAAGAGAATTTAATAGAGTGGAAAAGCACAAAATAGGAATATTTTCTATTTTTTTTAATGAGAAGTATGTTATGGATCTTTTGAGCTTTCTTTCTTTTGTCACCCTATCTCTCGCTAATAAAGAAATTTAAGTATGTATTTTCGTTATTTAAATAATTTTATGTTTTTATACAATCTAACTAGGATGCATTTACTAAGGGGAGTCAAAGGGATCTTGTATTTGTCATGAGACTTTGATGCATTGACAAACATTAGAATGGAAATTTCAAAGCTTTCTTTCTCCTTCAAAGAAAATAAAATTCTGAAACCGGAACTTTTAAGCTTGGTCTTGAGTGATAGCCAGTGTCTTTTCTATCTGCTACAACAAATATAGCTGCGGGTTAGCGTGAAAATAATCTTTCCACACTTTATTCTTCCAAAGCAAATACTGACTAACAGCTTTTTTCATCGTTAATTGGGTCCTGGATGCTTTATATTATAACGGTTAAGCTTTAGTAAATGTCAATTTACATTAAGGTGGAAACTGTGATTACAAACTCGGTTAGTTAGAGATTTTTAAGATAGAGATGTTTAACTTTTAGAGAGGATAATAGGTTTCACAATAAAGAAAAATCTTGGAATAATAAAAAAAATAATATAAAATTAAAGTATGTTGCAATTTTTACACAGCTCCCTAGGAATTGCAAAACATATAGGTTATTGATACTAAAGTTTAAGTGTATAACGTGGTAGAAAATCATGAAATATGAAACCATAAAAGAGAATTTTTAGGACCAACGCAGACCTACGTTAAAATGTAGAATTAAGAAAATACTCTATTAGAATCAACAGGGCAATTTGACTTCACCTTTTTGTAGGTCAGCTGAGTGTCAGAAGAAAATACAGATTTATTTCAAACTTCTGTATCACATAACTTCATATTTTATCTCTTGCTAACATGTAATCAAAAAACTTCAAATATACACAAATCTCAAAACTTAACAAAATCTTAATTTTTAAAAAATGAATTAATTGAATGTTTTGAACTTTTAAGAAAGGGAAAATACATTTTTTACTTTTCATTTTTTATCAAATGTTCATAAAAAAGATATATTTTTTTATTAATTTTTTAATTTTTTTTCTAAATATTTAAAAATATTGAAATAGATTGCAGTATTTTTAATTTGTTTAAAAAATCCGCGATTCGAAATTTCTTGAGAAGATATAGTTTTATTTTACATTATTTTGGTAAATGTTACAACTTTTCTGCGTGCAACTGCATAGTATTCCAAATAGGATTCAGTATTTATCTAAATTAATATTCTTTCGATCAAAAAATAAATATTTCTAAAAATTTGCTTTAATCAAAGGTAAACTTTTGCCACAATCAAAAATTCTTGCTTCCTCATATAAGGTATAAAAATTTATTTCATAATTTCTACTTTAAGTTTTAGTCGTGTATTTAATTATAGTTTAGCAACCTTGTGATTTATCTTTAAATTATAACTCGTCAAAAATTTCCGCAAAGCCAATGTTAGTAAAAAGAAATGATACTAATGGTGTTGATTTAGGCAAACTGTATGGGGTGCCACCCAGTGCCGGATCCAGAAATTGGCCAACTTTAAAAAATACTAGTTTTGTATAAATATAATAATTTTTGTCATATCTTTTATATAGACGTAATCCACTACCATACAAGTATTGATGCTTTAGGAAAGAGCAAAATCAGTAAGGGGAATTTGTGAAGCCATTCTTCATAGGAGGCCTAGACTCAGATGCCCCTCCGGTCCACCAGTGGTGCCAGCTACAAAGACTTCTACATGATTCGCACAAATAGTGGCATCGAACAATTCGAAACATGAAGGCTATGGATGTGTAGATATTTATATCTTATGATTTATTATCATTGAATCCAATTTTTGGCTATAGTTCTTATCAATGCTCTAAGTTGTATTTAAACAAATATTCACAACATTCAATGAAAAAAATAACATTAAAAGTCATCTTTTCATTTTAAGTTTTCAAGTGACTCTGAATGTATTGAATGAAACATTATGAAATATTGAAAGATTTGTGAAGTAGAAAATATTTTAAATAACTTTTCGTTTTACTTTTGAAATAATATTTTAATTTTATCTTTTTTTATTAAAAACTTTTTCTTTATTCATGACGTTTCTTCTATAATTTTCTTATATAAAGCAGAGATCCTAAAAGAAGAGAAGAGATGTTGGAAGAGAGATTAAATAAAGCGGAGATCCTAAAAGAAGAGAAGAGATGTCGGCGGTTTGGATATCCTACGTCTTACAGAGAAATAGGGGCAACTTAATGAAAAACAAGCAATCTTAGGTTATCCTTTGTAGATAATTAGAAATGTACTTAAATTTTTTCGTATATCAGAAATATTTTAGTGTAAAAGACAGGACATTTATGTCCTTAAAATAAATAACAGTTGCGAATCAATTTACAAACTGCATAAAAAAAAATTTTATTTTTGAAACATGTGCAAACTACTTTACTTGACGGATTAACATTTTGTTGTTTTTGTTTCTTTATACTGAATACGTTCAAAAGTTAAAATATCTTTCGCTAACTCTTTTTCAAAAATGTTCGATTGAATTTTTGTAAACAATTTTTGATTAAAGAAACTTTGTTGCTATGTCCAGATATAGTATTGGAATTTTTGTTATTTTCTCCCTTTTCAATCGTGATTACGGGCGGACTTTTTTTAAGCGTCTCTTCAATTTCATTTATGATTCTCCTTTCATCTTGTGAAGAATCCCTTTTCTCCAAGACGGAAATGACTCTGAGCATGTTCGCAAGTTTTTTCCAACCTTGTTTCGATTTTTCTTCAGCTGCAACTTCTGGAATGGTTTGAACTGGCGAATTCGGAATCTCCATTTTTGCTTTCTGCACTCTACAATAATTTCAATAAATTATAAAAAATATAATAAATGTAACTGAAGAAAACAAAATACATAAAAATTAATGCGCTGCCCATACTCAAAAATGATCAATTCATTCAAAACAAGAGAATGCTTCATTAAATTTAAAAATTGAATAACGTATATTCATGCCAAATAAATGACTCCGAGAATAAGCAATGGCTAAATTTTTAGATCTATTTCGGGGCTTTTCATATGTATATTTGATTGATTTTTTATGCACAATGTTATATGTTTTTAAAAATAAATGAATTGATAATGATATTTTTAGTATATTATAATCACAGCCAAATAAGCGCATCTAAAAATTGAACTTAAAATTATTAAGATTAAAAATTATCTTTACATACGAAAACAAATTAAAAGAGTAAATAGCTATGATGACTGTAGACTATTTTTTCCAAAAAAAAAATTTACTGCTCCATCCTATAAAAAAATATTTATATACAAAACTATTATTTTGTATGTAAATAGGTTAAATTAAAGTTTAATAAGCCTATGATTCAAAATCGATTGATTCCATATTCCTAAAACTCAAATAGGTTTTTTCCTGAAATCCTATTGGCATTAAATATCAATTTTGAGAACTCCCTTATTCACGTGTTATAATATTATTATATTTCAGCCAGTTGTGCTACGGTCTGAAGCGTAGGTTAGATTCTCACTCTTAATATCTTTCTCATCTGTCCAGTTATGGAAGAAAATTCTTCCCTTGAATGCGATAGCGACAACTAAATATGCTTTCAGTTTAGTCCATCACTACTTATCTGCAGAAAAAGGAGTTGGGTAGAGATATCCTTTCCCTATAATGACTGAACAGGAGAAAATACAAATTATTTTATCTCTTGCTAACATGTATATTGAAAACAGATTTATCAATAACCCATTAACACCCGAACCTATCTACTGATTTGGGACAAAGGGAAAACAATTATATATTTAGATCGTCTAGAATTTTTTTATTTGCTATAAAAATCAAAGATCTACAAATGGGTGATTGGCTTAAATATCTAATATATATTTAGATATAAAATCCCTCCTCATTTTAGGAATTACAGTAGACGATGAAAAAAGTAAACTTGCTATTTTTAAACAGTACGATTTTTCCAAGGGTCGAACGGATATAGTCGATCAGAGAATAAGAAATTATTCCACAAATAGAAAACCAAAAAAATGGACAGTAGCCGCTTTTTCTTATCTATTAGATACGGCAAGGGTAAATGCAGGTATTATTTTTGCTTTTAATAAAGAGAAAAACCCAAGAAATGTAAATTTCTTTTAAATGTTTTTGAATGGAAATGTTTTTTTGAATCTTGATTATCAAAAAGGCAAATTTTCGAATAAAGTTTTTGATTAGATATAAAAAACGATCAAATTTTAATTATAAATAAATTGTTTCAACTTTATCATCTTCGTTCATTTGTATATTGTTTGATTATACGAATAAAACTTTCTCAAAATGGTCAAAAACGAAACTTATTTAAATTGACCGATTCACTTTGTTTCGAGATATTGTAGTGAATGGTATAAACGAACTGTCTTTCTCCTTCAAATAAAATGATGCGCATCAAAATATGCCTCTACACTCTACAGAGTCCTTGTTTTGTATTTAATTAATTTCGTTAAAAAAATCACCTCATTGAATTCGGTATAAAATCCCGTTTTTAGTTCTATAACATTTTCAGTTATATTTTCTTTTTATGCAATTTTGTTTTGCCTACTATTTGATCTATTTGTTCTCTGACAAAATAAATTACATATATAGCTACGTATAACTATTTAATCATGAAGTCTTTAATTTCAGTTGAAGCGTCATATGTCAATCATTTTTGACAGGTATGATTAATTTTTATAAAAAATAAACATAACTGTTGGATTCAACCTACTTGAAAATGCGTACATATGTGTAAAGCACCTGATTTGCAAATTTGATTCACGCTTACAAGTATTTTCAAATTCTAAATCCAAAAACAATCTATAATTGGAATTGGCATTGTTGATTTGTTATAAAAATGTGTGTATTTCATGTAAAATTTGAATGAATGTTCTTGTAGTAAGATTTTAGATGTAAACCGCAAATTTTGTTTTTGGGAACAATTTTTAGAAGTGAACCACAATTTTATTTTACACTTATAGGTAATTTTGAATCCAAATGCAAAAACAATCTATAAATAAAATTGTCATTGTTGATTTGATATGAAAATGCGTTTATTTCATGTAAAATTTGAATGAATGTTCTCGAAAACAGATTTTAGAAATAAACCGCAAATTTGTTTCACATTGATTAGCATTTTCAAATTCTAAATGCAAAAAGAAATTATAAATGAAATTGCGATTGTTAATTTGTTATAATAATGTGTATATTCCATGTAAAATTTGAATAAATGTTTTCAGAGACAGATTTTAGAAGTAAACCGCAGGTTTGTTACACACTAATGGGTGTTTTCAATTTCTAAATTCCAAAAATAAGTCCAAAAATGAATTCATCATGCCCGATTTGATATAAAAAAATATATTTCATGTAAAATTTGAAGGTATATTTTATTAGATATATTTCTCATCCTTCAAAATTTTGATTGATATTTCAAAAAAAGTAACATGATTTTGAAAAAATTTAAACTATAAAGTGTTATGTGTTCAAAACTGTATATATTTATAAATTTTCAAACGAGTATATAATATAGAACCAAAGTTATAAGCTTAACTAAAGATACTGTCAGAATTTTGCTGAAAAAGTTTAACCTTTGATTTTGATTGACAGATTTAGGCATGAAAATGTCATTCAACTGCCATGAAAATGGTATTAAAAGATGCAGCTATCAATTTTAGGAAATGTCACGAAGTATGGTAGCAAAAGATGTAGCCAATTTTGTACAAGAGAAGTTTTAGTTGAGTCACTGATAGGGTTAAGGTTCACATAGAAATCTATCCATTTTTTATTCTGATAAAATATATATTTTATAAAAAAATAGATTCCCTTGAAATAATGTGTTCTAAGGGGCATTAAGTTGAAAAAGCTTGGGAAAATTAGCGTATACGAACAAATATATACCAAAGCTTGTAACAAAAACGTATGGGTTTTATTTATATAAATTGTTTGCAGTTATGTAGATCGAAGTATGGTACAATAAACACCTCAATGCTGATTTAATTGTAAAAAATCCAACTTTGTATCAACGTTTTGCTTTTAGCATTTAATCTTCTAAATTTAACTGTGAGTTATCAACTAAATGGAAAAAAAATTTATTCAATGATATTTCCTTCTTCAAAGAACTTGAGTAACTCTAACGTCTACTTTAGTGCTTGAAAAGTTTTCTTCTTTTAGAAGAGATTCAGAGACAGAGTTAATAATTGAGATATTCAGAAAATATCAAAAATATCCTCATTTTCTTCGTGAAGCAAAATATAAATATCAATACGACGCGTTTGACACTTTCATCTTCGAGACAGTTTTTCAATTGCTGTAGAAGGATGCTTGAAACTCATCATGAAAACACAAACAAATAATTTTTAAGATAATGATTAGGGAAGCAAAAATAATAAAAGTTTGCATGGCTCAAAGAGTTTCATTCAATGTAAAATAATACACTGTGTTTTCATTTAATTTCACCATAAAGACTGTATAATATGGCGAACTCTCAGTTCTGCAAAATTTTACCAACAAATGTTCACGATAGATTGCCGAGATAAAAAAGAGAGCGAATTTGATATTGTCCGATAAAATATGACAGTGCGTGTTGATATCTATCTAAAAGCGATGTTTAATACAATATTATAGTATATCAATGAATAAAGAAACGGCTTTGGGAAATCTTACATTCGGTTCTAGAACAATTGTTTCCTAGGATAATTGGCCCTCGCACAGCCCGATATATTTATATAAAAATGTGATCATTTTAACTATTTAAAAATTATTGAAAAATCATTTAACTATTAATAAAAAATATGAAAAAACATTTAAAAATAAAAAAAAATTTTAACTATAAATTTCAATTTTGAGCCAAACATTTTATTCATAATTAATCATATCACAAATATTAACTCTAAGATGAATCACATCAGAAACACTAACTTGAAATTAAGCATATTTTTTAAATGATCAAATTCATTAAATATATCTGGAGCAGTTGTCGGGGCTGCAATTATAGCAGGGGCAACCTAGAGTTAATTATCCAAGAGGCAATTCTCTCGTTACGGGTACAATATACACAGGTGTTGATGTAAAAATATAAATGAATGATTAGAACGAGACTTTATCTTCATTGGTGAAACTCTTGGCATTATAACGGAAGGTTAACATGTTCATTTTATAAGATAAAGAGATAAGATTTAACAAAGAAACGTATATCACATTTTAAGAATATCATATATTTTTTCTCGCGTTTTTATATTTCTATTGAAATAATATTTTGGTATTGGTCCACATGCGCATCTACATTCTAATTATGTCTTCTAAGGAAGCTTCAGAAAAGTAAATAAAATGTATAACTGAAAACTTAAGTTTGATTGAGACACAATATTTAGATTAAGCATACAAAAATATTAAAGAAATTTTGTAGAAAAAAATAGGGGAACTTAGTGTCAAAAACTCGTTCTCACAAAACTAGGTCTCTCACTTGTTTTTATAACTTGCGGAAACTAAGCGGTTTGTCTTTAACTATTCAATTTACATACCGAGGCTTAAGACCCAAATTTCTGAGACCGAATTTTCCATTCCACGTTTTCTTGTCACCTTTTCAAACATAAGAATGAAAAGTGAACCAATCGTTTATATCCCCACGAAGTTATAAATAACAATAACTGTTTGAATAAACTATCAAGAAATTAACTAAGTTGTAATTCCATGTGTTGCATTGTCGTCGAAGCGAAGAGGTTAACTTAAAGTGAAATGGTTTCAAATTCAAGTAAAATTTTTTCAAAAGCAAGTGAAATGTTTTCAAATTCAAATTTTAAAATAATAATAAACACTTCAAATCCAAATTTTAATTATAAAATAATATAGAAATAAATAACTATCTAATACAAAAAAACTGACGAATAAAATAACGAGAGTTTTCACTAAACTAGCGCTTTGGTTACTAGCTATCACGAAACTACCCATTTTAAGACACTAGCTCTTTTGTCGCTAGTTAGAAAGTTGTAGACGTCTAACACAATCTGATTTGCATCACCCTTCCCAAATTCAAACGTATATGTTTTTGGAATGATGGAGATTGCTTTGCGCTTAACGCTATAAAACCTTTGTTGCGTTTCAATAAAGAGAGGAAAGATACTTGTGCAGTGCAATTCTATAAGTTCCGATAATGCTGTTCCTAGAGACCCTTCTGAGAGCTTCCTTTATGTGCAGATTTGTGATTCCAATTTCTTCCAGCTCTTTTTTAACTTCCTTCAAATCATCATCATTTTCATCAAAATTTTCAGGAGGATTTATTTTGAAGGCAGGAATAGCTAGCGGAAATTTTTCGCCTTTTAACCAAGCGTTTTCTCGAATCTTGTCCAGAGTTATCCTGTATAATGCATTTAGGTGATAGCAATTATTAATCTTCTTTTTTATATATTTTTATAAACTAAACTTATTTAAAGGCCATGTTCCATAGAATCATACAGTGTTTCAGTGAATAAAGATAGCGCTATGAAAAATTGTATTCAAGATTTTACATTCGCTTCTATAAAATAGCTTTTTGATTTTTTCTAATTATTTCATTTCTCGATGTTGATTGTGCGCGTGTATTTGAATTTGTAAAGCAAGAATATAGTTCCTAATGGTAACTTTTGGATTATCAACATAAAAGTTTAGCCTGACTGCATAAAAAATACATATAACAAAAGCACTGATATTCAACTAAAAATATATCGGGGAAAGGCTGAATTTTTACCGTTTTTCCACGGAAACCTGAAGAATTTGGGAAATTAATTCGCTGCATCGTGCACTCATTTCCTGTGGAATTGTGTAGTCGCCATTTAAAATTTGAAGACGCAGTTTTCCAAAGGTCGTTGCTGTGAATGGAAGTTTACCGGCAACCTAAAAATTTAACCAGTTGTTTTATTTAATTCAATTCTAAAGCTTGCAGTAAAGTATTTTTACGAAACACTCTTAAAGCAAATACATCATTTACAACCGAGACAAATTTGTCTATTTGCAGTGTTCTTTGAAAAAAGTCGCGATAATTCTATTTTCATAGTAGACTATATTTTCATATATATTTCTTTAAGAATAGTTTTTAAGAAAAAGCATATATTTTCAGAATTTCATGCCGAGTGGATCTGAATTAGGTCAGTATAATGTTTTTCTAATAAATTTAAAATTATTTTTGAAGTGAAAAATGTCGATCGAATGTACAAGTTTTATTGGATAATCGTAGTCAACTTTTATTTATAAACAATTTTTATTTAGTTTAGATACCACTTTTCTGATTTTTAACGAAGAGCATTCGTTATATTTATACCGACAGTGTGCGAAAAATAATAACATTCCACTTCTCATTTTACATTTTAAAATGTCACAGTTATAGAAAACTGTCGAAAATTAATATATATTTTTTACTTTTTATGGGTCAGTAGTATAAGTCAGTATAATGTTTTTCTAATAAATTTAAAATTATTTTTGAAGTGAAAAATGTCGATCGAATGTACGAGTTTTGTTGGATAATCGTAGTCAACTTTTATTTAGTTTATATACAACCTTTCTAATTTTTAACGAAGGGCATTCGTTATATTTATACCCACAGTGTGCGAAGAATAAATCACACTATTGATTCTAACACGCTTGTTATTGATTTTAGCGCATAACTATGCGAAGAAAGATTAACACGTTTCATTACGCGTTTGTGAACGCAGTGAATTCTTATCTCGCATACGCTTCACCACATCTTTAGCACGTGTGTGTGGTTTATTTTATCGGGCTAGTGTACGCTTAGTTTATTTGTAGTGTTCCTAACTTAAATCTTAGTCAAATATTAAAACGCTTATAACTTTCACATTTCTCAACAAAATGTAGCATGCGATATACCAAATTAAAGCATTTTTATGGGCTTTCAGAATACATTATTATATCATAAGTACTTTCTTATTATGGGTTTTTTTGGTAAGTAATTCCTTCAATTACAAGCTGTAAGAAGTAAACCTTCAATTTACTGCTGAAAAATAAATTTATTTTCCTACGAAACAAAATAAAATATGAAATTAAAAATGCTAAGAAGAAATACTGCCAGCATGTGGAAAATCTTGCACTAAACCTTCGAAAAACCCTACTAAGTCTCTTTATATTGGCGAAACTATTGTAACAAATGAAGTAAAATAGTAAATAGTTTCAATCACTACTTTAAATTCAATAATTGCACTGTATCTAGTAGCTATGAATATTTAAAATTCCTTCATCTTTTGACTTTCATTTTGAAGATGTAATACTGGCTATCGATGCTCTTAAAAACAGCAAATACAAAGATTTTTATGGCCTATCTCCTTTTGATGTAAAATTGATCATGAATCCTATTGCTCACATTCTAGCTTTAATTTGTGTATATCTATGTCTTTATTTCCTAAATGTTTAAAATTTTTGACAATCTTACCTGTACATAAAAGAGGTGACTTGAAAATTATGGACCGATTTCTATATCATCTCAACCATATCCAAATTATTTGAAAGGTTAATTTACAACCAAATGTACGTTCATTTTAATCAAAATTGTATTTTCTACCCATTACAATTTGGTTTTACCAAAGGTTAATTTGACATTTTAACGATTTTCTTCTTCTTTATTATTGTTTTTTGAATCTTACTTCTCAAATTGACAACAGGCTGTCTATATCAATGATACTTTATCTTCTCTTCTCAGTGGTAAATCAGGTGTGCCTCAAAGATCAATACTTAGACAACTGCTTTTCAATATTTTCATTAGGCCTTCCTACTTGTACAAATTTCGCTATTTTTCTTTTTTTGATGATGATATCACTGTTTTGATAAAAAAATAAAAACATCTCTCTAAGTACAATATATCTGAATGTCTTAACTCGATAACTCAGTAGGTTTATTTAAACTCTCTTCGAATAAACTCTAAAATATCTTCCTTTATTCTTCGTTAACTAAGTTTGAAATGATGATGGTTGATAAGTTCAACCTCCTAGCTTTAGTAATAAACAATTGTTTAACTTAGAAAGATCATATCAATCATCTAAACAAAAAACTTCGCTGTATAGTTGGTGTTTTAAAGCACTTTAGAAATTATTTTTCTTCTAACACTTTACTTTTACTGTATAAAATAAATCAATTTTTTTACCACACTTACATTTACGTATTATGAATTGGAGACACTCTTCCATATTTACTCCGTGCAGTATACAAAAGAAGGCCTTGCGAATAATAAAACACGAGAATTTCTTGGCACACACTTCACCCATCTTTAAAGACATTTATTATTAAAACTACAGGATATATATAAATTTAAGTTAGCTTTCCTTACCAAAGTACCTCAAATGTCTATTATCTGATATTTTTAACGGTGTTATTTCTTTTAATTTTGAAAAACAAAGAATCTCTCACAGATTTCTCTTTTTTGTCTGCCGCTTTATTTAGATTATCCTACTCTAAATGATCTCTACACCATAAACTCGCAATGCTTTACAATTCGAACTCACATATTATTTCCCTCTACTCTTGCTCCTCTACTAAATTGAAAAATTATCTAAAAAATATATATCTATTGTAAATATATATCGATATAGCTATATTTCTAATGCCCTGTATTCAAATGAAACGCAGTGCTTACTTTATTTGATGGGCATATCATATACTCTTCAATGACTTTTTGTAAGTATTTTTATATAACCATTTTTACTTCTAAATTATCATTTTTTAGTTCTAAATTCTCTTTTTTCAATACTAAATTGCCTTTTTTAAAATTGGAAATTGTCTTTTTTATGTTCTAAAATGTATTTTTAAATTCTAATGCTGTTTCCAAAATACAAAATAAAATTGAAAAAAAGACAATTTAAAATTGAAAAAAGATTATTTAAATTTGAAAAAAGACAATTTAACTTAAAAAAGACAAATTAGAATGAAAAGAGAACATTTAGATTTAAGAAAAGACAATTTAGAACTTAAAAAGACAAATTAGGTTTAAAAAAAGACAATTTCAAACTAAAAAAAGATAATTTAGAAGGAAAATGGTATATATAAGGTTAAGTATTTCAGCGAATCCACAGTAGGCAAATAACTTTTTTCAACTTTGAAACCCTGTGTAATTTTTTGATGAATAATATTGAAATAAACCGAAAACAATCCATTTTACATGGATTAACCTATAAAACCTCGCGCGCCTCGATTAAAGTTTAATATATATACATTGAATAAGACTACTACTATATAGTTTTTAAGTGATTGATATATAATTTTGATGAAATTATGTTGATGAAATTTTGAATTTGTTCATTTTATCAATTAAATTTTGAAAATTATTCAGAAAAGTTTATTTTTCAAAAAAAAAATTAATGTCAAATTCCAGAAATATATCGAATTAAAATGATATGATGGTAAAAAAAAGTTTGAGATTAGAAATGATTGGTAACAACAAACTTGCAGCTCAAATACTTGTTTGTGCGGCTATTTTGAACTATTCCTTGCATTTTTTTAACTCCTCTCTCAGCAAGTATATTTGTTCTTGGAATACTAATTTTTGAAGGTTCTTCTTTATAAAACTTTAAAAATGATGATAATGCTTTAGGATAATTCTGTGATTTAACTGCAATAAATAGACAATTATATGAATTTTCATCATAATGCTGATTACAAAACCATTACTTAGACCACTCTTTTGTAATAAAATGGCAAATACTTTCTAATCGACTTCTCCATTTTGGTAAAAGAAAGTGAGCTAACAAGGCATATGAAGCCCGTGAATTCCATCTGGCGCTATGCAGAACAGGAAGCTTTCTAAAATGTATTTTTGACCATTTGGATGTCTCTTTATAAATATCGAAAGCATGACAAAGCTGATACAAAAACTTAAAGTCGTCTCTCCATCCAGGATTTTCCTGCAATGGTACTTCTGACTCATAATTGTGTTCATTTTTCAATTCCTCATAATTATTGCAGATTTCAGTTATGAAACTGTAGTGAAGATCTGGGCTTTTGGTGGTGCTCCCGAAATTGAAATGCATTATATGTCTCAATACGAGTCAAGAATATGGTGCTGGCAACCAATGAATTGTGGACACTCCAAAATGGCTTTTTGAATTTTAGCTAAAACACCATTTTCTTTGCCAGTATTAACTGTTATTGTACTGGAAATAAACATTTTTATACTTTTCCAAGCGTTGTATTCATCCATTAAGGCTCTAATTTCATCAAATATGTCTTTAGAAGAACCACTTTTACAACAAAGAATTCCCATGTTTATAATACAATGTTCGTTTTGGAGACAAACAACTTGATACTCTTTCTTCAAATCATTTTCCCATCAAAATGAAGACAAAAAAACTCTTTTTGTAAAATTGATTTGATCTTAACCCTTTTTTGTTTTGCTTCCTTAATGATGTATTTCCAAACACCAACCTGTGTGGGTGATAGAAGTTCTATACCATCTTCTGGAAGTGACTTACAAACAGAAGTTACTTTCTTTATTGATGATGACTGTTCACTAACAAGTTTCGCAGCAGATGAAGCTGAATGATATTTTTTGAGTTTTTTTCTTCCTGTTCAAAATCAATATCGCTTCCTCCGTCGTCGAAATTAAGGAAATCATCATCTTCTTCAACTAATTAAAAACTTGGAAGAATTTGGGTAATGCCAGAAGTACTAGGCCTACTTTGAACGAATTTCCTTTTAGAAGAATGGATTGAAAGTATACTAGCCCAGCATCTTTTTCAGTACTATATCCAACTCGACCGGATGTTTTGATTTGAGTGTTGTAAAGTTCCTTATCTTCAGAAGACAACCAAATTCCATCTGCTTTTGTAATATCAAAAAGATTTATCAGCGACTTTTCAACACTCTCAGATTTCCTTTTTCTATACTTTTCATAAAGATCAACAACACGCTTGATTTTGGAAATGATTTGCTGAAGTGTCACGATAGGAAAGTTTAGAAATTTCCATAAATGAATCAACTCTTCAGCAATTATCTTTATTCTTGCTTGGCTGGCTTTTAAAATTCATATAATGCAAGACGTCCCCCACTATTTGTTTTTTGTTGGCATTTTGCATAAAAGTGAAAAACTGCTTGTGATTATTGGTAAACTTGGTCTCTCTTCACACCGTTTGTCTTTGGTAAGTTTTTGATTTGAACATGTTCTTTTTGACTTATTTTTAAAACTAAAGCTAAACTGAGTTGAAGTGTCTGCAATTAAATAAGCAAAAATAGAAAAATGAAATTATTGAAGAAGTTTTCATACTCTTTCGAAATTGATGAAAATTTTGACCAAGAAGGAGATTTTTCAAGTCGTATATTTTTTTAAAAAGCGATGCGCGTAGACTTTTTTTTGCAATAAGCAACAAAAACTATATTTTTTAAATTCAAATGAAAAGTTTCAAAAGACTCCACAGTCTTTTGATTATCCTCGCATCCTACATCGTATATCATGTCCAATAGCATAATTTTACATTTCTTGTTACAACATCTATATTTTTCATTTGTTAGTCTATTCTATTTCATTTATGCGAAATAAATTTTATTCTATTCTAATAAAAGCAGCATAGTCTGTAGAGAGGGTAATGCTCAGTAATAAATTGCAACCCAAAACAAGACAAGAAAGTCCTCACTTTGTAAAAAATTCATGTGGAAAAAAATTTCTTTTCTAATTGACTCTTTTTGTATTTCTTACACACCAAATATATTTTTTTGAATAAGTCCATTTTATTTTATAATATGTGCTTCTCTATTTTTTCCTTTTGCCTTGCAATTTCATTTTTTTACCATTGGATGTATGAGTAAACATTTTGTTATATTTTTGGTGACTTTTTTCTATAATTTGCTATACGGAATAAAAATTGGTTTCTTTCAGTAATACTGCATATTTTCTTATTACGAGTGTTTTGTTGCTAAAATTTATTATATAAAACTAATTTGAGTTTTTGTAATGTTTTATTAACAAAATTAAACATAAAAAATAGTTACAAAATATTCACACAAATTTATTTTTCAAAATGAAGATTTTAATTTTTCTGGATCATCAGTTTTTATGTTTTAGACAGCGTAAAATTTTTCGAAATAATTGTTCTTATCTGCAACTTTCTTTTTCTATATATAGTTTGCAATGTGGCCTAAGCCAAATTTCAAGAGATGGGAAAAACTTACGATGAAATAGAGCAGGATTCCAAGAGCCCAAACATCGACTGGCTCTCCTTTGTAGTTGTTGTGTTCAAAGAGCTCTGGTGCGGCGTAAGGCGGACTTCCACAATGCGTTTTCAACAAGTCATCATTGGACTTGATGGAAAAGCCAAAGTCGCCAACTTTAACGATATTTGTGTCCACGAGGAAAACATTTTCCGCCTTTATGTCTCGATGAATGCATCCTTTGCTATGCTAACAAAAATATTACTTACGATAATACACAGTAAACTCCGTCTAAGTCGAATCGCTCGGCACCAGAAAATACTTCGACTTACACGAAGTTCACCATTACCAAACTTTTTTAACAACATAAAATTCAATCAATAAAAACAAAAAATTATTAAATAACATGGCTTCCATTTTTCTTGATATTATTCCAGAAGAAAACTACCGTATTTATAAAAAAAATTGCTAAATATTCTGGCACGGTATATTTATCCATCAAAAGAGTCATTTTTCTTCCTTGTATTCTCATTTTATGATCAATTTTTGTTAACAATTTTTCAAAAATTTGTCTATTCGCCCAAGCTTTCTCATGTGAGCTATGTTCAACGTGTATGTTTTCAACTTTTAAAAATATATGCGGTTTTTGAGTTTTTCATTTATTAACAGTCACCTATATTTGTAGAGACGAGTACTGTTATTCAAGTTTTAGGTTCTTTTGAATCATAATACATCTTAATTATAAATTCTAATGATTTTGTTGTTTGGCTGAAAATATTATTAATTGACTTAATTTTATTTATAAGAAAATAATATTTCGACTTGAAGAAAGAAAGTCTTTATCTTTTATATTTATTATTCATCTTTCAAATAACTTATTCAGACATGAAGTCTTATGAAATATCCTCTTGGTGTATAAATAAATTTATTTGAAACTTTACACCATGTTCTTTTTAATTAACTTCTTTCAAGCAATGACACTTCTCTTTATTTATATTTGTTTGAAATTTAATGATTCAATGGCTCTCAAGTGCCTCTGTGTTTCATTTGTATACCTTAGATTAGAACCTCTTTAGCAAGGCGCTCTATGTTTTGTCCACTTAATTCTAAAAGTTTTGTATTTATATTGCTTGCATTTCTTCTGGAAGGCTATGCCAGATTGTGTTGGCTATGTGAAAAAGAAAATTGCTTTGCATTTTTATTAAACACACGTAGGAATGTCTTGTTAACTTCTATGGAGGTTCAGATTTTGGGGACCTTCACATTGTATTTATAAGTCATAAGAAAGAAGCACTTTTAAAACTCCAGTAAATACCTTATCCTAGTCTGTATTTCCAAGGATAGGTAGATTACTACTAACATCATGATAAACTAACTACCTTTTGCAAGAACAGAAACAGCTCTTTAACTTTTTTGGCTCATATTTTCTCAACGCAGATAGAAATTAATTAAAAAAGTAATGCTACAAATCGGTACATATGGAAATATAGACGAAATATTATATTTTTTAATTCAAAAATTCCCTTTAATCTTTAAATCCACATAAAATGACTGTAATAAGAGGTGATGAAATATTTATTAATTTGCTTTTACTTTGTATTTCAACATTTGTTATATTAAAATAAGAAAGACACATCGAACTCTTAGTTATCTCATTTTTAAGCCAAAATTTTATTTTTAAAGAGAATCCGAATTATTACCCGAAAATCTATATTAAATACACACAGTAAATTTGCAAAGAATTTCTCATTTCTATAGAATATTATTTTTAAAGGTATACTGGAAATGATTAATGTTTATTTGATAGGATTAAAAAGAATGAATAAATATTATGTTTTGTAAATAGGTATCTAATTGAATTTTAAAGTTGCATTAAAATTTTATTTGAGAGACAAAAAATTAAAAATACTAAATTAAAATGAGTTACATGAGTTGAATAGTCTTATAATTTTTTTCAAACAAAATTTTTTTTTAATTATGACATAGTTAAACAATTTAATGCCAATAAATCGAAAAAAATGGATCTTTCTCACAATCCAATTTTGAACAAAATATGTTCATTATTATAGGGTTTATCTGTTAAAAATGCAACTGTTGTCACTTTTGCAATCAACGGCGCCATTCTTTCTATCAACAATAGAAAGAATAGCCATAAAAATGGTTTTTGTAATCTGACCCTCCCGGACCTCATCGACAACAGGTTAAGAATCCCTTATCTAGTTGTTCCCAACACTTTTTAATATGTGGCAGGTTCTTAACTTAAAAATTTTTGACGCACCAAAAAATAAAATTTTATACTTGATTGAGTTTTAAAATAAAGTTTTATTACAGAAAATGTTTTGGCAGAAAATAACAAAACTTTTAATTTCCTGTAAAATTTGAGATATATGATTACAGCACAACCCTTTATATCAGGTCTAGTTGTTGATAGAGCCCCTCTCACATCATCTTCAAGTGAAAGAAGCCTACTTCTTTGTTTAGAATTTTTTTGCCATGCCTGAAAAAACTTGCTCAAACCTGCTTGATGTAGAAAAAGGGAACAAGAAAGTCAATGAAATCTCGCCCTTATTTAATTCGAGTTTCAATACTGAATCAGAAGACATATCAATGAATTGCTCATGTTCTGCATCTGTTAAGTCAAGTTTTTGTGCTTTGTCAGCCAAATCAAAAGAAGATACAAACCAATCAAGGTTATCAGTAGAAATAGAAGGAAAATATTTGCGATCGATGAAGATTTGTGAGCGAACTTCATGAAAATTAGCATTACATTCAGTAAAATTAGAAGAAAACTAAATGCTATATTTATATTTCCATTTAAATGTATGCACGACAGTTTTTCGTAACATTCCAAGTTATGTTTTGAAACATGTGAATCAAAAACATTTTCACAGATTGAACTCAAAGATTATTTAGAAGTGTAACATTCTTTTTGAGTTTGGTTGTCTTCTTGTATTTTTCATTTTTTAACAACAAATTTATCTATAATTTTTATGTTAAATCTGCTTTTAACGCTTTTTTTCTGATGAAGTAACTTTATTCAATAAATTTTGTTCTTTCAAAGTTTTAGATTATAACTTGCTACATTCTTAATTCATTTTTTAATTTAATATAATAAAATAATAATTATTCTTACAATAATAATAATAATAATAATTTATTTTTGAATAAAAATAAAAATTCCTAAAGCGGGCACTGTGGAACTAAGATAAATGATAGGTTTGACAAATAAGGAAGCCAAAATTGTTTGTACCTAAGAAATCATAGGGGTGTATACCACCCTGACCTCCAGAATGTTCATAGGATAATTTCAAGGGGTATTGTATGGTTGAAGGAAAATCATTTGTACCAAAAAGTAGCAACAATACGAGTTTTATAACCTCAGTTATGACACTTTTTGTATACATTAAATTGTCATTAAAATTAAAACTTAGTATAGTATTTTTCATTGAAAATATTTTACTGAGTCTAGATAAATGAATTTTAAACGAAAAATAAGTTAAAATAGAAAAAAATTAAAACAGAAAACAAAAGGTAGAATTTTTATGGTAAAAGACTCAAATCATTATTGCTATGTTTTCGTTAAAAAGGGAAATTTTCATTTCTAAAGGGCTAAAGTATAAGACAGATTTTCATCATCTGGAATGATGGAACTGTAACAAAATACTTTTTTTTAGAATTCAAATGCGTTTGTTTTAGAGACAAAACATAAATATAAAAAAAGTCATTTGTAGCAATACAAATGTTTTTTTCGTTGTTTATAAAATTTTAACTTGTGTCTTTCATTTTTCTTATTTTACTACTAAAGTAGGAATATTTTATGCTTTTTTGCTTAATTTAAGATTGCTGTTGTAAGTGGATTGATAAATATCGGATTCCTATTGATAATAAGTTTGAGAAGCCCTGTTCAACTTGGAAAAAATAATAAGCTTGAATTTTCCAATTAAACATAATTAATTTAATATAAATCCCTTTTTGAGAAATAACCTGTTTATTCAGCAGATTGATTTGGACAAGAAATTAAAAATGACTACAAATAATATCTTCCATTTTGATAAGATTTTGGCTCTTTTTCTAAAATTAAAATTTTTATTTTCAAACAATTCCTACTTAAACACTTTATTCAAGATTAAGTCATTTAGAAATTGAGTTTTATCTTCAACTATCCTCTTCTTCATTTCAACAAATCACAGTATGTACATTTTATTTAGAGAGATTAAGAAAAATGAACACTAGAAGCTAAAATTTTATATCTTAAGAGTAGCTTAAGAGAAGAACAGAAGAGTTCAATTTTTTGAAGATTTGCCTCTTCTAACTCAACGGAGTTCAGAAGAGTTCAATCCAGTTAGTTCCCAGTTAGTGATGGTAAAATGCTTCCTCCCCCTCCCCCCCCCCCCTTCACTAAAAAATCAATTGTACAAAATTGGCTGAATCATATCCCTTCAAATTTCGTAAATTTTCCTAAAATCGCTAGCTGCATCTTTTGATACCATTTTCATGGTAGTTGAATGACCCTTTCATGACCAAAACTGTCAATCAAAATCTAAAATTAAAATTTTTCATCAAAATTTTGATATTATCTGTATTAACCTTATAACTTAGGATTTATATTATATACTACCTAGAAAATTTTGAATTATATACATTTTGAACACATAAAACTTTATATATTTAATTTTTTCCATAATCATTGCTACTTTTTAGAAAATGTCGATTAAAATTTTGATTAATCAGAAATGTATCTAATAAAATATTCCTTCAAATTTTACATAAAATATATGTTTTTATACTAAATCGGCCAAGCTGGTTTCATTTCTAAACTCATTTTTTACATTTAGGATGTGAAAATACCTATAAATCATATTTGCCGTTTACTTCTAAAAATTGTCTCCAAAACATTCATTCAAATTTTACAAAAAATATATGTGTTATACTAAATCGGCCATGCTGGTTTCATTTCTGGACTCATTTTTTACATATTTAGGACATAAAAATACCTATAAGTGTTAATCATATTTGCGATTTACTTCTAAAAATTGTCTCCAAAAACATTCATTCAAATTTTACAATGAAATATATGTTTTTATACCAAATCGATCATGCTGTTTTCATTTCTGGGCTCAGTTTTTGCTTTTTGAAAATATCTGCAAGCGTCAATAAAATATGCGGTTTAAGTTTCTGTTTTCAAATATATCTCAAATTTTATATGAAATATATATTTTTATACCAAATCAACCATGCTAGTTTAATTCATGGACTCAATTTTTGCAGTTAGGATTTGAAAATACCTATATCAATCAAATTTGTGTTTAATTCTAAAATTTATGTTCAAAAATATTGATTCAAATGTTACATGAAATATATGTTTTAATAGTAAATAGGACATGATGGTTTCATTTATGGACGCAGTTTTTGCATTTAGAGGTTTAACTGCCAGCGCCAAAAATATTCTCTTTAATTTTACATGAAAATATGTTTTTATACAAATTCAACAATGATAGTTCTATTTCTGAAATCATTTTTTTGCATTTAGAGGTTTTAAATGTCTGAAAGTGTCAATCAAATGTTCGATTTACGTCTAATGTCTACAGAAATATTTTTGAAATTTAAATAAAATATCTGTTTTTATGCCAAATGGCTGGTTTCATTTTTGGACTCAGGTTTGGCATTTATGATTTTAAAATATCTGAAAGCTTCAATCAGATTTGAGGTTTACTTCTAGATACTGTCTTCAAAAATATTTTCAAAAAAATAAAATATTTCTTTCAAATAAAATATCTATTTTTATACCAAATCGAGTATGCTTATTTTATTTCTGTACTCCATTTTGGCTAATACGTTTAAAAAATATCTCGAAGTGGCAATTGAATTAGTTTATTTGCAATTGAAATAATTTTTTGGCAATTGAAATTGTTGTATATTAGTTACATAGTAAAAATATACTTTTTTTTCGTATATTTTTGCTTATAATACTTTCTTCAATCATCTTGAATATGAAATATTTATTTAAAAAAAACAAAACGTATTATAAAATCTTTTGAAGATTAGTATAAGAGAAGGAAGCAACTTGAAAACTAATTGAAAAGAGAACGTGCGATCAAATAAATAATTAAAAAAAATATGTATCTTGACTAAATGGAAGATCAACCATGTTCTAATGAACTAGGAAGTGGTGTAATATATGGGAAAATTTAGTCACTATCAAGATATTTTTTAATTTAAATTGAATTTGTCCATCTTTTCTTTTGCGTCAAAGAGAGAATCTTTTAGATGAAGAACGTGAACAACTTTTTGTAATTGAACAATGAACATCATGAATGATTCATCAGAAAATAAACCTTTGAACTGAGATTGGTTGACAAATATTCAGGCCTGATAATAAAATACACGATACTGATAAAAAAGCCTAAGATCATCAAGAAGATTCTTTAATCGGAATGCTTTGAGAGAGGAAAAAAGTAATTTTATCCTTATAAAAAAATTTTCAAACACACATTTAAGAAAATAAATTTCTAATGAAAAAAGAGCTACCAAGAAAGGATCATCATAGATAGAATGAATAGAAAAATTACATACTGTAAATTATAATATGACGTAGAGACTACGAGCCGATAACGAATTTGTAGTCAAAAAGATGAAAGTCATATCGAAATACATAAATTACTGACAAATGAAATATTTTGAGTGAATTAAACACCTAACATTGGTTTATTAAATAATAAGAAAATAATTACCAGAGAAATACTGCAAGTAAAATTAATTTTGAAGTTTATATATTTGACATTGATTTACAGGTTTAATCGATTTTTAACAGGTTTTATTGCTTTCATAAAAAATGAACATCACCACTAAAAATTCTACATACTTGAAATGTATAAAAACTTTTTATAAAAATAAAAATTTTAATTTTGACATGGACTGTCATATTTAAATTATTTTTTCAAAGGTTTGACTAATTTTTATAAAAAAAAAACAAGGAATATCACCAGTAAACACCGCCTACTTGAAAATGGGTATATGTGTGTAAAAAACTTTTTATAAGTTCTTTTTGAGATAAATCAATTTTTTGACAGCTTTGATTGATTTTCATAAAAAAAAGAATATTACCACTGAATTCAGCATGCTTGAAAATGGGTATTTATGTGTAAAAAACTTTATATAATTATTTAGATAAAAATTTCCTTTTTTGAGATGAGCTGTCAAATATAAATCAATTTTTTGACAGGGTTGATTGATTTTGGCAAAAAATGGACATCACCACTGAATTTAGTATAGTTGAAATATATATGTAACATTAAAAATATTTATAAAAACTAATTAATATCTGAGAAAAATAGGGGGAGGGCACTTTACGCCCCCAGCACTTGAGCGAACAAATTTATCCCAGCACTAATAGGGTTAATGCAGATATGTTTTGAATAAAAAATCTCTCTTAGAAGTAATTTCTTTGAATCAAAACATTGCCAGTCTGCCATTGAAAAGTTTGAGAAAATGATATGGCATATAATTTAATATCTTATATTTATTATTTGTTATTCATTTGAAAGACATTCAATAATTTTACCATGTGTTGAATAGCTGAGACAATTTGGGTAAAAATCTTTTTTGCATTTTCTTCACTTAGCCGGCCTTCCTTGCACACAAGCGTAAAGAGTTCTCCCATTGAAGCGTATTCCAAAATAATGTATATTTTGTCCATGGATTTAACGACCTCATACAATCGAATTATATGGGGATGATGTAGCAGCTCCATTATTGAAATCTCGCGCAAAACAAAGTCCACAGTAGATTCTGAAAGTGTGCTTCGATCCAATATTTTGATGGCTACAAACTCTGAAATATAAAATACGAGATGGAAATAAGATAAAACAGCATCTAATTTTTATAAGATAAAAGAGCCAATAATTTATATACCAAGATTTCATTTTTTTCTCCAATTTTAACCGAGTTGTAAATTATTGCCACTCTAATAAAAAAATTGCCCGAATGATTTTTTTTCGAAAAAACCCATTCGCCAAAACAAGGTATCAACTGTCAATCAATACTCTTAATCGACGAAAGAAAAATCACTTAGTCGTTAAAATTATTTTTGCACATGTAATGCATAAACATTTAATAGGAATTTTTGGTAAAATAATTTGAATGCTAAATGAACACAGTTCTAGAACCAACGTATAAAGATGATAACCTTTAAGGTTGACACTTTAACATATTCCCGTTAACGCCCATGTCGACTATAGTCGACTTTAAAAAAATAAAATCGTCTGCGTTTATCAAAGCTCTTTAATACAAATCTTCTGCTTTACATTAGATATCGTCTGATTATTCTGGTCGTTAACGGGTTAAACGAAAGTTAAATGTATTAGACCTTTACAAGTTAACTAGATAAAGAAAAAATGAACAATTTATATATAATTTGAGCAGCAACTAACGTACATATATATGAAATAAATGTATTTATACCAATTCAACCATGATAGTTTGTATGAAATATTGAGAATATAGTTCGGCAAACTTTTCTGAAATTAATTTTCAAATGAGAGATGAATTACTTTTTATTTGAAGTTGGGAGATATACTTTCTCTTTTGTCTAAGACAAAACTTTTTTCTAGTTGTCCGTATTGCATCCAAAAGAAAAATAATCTTCTTTTGCTGGACAAATGGTATTAGGATAATCACAATCGGAACTAGAGCAAAACCCTACGTTCCCACCACTAGACCATCTGTCGACAAGACGAAATTAGTTTGTTATGGTCTTTACCCTCAATAGTATCCTGTGTACAAAATGTACACTTAATAAATTCTAACACTAAAATTTTCATAGATATAACTTTTTACGCACTCAAAACTCCTTTGGGACTTAAATTTACAATAAATACTATTATCTTCAGCAATAAAATATTTGTTTTTTATAAATGGGATGAATTTATAACTAAAAGTTTGATTATGGTATTCAACACCGATTACATGATAAAGGTGCTGTTATTTCACTAATATATATCATCCCTAAACAATTTTCATTCATTTTTGACAGGCACAAATGTTTTTTTGATTGATCTATACTTTGATTGCTTTTTATTGCACACTCACTCACTCATGATAGATAAGTTTTTGTTTCATAATTTTATCTATTAATCGCCTTTCGTCGTTATTTTTACAAGCGCGTGTACTCTTTTCCTTTTCTTCAATTAAATGAAGGAAAATGAAAAAGCATGTTTTTTTGTCTATGCTTCAAGAGAATGATAATGGTAGGATTGGAGATGCCCAAGAAGTAGGACTTGCTTTAGAACAATGTTTTCCAACTGCTGGTCCATAAGACAACTCTTTGCTGGTCCACGAAAAATTTTTCAAAAGCGAAAAGTATAGTGAAATTTCGCTTTTATAATTGCAACTATGATTGGCTATTTTTTTTAATTTATTTTGTATAATAACTCAGATTATTTACTTATTTTCGGGCAAAAAGACCTTCAAGGTCTCACCGTCCTACCCCGACCATTTGATAGTGGGCCAGGGGTAAACATTGATACTTGACTTACTTATTTTATTATATACACTACACATGTAAATTTTTGTCATTAAATTTTTAAAAATTTTTAATTTTATTATTAATTTTTAAAAAAATTTTAATTTTAATTATATTAGTTAATTTTTAAAAATTTTTTATTTTTAATTAATTTTAATTATATTAATTAATTTTTAAAAATTATTTAAATTTAATTAATTTTATATATATTAGTTAATTTTTAAAAATTTTTTATTTTTAATTAATTTTAATTATATTATTTAATTAAAAATTATTTAAATTTAATTAATTTTATATATATTATTTAATTTTTAAAAATTTTTTAATTAAAAAAATTATATTTTTTCAATTATAGTCATATTAAAAACTGGGAGGAAAAGCTTTGAAGCGAAAATATTCAAATGATTACTTGAGTTATGGTTTCACTTTCTTAGAAAAAATGGGATTGAGCTACCACAATGTGTGATTTGTTATAAAGTATTGGGAAATGAATCGATGAAGCCAGCAAAGCTCAAACTTCATCTTGAAAAATGTCATTCACATCTCATGAAAAAAACAAAGCTTTTTTTGAGCAAAAGTCACTGTCTTTGAAGCGTCAACGTCTCGATTCATCTTGTATTTTTCATGAAAGAACGTCAAATGCAGTTAAAGCTTCTTATTTTGTCGCTTATAAAGTAGCGCAGGCTAAAAAACCTCATACAATCGTTGAGGATTTAATTATCTCATGTGCAAAGGAAATGGTTAGGCTTACTGTTGGTGAAGAAGCGGCACGGAAACTTAACGATATTTCATCGTCAAATAATACAGTAGTAAGAATAAATGAAATATCGTAAAACAGTTGATAAAGTAGTTCATGAAGTGAAAAACTCTCCCATGTTTGCTATACAATTGGACGAAACAACAGACATTGCCCACGCTTCTCAACTTTTGGTTTTTGTCAGGTATGTCCATGAAAAAGACATCAAAGAAGATTTTTTGTTTTGTAAGACTTTGGAAACCACGACACGCGCTTAGGATGTGATGAAATTAGTTGATTCGTTTTTCCAGGTGAATGGTCTTGAATGGGGAAAGCTGGTCGGAGTGACAACTGATGGTACTCCGTCTATGTTGGGATCCAAATCTGGTTTTCAAACGTTGGTCAAACAGAAAGCTCCATTGGCAAAAAGTGTGCATTGTTTCATTCACAGAGAAGCTCTGGCTTCTAAAACTTTACCTGAAGGACTCAAATGTGTATTTTCAGGAGTTGTAAAGATAGTAAACTACATAAAATCATCTGCTGTAAACACCAGTTTGTTCAAAAAACTTTGTGAAGATATGGGATCAGAATTTGAAGTTTTATATTTTTACACTTCAGTTAGATGGCTGTCAGTGGGAAACGTTATGAAAACAGTTTTTGATTTGAGAGAAGAATTGATAACGTTTCGAACAAAAGACAAAAATGAATTCGAATCGCTAAATATTGAATCAGAAACAGAGAATGCGTATCTCAATGATATCTTCGAAATACTCAATAAGTTGAATCTCAGGTTTCAAAGTAAAGATTCAAATTTGTTCATCCACCAGAGTACCATAAAGTTTTTTATTGAAAAATTAGAACTTTGGTAGGCAAGAGTTGAAAACTATAACTGGGTTCAATTTCCATGTTGAATTGCCCTTGGTGTGAAAGAAAAAGAACGAATAAGAATCTCAAAGAAGAATTTGAACGCTACTTTCCTGAAATTTAAGTGAAATCTGAGACGTCGTCATACATACGGAATCCATTTTTAGCTTCTGTAAACACTGTTCCCGAGGATATCCAGGAGAAATTTTTGGAGCTTAAAAATGATTTACAAATGCAGGATTTTTTTGAAACTTTATCTTTGAGTAAGTTTTGGGTTAATGCTAGTTCTTCATATCCAAAACAAACATCGCTAGCATTAAGGCTAATTATACCATTCGCATCAACATATTTATGTGAGTCAGGCTTTTCATCTTTGATGCAAATTAAAACTAAACAAAGAAACCGCCTCGTCGCAGAAAGTGATATACGCTGTGCTTTATCTATAACTCCTCCAGACATAGACAGCTTGTTCAAAGAAAAAAGAGTTCAGAAGCCTGGTTACAGCAATAGCGCAAAATGAAATTTTATTGATTTGTTACTTTTATCTAATTTTTTTTTTGATTTTATAATAAATTTTTAATGAATTTTTTGTATGGATCATAATAAGTTTTTCCCACAAAAATAATGCTGGTCCATACCATTTTCGCTTTTTGAAAAATGGTCCACGACCAGAAACGAGTTGGGAAACACTGCTTTAGAAGAAGAGGAGGCATATTTGTATGACAACACCCTAGATCAATTAGAAGTACCCCAAGGTAGCGAAGAAGTATGTGATGATGAACGTGAAATTGATCTTTCAGCGATACAGAATCAGATGGAGAAAGTAGTGAAGATGCAAGTGAAAACATGCATTCTAATGAGAACTAGTAGCAGATGGAATCCTTTGGAGTCATAATCCCATTCCTCCTGCGCAGCTTAAGAGAAACATTCTCACACAAAAACCGGGAATTTTATGTAAAGTGAACAAAGAAATAGAGACTTTCATGCTTTTTTATTCTGAAAAAATGTTTTTACAGTTACTCAGATATACTAATCGAAAGGCAGGTGATATTCGTCTTGAATATAAAAAAAATCATTACTACAAAGTATCCCGTCAAGCTTTTCAATTGAAGAAGTAAAGGCTTCATTTGGAATTATAATCAGAGCTGGAGTTGATCGCAAAAACATGATAAGTATACAAGAGTTATTGACAGAAGTAGATGGTAGACCTGCTGGTAGTTTTGCGGTTTGATAATTTTCGAAATTGCAAAAAATGAAAAAAAATTGGATCGTTTGACTGCCATTCGTGATATATGGAACTTTTTTCAAAAGAATCTTCTAGGTTTCTACATTGCAGATACAAATGTCACCATAGATGAGCAATTGGTTGGATACAGAGGAAAAGTTCCTGGTAGAGTTTACATGCTGAATAAACCTCGTAAATATGGTGTCAAATTATACTGGGTTTATGAGGCTTCCACCAGCTTTGCACTCAATGGATATATTTACTGCAGAGCAGACAAAAGTCTTGAAGAAATATAAAGTTTTTCTTGTAGTATTGTGCTCCATTTGATGAGGCTCTTTTTCCATTCAGGTAGAGAAGTTTATACAGATAGGCATTACCTCACAAAAAATGGCTTTGGAATTGGCTAAAAAAACTTGATGCTTATAGGGACTATCAAAAGTTCAAGGAAAGAGGTACCTAATATTGTCAATAAATTGAAGGGTTGTCAAATTCCATCTACTCTTTCACTGTATGATCATGAAAGTAAAGTTTGTACTCTCATCTTCCCATTCTCAAATTGGCATTTCTTCTAGGGAAGACTTAGCCAAATACGATACGTGATTATAATGAAAATAAATGTGGTGTGGATGTGATGGTTGGAATAATAGAAGAATTTACAAGAAGAAAGGCCGTAAGATGGCCTTTATTGACTAATTACTGTACAACAATAGAAAAAAAACGAAAATGTGATTAGCATTTTTTAAGAGTATTTTTCACGCTGATAACGAATATGGAAGTGGTTTTTTTGTGGCACCTTTCAGTTTTTTGTAAAAAATAAATTTTTATTTCACGATCTTAACAGTATAAAATATTTTGCTACTATACGCTCCCATACAATTTTGTATTTTTTGCTTATTTTATTATTATTATTATATCTGAAATTTTTTGAACAAATAATATTCATACATATGTCTACTTTAATTGGATAAAAAAAAATTATAAAAAAAAGTCCTAACACGAAAATCGTAAAATTTCATTCTCTGGCACGGGTCATTGACCTCAATTCGGTCCCACGCCACTATAACCATCACACTCAGAATCCAAAATAAAGTAGATGTGGATAAAAAAAATTTCAAGCCTCCCTTTTATCATATGAAAATTTTAGCTCAAAGTGGAAAAATGAGAAAAAATGTTATATAAATATGATTCGCTTGCAATCTTTATATTATAGATGATCTTTTTTAGAATATTATTCTTTAATTTGTAAAAGTTAAAATTTCAAAATGCCGAGAGAGTGTAAAAATTTACAAGATAAATTTTGCTACATATGTGGTTCAGTTACATTAAACCAATACAAGAGGCATTTAACACCACATGTCAAAAAACTTTATGAGCTATACTTTGGATGTAAAGTTGGTGACCAAGACAAAAACTGGGCACTTCACATATGCTGTGTTAAATGTACAAGTTCTCTTTCTGGCTGGGTAAAAGGAAAATGGCCTGGACTTCTGTTTGGAGGAGTACCAATGATCTGGAGAGATCCTAAAGATCATTTAACAGATTGCTTCTGAATTGATATCAAAGGTATGTTACACTTATTAAAATTTTGAAAGATAGTAGTAAAGGATTTTTTATTTAGGCTGTAATAGAAAGAACAAAAAATCTATTTTGTATCCAAGTCTTGCTTCTGCTATTCGCCCAGTCTCACATTCAAATGATATTCCTGTACCTCAGCCACCTTTGAAAGTGCCACGCGATGACAGCTGCAACTCAGAAGATTCAGAAGTTCATGATGCAAATTAAGTGGCAGTGCTGGAATCCGATAAGAAACCACTTCTCATAACACAAACTGAACTAAATGATCTTGTTCGTGATTTATCACTTACTAAGCAACAACGTGAACTCCTGGCCTCTCGTTTACAGCAATGACTTTTGCTAAATGAGGATGTTAAAATTAGAATGTTCAGAAAACGTTCTGCCGATATAGAGAAGTTTTTTTCATTAGAAAACAGTTTGACTTACTGTAACGATATCAATGGTTTATTTAGTGTACTTGAAAAGTCATATGATCCAAATATGTGGAGGTTATCCATAGACCAATCGCTTTACAGCATGAAAGCAGTTTTGTTGCATATTGGAAACACTATGCCTTCTATTCCAATCGCTCATTCCATTATTTTGAAAGAAAACTATCAAAACTTGGCTTTTATTCTTGGACGCATAAAATACAAAGAGATTTGTGCCGATTTAAATGTAGTAGCTATTCTCAGTGGTCTTCAAGCTGGATACACAAAGTTCATGTGTTTTCTTTGCAATTGGAACAGTAGGGCAAAGTCAAAACATTACATACAAACCGAATGGCCACCCAGGCAATCTATTACGATTGGTTGCAATAACATAATACATGAGCCACTAGTTCCAAAAGAGAAAATTATTTTACCACCATTGCATATAAAGTTAGGCTTAATGAAACAATTTACAAAAGCATTGCAACACAGTAAGCCTTGTTTTCAGTATCTTAAAAAGATTTTTTCTAAAATAAGCGATGCTTAGATCAAGGAAGTTATTTTTATAGGTCCTCAGATTCGTAAGCTAGTTAATGATAAAAATTTTGAAATTACAATGGATCAAACTGAATTGTCAGCTTGGCAAGCTTTTAAAGATGTAAGCAAAAGACTTCTAGGAAAACATGAAGATACGATGAGAGAAATAAAAGTTCAAAGACTAATTAATAGCTATAAAGATCTTGGGTGCAATATGTCACTCAAAATACATTTTCTTCATTCTCATCTATCTTTTTTTCCAAGAAATGCCGCAGATGTAAGTGATGAGCATGGTTAGATTCCATCAAGACATTGCTTTAATAGAAAGTAGGTACAAGGGTAAGTGGAGTCCGGCTATGCTCGCTGACTTTTGCTGGAACCTTAAACGTGATACACCTGAAACATCTTACAAAAGAAAAAACAAATATAAGAAACAAATTTAAAACATTGTTTACACTCTTAAAATATACTAATTTAATATATTTTTTTCAAATAAATATAATTTTATCTTTTTATCTCAAATAGTAAGATTCATTTAGGATATATTCAAAATAAGTAAAAATCAAGTAATTATTATTATTATCAAATTAACGATTTACAAAAAAATGTGACGTGATATACACTTTTTATTGTTAAATTCATATTCAGTGGATCAAACTTGATAATAAAAAGCATAAGAGATCTATGTTTTTTTCAACACTAAAATATGTTATAATAGACGTTTGTTGGCATAATGCTTTCATTCTCTTCTCTAAAATGGGATATTCTCAAAAAAGACATTTTTTTGAGAAATCTCTCCTTTCAACTTGCTGAAAAATATGCAACTCTTCGTTAGCAAAAAGGTAATCCTGGAAGAGAAACCAAACTTGCTGGTATCATAGTAAGATATTCTGCCAAAGCTAATTCTTCTGCTTCAGAATACAATGATGTAGCAAATCCACAGCGTGCAAGAAGATGATATGATTGCAGAAAATGGAGTAGATCAATTTGTTTTAATTGCAAAAGTACTCTATTCCAAATGCACAGAAAAAGAATCAAAAAAGATTTGTGCTTACATTGTAGATTAAAATAAAATGTGTTATACTTCATATTCGTGTTATCAGTTAAAATAAAAAAAAGTTTTATACTTTTTTTTTACAATGTTTAAGTTTTTTTAAAATGTGTACACTTTGTACCCTAAATACTGTAGTGTTTTATGCAAAATTTCATATACCATTGAGGGTTAAACTATTACATTGAATATAATAGAAGTAATAAATATTTCATATAAAAACGTGCTCAAAAAGATTGTAGTAGGTAATAACGTCATTCATTAACTATATTGATTGCTGCCATAAAAATAACATAGCATTTCTGTTATTATATATGTAGGTAAGTTAGTGAGATGTGAGTCTGTTTAAAGGTAGACAAAGTAGTGTTTACGAAGAAATGATTCGATAAATCAATAAGGAAAGAAGCGAAGGAAAAATAAGGAAAATGTTATAGATGTGATCGTAGAAGCAAGCATAAATGGAGGACGAGATGAGGAGATACGCGTGAAAGAAAGAAATATATGCCACGCATTCTTTTTCTTCATTTCTTCTTCCAGCAAATTAAGTTCATGTGAATCTAACGAAGGATAATTTGCACTTATATGAAAACGAGTGTAATTGATATTGTACATAACCAAATAATACCATATATGGTGATCGAAATAGATGAAAAGCCAAATGAATAATCAGGCTGAAGAGAGTATAAAACTTCAATAAGATATGAATGAATTAAAAAATTAACTAAATTCTCTTCCAATTATTTATCCGTATAAGAAATCAATATATTTATCTGCTCCTATTTTTGAGAAAATTAGCTCTTCCAAAAATATTGCAACACATTTTTGGCGCTAGCCCAATTTGCTATGTAAAACAATTCTCAAAAAGATCATTCATCAAAAGGAAACTTGCTTTAGAAAATATTTTTTGAGGAGAAAATTTTTTAGCGAGAAATTTATTTCAAAGTCCATTTCTTATTTTTATAAAAATGGTCTTAATATTTTTTGCGAAAACAAAACAAGGAATTATTTTGAGAAAACTTAGACAATTGTCTGGCTGATTAGTAAAGAACAAGAAATTTCAGTGCACGGACAAAGTGGAAACAGGTAAGGAATTTCGATCTCTGGACAATAAAGCTCTTAAATATATTCTTATTAATAATATTTTGCGGCTGAATTGTCTTAAGGCTGAATTGCTCAAACGGCTAAGTACCTTTAGTCTTCTCTGAACGATAGAATTGTGATATTTATATATTAGTTTATCTAAATTAAGAACTAATTCAAGACTAATGGTCTCGCATGGTCATTTAATTTTTCCTACTGAGAAAGGCCATTTAGTGCCTTTCCGGACATAGCTAATTCTTTATAGTATCATTGTAGTAAAAACAATGAAAATAGTATAATGATTATTAGTAAAAACAATAAACAACAAAACTTTATTTGCTTTTACTTTTTTTAAAACTTCACATGTGTTTAAAAAGATTTCAAACTGATCCATGATTTTAAGGCTGTTTGCACTGTTAATTAAGTCTTTGGAAAACATTTGATTTGATTATACTCTTGAACTAGTTAACTTCTTTACTTCCCACTGTGTTCTAGCAGTTTATGTTTTTATTTTACATTTTCATCTTAGTGGAGATATAAAACGGAACAAATGCGATGAAATGTTTATATTCAATCTGATATTGATGATATAACTTTTATGACGTAAAAAATATTGCATTGTGTAATACAGTGGTTCTGAAACGGTAACTGTGTTCAATACAAATAGCACAATCTCTTTGTACACTTTCATTTATATTAAGATTCTCATAACCTGTACGGTTGAACGCGGGTAGACAACTTGATTGTCATCTCCAACCTGTATACTACGAGTGTTCATTTCCAACCCGTATTACGATGGTTCATCTCCAACTGGTATACTACGAGGGTTCATTTCCAACCCGTATTACGATGGTTCATCTCCAACTGGTATACTACGAGGGTTCATTTCCAACCTGTATACTACGATGGTTGAACTCCAACCTGTATATTACGATGGTTTATTTCCAACCTGTATACTCCGATGGTTCATCTCCAACCTGTATACTACGATGGTTCATAACAAACCTGCCAGTTCATATTTCGCTAGATGTAAGATTTGATATACCTCATTCGGGAGGACGATGTTACATAAGTTATTTTTGCATTTTTTTCACTATATTAAATAATATATTTGTCAAATAATCAAAATAAATTTCTGTAATCAAAGAATCGAAAAATATTCTTTAAAAAATCAAAAAATATTAAACTTTCCGTTCATATTTTGCTAGATGTAAGATTTGATATACCTCATACGATGTTACAAAAGTTATTACCTACATTTTTGCAATTTGCACGATTTTAAATAATATATTTGTCAAATAATAAAAATAAAATTTGGTAATCAAAGAATCGAAAAATATTCTTTAAAAAATCAAAAAATATTTATTCTTTTTAAATATATCCTTGGCTACCGTTACTTTTAGAATAGAAAGATAAACGTAGTTTCTATAATCATTTTTATCAAATCATGCATATAGGAAACTAAAGTAACTTTCAGCATATATAGCGTGCCGATATATTATTGGAATTGAATCCGATCAAAAGATACCTATTGAAAAACTTTACTCTCCTAAAACTGGCTCACTTTTTGTGACGTTTTTGCGTTTTGATGATCTTTTTACAAGAAACATTCAATAAAATTGCCTCAGTAAAAATGTTCAATGATCATTTCCAGAAAGTCTTTTTAAAAATCAGTAAACTGCACACGAGCTAAAACTTTTTTTTCAGATACTAGATTATGTTAGCGTTGACGAACAACTTTTGAGTTTCCGAGGAAATTTTCCAATAAAAGTGTACGAACCCAGTAAGCCTGGTAAATGGAGAATCAAGTTTTATCACTTGAATGAGGCTAGAACATATTACGTTATGTGTCCTGAATTATACGCTTTAGACCTACATGAAAGATTTTACCTCTCAGGATGCGAAATCATCAAAAGACTTATGAATTTATCTAAGGTGCCCAAATGTACTGGAATAATATGTAATCGCTTTTTCATGGATCATAACTTATGCTTATGGGGTAAGGAGCGTATCTCATCAGTTAACACTCACTTCAAACAAACGGTGTGTTCCTCCTATTTTCAAAATTCAACATCTAAATAGTTTGCGATTGGCAGAGTATGAATGCAGGATTTTGTATTCTAGTTGTGCCTCTCTTGTTGCCTATAATCCAAAGAATCACGCAACGACAAATTTCAAAGCAGTTCTTGTTATGAGCAGCCAACACTACCATGCTCTTGAGAGGGTGGGATCAAAACATAAACCGGAATCAATGTTGTGCTACAACAGTTTCAAATCAGGTGTAGATAAATCTAACCAGATGATGTGTGCTTATACCACATACAAAACCTTAAGACGTTGGCCGATGACTGTATTCAGCAACTTTTGTTATAGTGTTATGGAATAGCACTCAATATACTATCAAAGAAAGTGGTAGAAAAGAATTCATCAAAAATCTTTCTTTGCTTCTTTCTTTTCTAAAGATTTTATGAAAATTCGTGCACAAAGCAAGAGTATTTCAAGTGAAGTAAGAACTTTGCTTCAAATTTATGGATATCAGAAGGAGAACCCTATTACATCCCTGTCTAGTAGAGGTAACTGTGTAATCTATTATCCCACTAAAATCAGAAGGATTTTCCAAGTATGTTCTAAGTGCCACAATAACGTATGCAATGAACATAAAAAGAACATATGTGACTCTTATTTTAATATTTTATAAAATAAAGTTTTCATCACTTTGAAAATAATTTCTTTAAGTAAATATATTTTTTAAATATATAACCTCATTATGTACCCTTGGGCAAAAAGGACATTTGTTTTTTTTGATTCAGGGAATTTTATGAAAATTATAATATATTAAGGAAAAATTTTTTTTTATGAAAATCATAATATATAAGGTTATTGGTAAATTATATTCTAAAATAATCTTTTAGTTATTTTTTATAAAAAAAGTTTATTTTTGGGAAAAATACTTATAAATTTGTAAGGCTATTGCCGCTTCGGCCCTGGATGGCCATGCGAGGGTTAAACGGGGTTTTACTGGAGTGTAAATTTTAGCATCTAAGATTGAGAGAAAAATATTTTTGTATAAATCGTTTATATAGAAATTATTTAATATTTAGAATAACTTTATAAGATATTGTAATGATAAAGATTTCAATAAATACTATATGTTATTATCTCTCATTATTGATCTGGCTTCAAAGAAAAGTATCCGAATTGCTTTATCGATTAGAATTACAGTAAACATTCGGGTTTAATCTTCACTTTTTTTACTAGAATCAAATGACTGAAAACAGTGGTGCGGGTTATCTACCTATACAGAATTTAATCCAAGGAAAAAAGGTGTGTGAACAAAAATAGGCAAAACGCATATAATAACCACCCGCATATGGTCTGATCCCCTGAAAACTATTTCTTCCTTTTTATTCTAGTTTATATAAATATTATATATAATTATATTTAACTTTTATTATTAATATTCTATTTTTGAAGTTCAATGACTAAAAGCAACCATTTTGTCGATAATGTGAGAAATAAAATTTCTTCAAATTTATTTATTTTTATATGTAATTTAGAGAAGTAATTTACTTTTGAAAAAAACTTTAACACATTTAAGGATAAGCTGGATAAAGTTTAAATATATAAAGTATAGTCTAATCAAAAATTCTGAAACAAAATATGTTTAAATATAAGAGTGAAATTCATTTTAGTCCGAACAATGATTCTAAAAAATGTATATTTAAATACAAAATTAACAAATATGATATAAACAAATAAGATATAACAAATATACTACACAATTTTTAACTGGGCTAAAATTCCTCTTTTCTCACTATTTTAAGATAAAAAGATTTGAATGACAATAAGATTCGATTTAAAAGTTTAATTCTTGTTGTTAGAGAAGTAAATTTTTTCAAAGTTTTGTAAGTAAGTCAGTAGTTTATTTACAAACAAACGCAATTTAATAATATCACAGAGGAAAAAAAGTCACATATATATATATGTAGTAAAAATAAATGTAGAAATTTAAAAAAAATGTTCAAGTGGTTAAAAAAAGAAAAATTGTTTGAAGTTTAAATATCAAAAACGTTTAGAGGCCGCTTCCTGATAGAACCTGCAACAGAGCTTGACATTAAATCGATGAAAAAAGACCGTAGAAAGTAGAACAATTGGCGAACATTTTTAAAAAAGAAAAGCAAGAATAAAGTATTGTTTTACACAAATAAAGACGGTGCACGTTGTATGTTTTCATATGAGGCAACGAAATTAGATCTAATTGATTATATAGGTTTTGTAAGTCCGTGTACAAAAGAAAAGGTTAAACCTATATAAATATTTATCAATAATGTGAATATTATTTATTGATTTACGATCAAAGCAAATTCCTAATACTTGAGATTCGTAAAATGCAAATTAGGTCACAGCGCTTGGCGGACTCATAATGAAACGAACTGCAAAATGTGATGGCATACAAAAATTAAGGTATGTTGGGCGGATATAACCCAAGTATTAGCAAATAATTTCTCTCCTTGCAGTACTCTAATGAGTTGCATAAAACATTTGAATCCCGTTCTCTATATAAGGAGCAGGAGCGTGCTAGGACAACTACTCATAATCGGAAAACTCAAATCACACAATCCATGCGTGCACAACTGATATCTAGAACAACTCATATCAGTTTTAAACTTTTCTATAGGAATACTAGATGATAGAATCTATGAAAAAGAGTTATTGGTACAAGATAAAGTTACACCTATGTAAGAAGCATCTCTGCACTACGTCTCCTAATCTCGCGTAACTTTTATTAAAATGAATTTATTTTGCAAATAAATTAAAATTTAGTCAGTTTAGTTTGAAATTTTTAACGGTTTATTAATTTATATAAATCTTTCGAAATTTCTTCATAAATGATATTATAATAGATTATTATTTTTACATTGTTTTGCAAATTTATAATATATAGTAAAAGAATATTCAAAGGGCGAAAATGAATATCTTATTCTATGTGAAGCGAATACCAATGAATACGTTTTGCAATTTGTTAATATTGTTTTTATAGTAAAGTTTACCTACGCCTTACAAAATCTCCGATGTAGTTACACGGAAACATTTGGTTCCGCGAAACCAAGTTTGGAAAACCCTGGCCTACACTTCGTCAAAAACAAGTACAAGGCAATAACCCTTATGTGTATTTGAATGCTTCAACACACTCCTGCTATCGTGACTAGTCAAATGTACAAAGCGTTGATAATGAAACTTCAATGAGTAAAGCGTGTTCAAGGCAAATAGATTAGCTAGACTTATACTCTATATCAGTGGTTCCCAACCTAGGGGTCCATGAACCCCTAGGGGTCCATGGAAGAATTTCAAGGGGTCCATGGAAATTCTACTTCAAACTACTTATGCTGAATCTCCTTTAAATACTTCTATTTTCTAAATCAATATAAATATATATATTTAGAGCTTTTTAAATAAATATTTTCTTCCCTTTTTTAAAGTTTCATATTTTCAATGTTTATATATCCTTTTTATTAGTTACAATATTTTTGAAAAATTTATATTTTAATTGGAAAAAAATTTTATTCACATTTTATGTCAGGCTTTACGATTTCTCTGATTTCATATGAATAAGCATACGATTTAATCAGATGACTACAATCGTTTTTTGCATAAAAATCTTTGATTAATTTTGTTGGCTCAAACTATTCAGTTGTAGAGGTCCACAGGTAAAAAAAAGTGACTGAAAAAGGGGGAACGGGATAAAAAAGGTTGGGAACCACTGCTCTCTCTCTCTATATATATGCAGATTACACAACTTTTAAGAAAGACTTTTTCTGTCAAGATTAATTTAATTATTATTAGCGATAACTGTTCACAAATTGTATCGTTTTGTATTTTATATTTCCCATTCTAATTAGGGCCCTTTAAGAAAAAGAATTTAATCTGGTATGAGTGACCATGTACGAATTATTGCGTTGAAGTTTTCTGGACATGAGTTAGCCCTAACCAGAAATACATATAACCCACAAACATTTACATAAAATGAACAAATTTACAATCTATAAAAAGATACAAAATTTGATATTTTTTCTAAATTTTCATAAGATTAGGGATCCCCAAAGTAAACCTGTTTATTATTCGAGATCAGTGGTTCACAACCTTTTTTACACTGCGGCTTTCGTTTAACTTTGAAAACTTTGCAAGACCCATATGGTGAAATATAAAAAGTTTTTTAGTTTAAATACAAAATAATTACAAAAATAATTATAAAAAATCAATTATATTACAAAAATATAATAAGTAATTTCAAAATGAAACAAAAAATAGAAACCAATATATATCTGTATTGGCATTATTAGTTTAATTCTAATTTCTTAGATTTTAGTTTTATTGTCAAAATTTGGAGAAAATCAAATACTATTTACAGTTATTGAGATTGATCATAATTCTCAAAATAAACAAATATGAGAAAATTTTTTAATTTTTTATATCATATTTTAGAGCAGAAAAGTAAATTAAACCAATAAAGAGGAATATGTGTCATGTAATAATAAATATTTTGTAGCACCCTTCAACTAGTCTTACGGCACTTCTATATGCCTTGACACAAGGGTTGTGAACCACTGTTCTAGATCCTTAAAAATAGAATTCTGCATCTCCTCCTTTCAAAGCGTGATCAAAAGGATATAAAAGTGATATAATAGTAAATTATTTACCCTTTGTCAAGATATGGAAGCCTTTTTTGACGTTTGAGAAATTTCCTTTTCCAAGATTTTTTAAAATTTTATAGTAACCGATTCGCTTTTCCTCATTAAACTCCCTAATCCACTGCCGATTTGTGTTGTTTTGGAAGGTGGTCTTTTGCAGAAGTGTGATCAACTTTTCTTGTTTAGACTTTCGAGAAGCTTTCTGCTCTTTGTTTAGAAAGGCACGCGACTTTGTCGTGTAAGGGCTATCGTCGTTTTTGGAAAGAGAAACGCACAGTAAATTGTCGTAGGTGAAATTTCGAGATACGATGGAGACACGCTTGGAGTGCGACTTGGTCATGTCTTCGTTTGAGTCGGAGCGCTTTTTCAATGTATTCTCCAAATGATTGCCCATTTGCATCCCTTCCACTTCTTTAATCGGCCTCAACATATTTTTCTGCTTTAGCCACGAAGCTCCGTGTCCTTTACCCATTCCCTTTTGGTGAATGTTAGCTGTCCTTTTACCGATTTCCTCATTTTCTCTCAAACAATTTTCCAAAATTTCCTTCATTTGAAAGGATAAATTGTTCATGATTTCAAAGCTTTCGTAATAATTTGATTGATCAACTTCACTATCTATCACTGTGAGTGAGGTATTTACATCTTTCGCTTTGTGAAATTTATCTTGGAAAGTGATAACACTTGGAGGTGTTGAAAATCTTCGCGAAGGTTTATTTTCATCAATTGCATCATTGCAGAGAGCTAAATTGAAGAGTGTAGCTTTACTGTCCAACAAGTTGGAAAACTTTTTACTCTTCCTCGACTTGTAGTTTATTTGAGGAAAGTCATTTTCACAATTCAACTCTTTTAACTCGTCACTCGTCTCCTTTGAAACATGAAGCCTGCACTTGTTAACCTTTATAACTGCAGGAGTCATTTGAGATAAACTATTCTTTCCAATATTTTTACCCTTCCTTTCCAAAATTTTTGGTGAACTTTCTAGATTTCTGAAACTATTCAGCATTGATGTGTTCATTTCTGTCGAACAACTCATGTCAATACTGCTTTGCATTGCTTTCTGTTTCACGTTTTCTGCGAAATTTGGCTTGGTTGATTTGTAGATGCTACTTTCATCTGACAAAATCGTCTTTGTACTTCCCAACGCATAAGAAGAAGCATTTTCACTTATATCGAAAACATCATCACTTTTTTCGCTAAAAGGCGATGTTCGATGAGGGTCGAATTGAATGTCGCTATTCGTATTCATAGATTCGAGTTGGCATAAATTTTGCATGATTTCTCCAAATTGCGAAGAGTTTATCGAAAGTGAACTCTTGTACTCGCTAGAAAACGAAAAACTAATGGAGGGTTCAAGCATCTTGGCAGGTTTTAGCTTTTTACTAGGCATTATATAGAAGTGCTGTCTATATTTCACTTAATTAGCGTTTGAAATGTATTCCCATTTTCTGAAAAAAGGAAAGCTTGCATTTGTCATTGATACGATTTTTTTCAAGTTTTAATTATTTTTCTTCGCAAAACATGTGCACACAGGTAACATAAATCGAAATTTTCAAGAACAAGTTTTTAGTTGAAGTTATTTTTGGGATTCCATTCAGAAATAATATTTACTTGATTAGCTAAAATAATTCAAATGTGAAAGTTTGATTAAAATGCAAAAAATATTTAGAAAACTATAAAACTAGACAAGGCATTATGTATTGAATAAGGAACTAGTTTATCAATGTAAAGTATAAATACAGGAATGAATAGTGAGTAAAAATAAATTTCATAGTATTGAGCGAAAATCCAGTATTTATAAATAAAGAAGCTCTAAAAGTATTTTCTTAATCAGATAAAAATTACAATAATTGTATGAATTAACAAAATAAGTGCATGAAATAAATAATTACAATCATTTATACTTACAACTTTACTATCTTAAATAAAAATATTTAGACCCTATTTTTTAGTTATTAATTTAATGAAGTCTAAGCACGCATGAATCTGCAAGACTCTTTATTATTAAAACAATTTAAATTTTTCATATAAATTTTATTCTCTCAAAAAAGGTCCTATTTTTATAAGTTTATCTGCCTTGATAAGTGGAAAAAGGAGATCAAAAAAGAAAAATATGACAACTTTCATCTCTATGACTCACTAATCTAACGCAGATCAGACATATCCTTTATTGGTTACAATTACAAATATTAACTATTTTCTATAAGCAATTATTTACTGAACAAATGTTGTTAGCACAACTATAAACATACTATATCTTAAATTTAAAAAAAACAAGAAGAACTTTAAGCAGTGGAAGAAATGTGGAGGAAAAGTGGTCATTCCCTAGGTTTGTCAATTTTATGAAAACCCAATAAAACCAAATCCGATTTCATTGGATAAAACTTCATCATTTTTTTCCTTTTTTAAAAAAATTTGTAATTTTGTATATTTTGAAAACAGTTTTGGTACTGCGTGGTTTTTCTAATTGGGCTTTAAGTTTTTACCAGGTCATATAATTTTCCTATATTTTCTCAAAAACCGATTTTAAACAAAAAAACATGCTAAGATTCATTAGTTTTTGAGCTTTTAATGATTTTTTATTGTGCTTTGACTTCATTGAATGCTATTTTTAAATTTTTGCAATACTTCAATTGTTAATTGTTTCATCTACACCAATATTTTTTACTTTTTTTGTTATAAGCATTTTGTATTTTTTCTCTTTTTATTATGGCGTTACTAATAAATGAATATAAAAATATATCGTATACATATCGTATTCTTATATTAGTTAACAAATTATTTAGTGCTATTAAATTTTGTATAAAACACCTGTTTGTTTAAATAAAACCCCAAAACTTCGTTTTTCAATCACTACCCCTACCTTTTTGACGAAATTTTTGGGCTCCTATACGTGAAAATATTTTGTCCAACTCTACTGATTCATAATCCTAGCTACGCCACTTCCTTGAAGATAGTTCCATCTTTTCTCATTTTACCGATATCTTGAGTAATATGCAAAATATACTTCCAATGAGTATGCCCTTCAATGACCACAATATGAGGAAACAAAAATGAAATAAATATTTTGTTGGAGTTTTTAAAATAGTATAGGGTTGGGTTAGAGGAGTAGAGATTAATTTTTTTTTATATTAACTTAGTAAGGGTTATCAAAATGTTGATAACAAAATATTTTTCTTTTACAATTTATAAATCAACATTCTAATGGACTTCCTTACTTCGTTTAACTGCTATTTATCCATAAAATGAGAACATTATATGTTTTCTAAAGAAACCTTTTTAACTCGTGAAAATAATTTTAAGTTTAAGAATAGTTAAAAGTCTTTAAATTCGAAAAACTGGTAACACTTAAATTGTGTTTCACTTGTGTGTTTGCGTTTTCGTTTTATAGTAACTATTATTTTGTATGAAAATTTTGTTCTCAAAAAAATGTATACAAAAAATGTATAAATATTTTTATTTCAAAAATGTAAAAACATTTAAAGTATCATTTTATTATTTTTTTCACATTGAATTATTATTTTATTATTTATTATTTTTATTATTTTTTTTATTTTTACACATTTATTATTTTTATACGTTTAGAATAACGGTTAACGTGTTTTGTTTTTTTGCAAATTCAACCTCTGAACAAAAGAATGACAGCCAGACTAAACTTTGAAGAAAGAAAATTTATTTTAAAATATTACTGGAAGTGTGAAAATGCAAATGAAGTGCAAAGACAATTTAGGAGGAAATTTCAAAGAGAACCTCCAACACGAGTTACCATCACTCAGATTAGAGATAAGTTTGGGGCTGATGGAACTGTTCAAAACGTTCACAAACAGCATTCCGAAAGACCTAGAACATCAACGAGCCCTAAACAGGAAGAAAGAGTACTGGAATGTTTTCAGCGAAGTCCGAAAAAATCACACGCGCTTGTCGTGAGGTTGGAATTTCAAAATCATCTGTCCATCGCATTATGCAACATTATCATTGGAAAAGTTATATTCCAAGATTAGTTCATGTTCTTAATGACGATGATCCAGAGCGAAGAGTACAGTATTGCGAATGGTATTTAGAACAATGTGTAAGAAATGCTGATTTTTCAACGAAGATTGTGTGGAATGACGAGGCTACTTTCAAATTAAATGGTTCAATTAACCACCATAATTGTATATCAGGGACCTGAAAATCCAAATGTTTTTGTCGACCGTCATGTCAATTTTCCGTGAGTTACAGTGTGGTGCCGTTTATCATCAAGAGGATTAATTGGACCGTTCTTTTTTGACACTACTGTAAGCGCTCTCATTACTTGAATTTGCTGCAATAATCTGTTATGCCAAGCATTAGAGAAAATTTTGAAGATAAAGAATTTCATTTTCAGCAAGATGGGGTTGACCACCTCCACATTGCCATTGTGATGTTAGGTCCTTCCTTGATGAACTCTTGCCAAACAGGTAGATTGGACGAAGGGGTTTTGTTGAATATCCTCCCCGTTCACCAGACCTCCTCCACTAGATTTTTTCTTATGGGATACATAAAAGATCAAACCTGCAACAATCACTGAATTGAAAGAAGCCATTGAACATGAATGCGCTCAAATACCTGAAGGAATGTTTCATGATGAGTGTGATTCCATCGCTTGGCGTTGTAAGCAGTGTCTGGATCAGAAAGGGAGTCAGTTTGAGTACAGGCAGTGAAAAAAAAAATAAAATGATACTTTAAATGTTTTTACATTTTTGAAATAAAATACATTTATACATTTTTTGTATACATTTTTTTGGAACACACTGCATATATCAATTAATTAATTTTTTTTATTATGAAAGGGATTTGCATGTTCTAGATCGGTGTGCTTCACATTTTTTCATTTTTGATTTCAAAATTCAAAGTCATACTCAGACTAAAATTTAATACATTGTATTTTTAAGGTCACTATAGGGTAAAGATTTTTCAACCAGTAACCTGATTGACCCCTCTTATAAAGTAAATTTAAAGCTCTACTTCGATCAGTCTTTCTTCTTTTCAAAGAGATCAGTGTAGATTAGAAAATGTTTTACTCAAAAAATACAAAATTTCTCTAAATTTAGGTCAGCATTTTAATGATTTCTCACAAACAGGAAAAACTTACTTGACAGCGAAATTATGTTAGTTAAGATTGATATCTTGTATAGTAAGTTTCAAATTAGAATAGTAGTGCATCCTTTTTGATATAATTAGAAATAAAATTTTCTAAATATACTACAAATTTAATTGATTAACATTAATATTTTACTCATAAAAAAGTAAATTCAAAATTCATGTCCAAATTTATGAAATTTTGATACGTAGGAGATTTCACGGATTTTGAAATTATTATTTACCTTAATTTTAAAAAATTGAAACTTATCAACTTTTTTACATTTAACATAGTTTGTAATTTAAAAGAATTAAGTAAATCTAGAAAAAAAGAATTTTTAATAATTTCTGCCCATTATTAGTATACTATCTTTATAAAGACTAGTACCTTAGCTTACTAATGAAATATATTGTTTTGGGGCATTAACTTTGACAATATTACTTTTACTGGTTTCGTAGTAAAGAAGACTATATAGCGTATATTATTGAAAGTTTTTAACTTTTTTTAGTTATCGGTATCGCCTCCAAGGGAAGAAAAATTTTCATAACTCGACAGATAATAAGGATACATACGGTTGTGAATCGAACCCAGACTAACCATCGGCCAATAACAAACGTTTGATGCAGGTATTCGTTTTCTCTTTACAAATTACAAGCATATACATTTTGTGAATTTAAAAACTAATGCCAAATGAAATACTAAATATGAGAGCAAATAATTACGTTAACATAAATCAAATTATTATTTTGCTTCTGAGTAATTATTTTGTACTAATTTCATCCAATCAAAAAAACAATTTTAGTTTTTTTTTAAATATTCGCGTGGATAAAAATTTGATATTTTAAAATAGACTAAAAAGGTATAATGAAATATGAGGCATAAAGGCTTTAGTAAATCATCAATTGAACATATCGATTTTGGTCGAAATTTTACCACAAGTGAGTTTGAAAATAAAAATTCCAGATGAAATTTATAACATTTCTTACCTTAATTCTTTTAAATTTTGGAAGTAACGTGGTTATCAACCAAAATAAAGAGGAGATATTAGATATATAACTGTATGCATAGAAAAGGAATATTTCAAAATTAAAATACACGTACGTAATATTTATATGAGTTGTTAAAGATGATCAATACTCATGTAAATAGTGTATCGATTAATCTAATTAAATCTTACATTGATACTACTCTAGGTATACTACTGAATCTTTGAAAACTAATTAATTTATCATTAAAAGTTTCGTACTCTCTTTGTCTGTGTTAGAAGTAAGACTTTGTTATTCATATTAGATCAACAATAAAAATTATTACTTTGACTGTAGTATTCTAACTTAATAAATGCTTTTCAATTAGTGTTGGGCTTTCTTTTATATCAAAACTTCTACTTTTAGAAATGATAAATCTCTTTTTGTAGGTCGATAAACTAGATTTGACATTTAAGCTAGCAAAACTGGAAAGCATATTAAAAATTACTGAATTTGTTATTTTTGAAGGTAACGAATAATTTTCATGAAACTATATGTGCTATGTAACCATAAACGGGCACAGGCGATAAAACCAATCGGTAGTACGATCGTTACAACTAAAAATTGACGAATACCAAAAAGATAGAACTTCTTTTTTGCAAGGACTGGAAATAATGTTGGATCATTGCGTCGATGTTTAGGGATAATACTAGGTTCTGCATATGTTGGAACTTTCAAACTTATTAACCAACTGGGAAAGAAATAAAAGTAAAGGAAGAAGATATTAATGTCATCATTCGAGGAGAGTCCAACATTAAACTAAAAAGAAAATATTGAATATGTAGAGAGAACCGTAACCATTTTTAAAGATAAAGAGAATAATGGTAACATAGATTTTCTATTAATTCTGACTTATTATTTCGAAAGTATTGCTCATGATGTTAAATTATAATTATTTTTTGTTCTTCTTTTTTTTTATCTATTTTCATGAAATAAATAGATTTAATAAAATAAAGTTAGCGCTTTAAATTTTCGAGTTTCATTCTCTCCTTCACATCAATTGAAATCAATCGACATTAGATCAATATGGCTATTAGGCGTATAAGTTTTGAAAATTGGCATTGAACCATTTGTTATTAGAATATCGTCGTCGTTAGAATAATCGTACCAACGCCATCCATAAATAGATATATATTTTTTTAATTTTTCTAAAATTAATTTTGTCCTTTTTGGCACTAATGAAGATAATAAAAAATTTTGTTATAATATTTCTCCACTTTTTAGTAAAATATCAGTGATAATCCTAATTTATTTCAACCACTTTTTTTCTACCATATTTAAAATCATTTTAAAAATACTTTAAATCATATAATATTATTGCTATATATATTTTTTTAATTTTAGTGCATTTCCTATTCCTAACATTAAGTTGTGATAAATAATAGTAAGTATTTTGGTACAAATATAAATCTTATTTTAGACAGCACAATAACAAATGTAATTTATAGGCATGAAAAAATTATATACAATTACTTTCTGGAATAGATGAATAAATTAATACTATGCAAAAAGTATAACTTATAGGAAGAAAACTAATTAATGCTATGAAGTTGAATATAACGAAATAACGATAAAATGGTATATACGATGACAATACCAGCGTGATGCCATTCTTTTTGAATGAATGAAATATTAATTGGTAAATCATCTTTTCAGCCACGAGCCAATCATTGTATTGCATCCATTTAAAATTATTACTTCCATTTGCGCCTTGTCATTGAAGGTTCAGATAAATAACAATGTTCACATAACCAAAAAGGAACTTTTTATGGATTTTTGGCTTAATCTCTGTTATACTAAAATCAGTGGAGTAGCAAGCATAAGTGCGCCATAGGCGGATCTTAATTCCGCAGCCTTTTAAACTTGTAAAAACACTTCAAAATCGTGACCAGACATTTGGCTGAATAGACATTTGCCCAAAGGACATTTTGACTAACGGATATTTAGCAGAATTGACATTTCATTGAGGATGTACATATAATTTGCCAATTTTTGTAGAAATTTCTTTACTTACAGCAAGTTTGCAAGCGTTTGCTCTATACAAGTCTGAAGCGTAATTTCAGTTTTCTTTTATTATTATTCATAACTTCTATACACAAAATATGAGATGAGTAATTTTATTAATTTGAAGTTACATGAAAAATGTATGATATGACATGAATGATTTGCTATCGAGTTTTTTAAAATAGATTTTCTAATGGCAATTACTCACAATATTTACTGTATTTTATTGAGTTTTAGTGTTTTATTTAACATTACAAAAATATTATTTTATCGGTGTCAGAAGATTGGAAAAATGCCAAATTTTATTCAATTTTTTGGTGAAATGCTCACCCTCCAAATTTCCATTGCGCCAAATGTGTGTTTGAAAAAGTTTTTGTTCGGCTAAATTTCACTTAGTTAAATGTACGGGTACATTCAAAACACCAAAAACTAAATGATAACTATATAGTATATAAAAGAAAGAGAAGAAGTGACATTATTATTAAAGTCTAAAACATTAATATTAAACTTTTATTATGATAAAATAAAATCAACCAATCCCACTGCACCCCACTCCTCGCTACGCCACTGCTTAAAGTCTACATTTTATAAATTTAGGGCCACAACATTTTACTTGTGTCGCATATTTCCTCAGTTTTTAAAATTTGTTAGTTAATCAAGAGTTGGAGTGTCATTTATTTTCCTATTTTAATAGAATAAAAAATTGTTTTTTTTTAATTTTTTTATTTGTTTGAACAAGACTAACTATAACTAGCTAACTAACTCATTTTGTATTTGAAAACAAATTTTAAAAAGTAGTGACAGATAAAAACAGAAGTAAAATGTGTGACGGTTACAAAGAATCACCAAAATTTATAATAAAAAAAAAATAAGCATTTCATTAAATTTTCGTTCAGATTTTAATATAGGTTTCTTAATGGCGCTTTTAGAAAATAGGGTTTTTAGAGGGATAATATGTAAAGTGTATACATTTCCTAAAATCTCAAAAAAATTCGTTTGCAAAATTTTCATTCAAGCTTTTTAGTAACTGAGAGTTTTTTGTAACCTTTTTTGAAAAAATTGATCAATTGATAAGAAAATTGTTTTCAAAAGTCCGGAATTTACTATTAAAATAAGATTCAAATTGAACTGATTTAATTATAAAGTACAATGATAAAAGCTATTATTTCTAAAATGTTGTTCTTAATCCAACGTTGACATCATCAAGTCAAAAATTGTGCCAAAAATTTTGATCACCATCAAATTGAAAAATAACTCTTTTTAAAGAAGCCTTGTCAAAAATTAAAATTCAATTCTTACGATGATTAAAATTGAATTTTTTCGAATAACGTATAAGTAATAATAGCATTATTTAATAAGTACATTTGATATTTTTATTTTTATGTTTTGTATTTAGATGTCCAAAGTAATTTAAGTATACTTGTATAGATCTTTATAATTAAAATTACAAAAATATAAAAAATATATACAAAGTTTTTCCAATAATAACTATAGAAATTTTGATTTTTTAAAATATTTTTTCAAATTTTGGTCAATTTATTGAAATGTTTTTATCCGAAAGTTCTTTTTAATCTATCACTTTTAGTCGAATCGCTACTTATTAACTTTAATCAAAATTTTAAATTTATCCAAAATTTGCTAATCATTATATTTTTACTTTGATTTGCTAATATAAAATATTTAGAACTATTCACTTTTCGATGATTTTAGTAATATATCAAAATTATTAATATCAGTGGAATAGTTAATTGGTAAGTTTAATCTTAAAGTAAAATAACTAACTTAATAATATTTAAAATTTACAACAGGTTTAGTATTGTTACTCATAGTCGCCGGTGGGATTATTTACAAGGGAGAGGGCAAATTTTTTTTTGATTCGATTTAATGATTTAATTATTCTTTTAACTAAAACTGATTCCATACTACTGAGTAGAACTGATTTATAGTCTGAAGCGGTGTCATAACTTATATTAGTAACGTTACGGTTTTCACCTATAAGATGATTAAGAGATTAGGAAGGAGTATACTGTCTTTCCTCTAAAACTCTTTATCTTAATTTCAATCTCAATTAGATCTGCGGCTTTATATATATTTTTCCCCATTTTATAGATTTTTGCTGAACAAATTATACTTTATTTATTGTTATGTAAAAGATTGTATTTTACTATACTCTAAAAATAAATCCTTTATTGAAAAATGCATTACAAACAAAAATAACAGAGAGCTTATGAGGAAAATGAAAGCTTTTACAAGAAAAGAGAACGTGTATATGAATATAGGTATATATAGATAAAAAAATATCACTTGGAGGGCAGAGCTGCTTCTATTGGTCAAAAAGAAACTGAAGTCGTCTTCGATCTGTTCCGAATTTGTTTACAATTCTTTCCATGAAATTTTGTCTTTCTTCATTAACTTTTCTTCTATGTACGCTAAGCATGCATAGGCCAGAAAGGCGGTCATCTGACATAGTTGATCTTATCCACGTCTTTACTCAGCGAAGGGTACTGAAAGATCTTTCTACGGTACAAGTAGTCACATGTAAAGTTAATTGAATAAGTATAGCACTAATAACTAATGGATGAAAATCTGTATAGTTCAACAATTCAGCATATTCTTTACTGTAGATGGTTTGTGTCTCTGAAGATATTGACGAATATAATCAAACCAGCTTAACGCCTCAGTTTCAAAATTTTCAAGTTGATATGTTTTGGGAATTTCAACCATTTTTTTAATATAGGTCTTACGTGGAAGCTTTTTCATTTGAGACGTATGAAGGAGGATTAGACTGAATTATGGACTGTTTTTTCAAGGAATCTGGATTTTAGTGAGCTAATGCGAGAGTCAAGGTATGGAATATATACCCTCATTCGAAAATAGTGTTTAATATTGTTAGTTTGCAAGTTAGTTCTATGAGTTTGCCTGCTACATTGACGTGGAACATGTACTTCAATGTTTAAATGCTCTGATATTTCTGTTACGTTTTGGAATATGTTCATTTTAAAGTGTTCTTCTGCTTTGCTTCGATGAGTTAGCTAGTAAGTTTCGAACTCGTTCATGAACCTGCGTTAAATCTAACTGAATTGCTTGTAGAGCCTGTGTTATCGGTTCAAGAATAAAAAGATATTATCTTCAAGCTAAATAGAAAAGATAGAAATCTCAATCTCAATACTCACGCTCTTTGTATTTTCATCTTTTTTTTTTATTTTCTTACTGGTAAACAATTTTAATTGCTTTACCTATTTACTCTACCTTGTTCCCTAATATTCAGTACTATTATGCTACACCTATGTTTAGTGCTTTAAATATTGTGTTATATATCTATATATTTTTATTTGTGTTATATTTTACTATATTTCTAGTATTTTGTGTTATATATCTATAGATAGGGGGCGTGAGTAGGGTTGGTTAGATGCTGGATTCGATAACTCAAGGTCTTGGGTTCGATTCCGCATCAAGCCTGCTTTCCTCATAGTTCGATACAAGCGGCGCAATTGTGCCTTCTCGATGAAAACACCCCGGGGTACCTCTACCTCTACCTTATTTAACTGAATGTTTTTTTTTGTACTTTATGATTCATGCTTTTTGTTTTCAAATGGAAAATTCCTGACGTTTTGTTTTAAATAGTTTTTTCTTTTAATTAATTTTTGCTGGAGTTCCTGCATCTCGATGGATGAAAATTCTCTTTGCAGTTCTCTTCCCAAAGTTGGATGAAGATTTCTTTTTACTTTTTCTTTGTGCTTTTTTTGAAATAAATTTTTCATTTTCAAAAAAAAAATACTGACTATTTGCATAAATTAATTTACTCTGCATATTCGACCCGTAATTTTTATATCATTTTATTTCTGTTTTGTATTTTTTTTTAGTTCTAAATTATCCCTTTTCTTTTCAATTTTGTCTTTTTTTAATACAATTTTGTCTTTTTTCATAGTGAAATAACTCAAAATAGGACTAAAAAGGATTATATTTCTACGCCTTAAAGATCATATGACTTATAAAAAAATTCCTATTCATAGAGTAGGCAACACTTTGCAATGGCAAGAGAATTTTTGCAAGAATGTATCATGTCTACAAAGTTTTATTCTATATTGAAAATAGTACAAACAATTTTTAAGTTTATTCTATTATTATTGAAAAGAATATGAATACATATCGATTTTTTCTTTGAATACTACTTTCTCTCTCAGTAAAAAGTTTTGTTTTAGCATCTCTCATATCACGATAATATCTTAATCTTCAAAGAAAATATCATAAAGAACCGATAAAAAGAAAATACACAATGCAAATACGAACATCGAAAGTTTGTTTAAACTTGAATAACAAAATCGATTCAATCAAAATATGAATGATCACTTTTAAAACGTCTGAATAAAATAATTTAATTTTCCCATATTTACTTTAGAATCTTTAGAGTTTAGATAAAGGCCAACTTGGATTCTTTACATTATCCTAATTATCGGAGCTTTGTTCTAACTATGAACACTTAATTTAATGATGATAATCGAACGAAATCTCCATATGTTCATATACTAATAATAGGCCCCTTCAATTAATTCTTCAGCATGTACCATTGCTTACATACAGTTACGACAACATTTTAAAATAGTGGTATTCAAGTTTCGTAAACCGAGAGAACAAGTTACTAGTCCTTCTATTCAAGAGGTCTATGATACTAATGGAAGGATATTCTTTATTTTCGGCAATTAAATTCAGCAAAAAAAGTATCGTAACATGGGTTGTTTCTCCTAAGTTAAAAAAATAATAATTAGCATAAATTCTGTGTGCTATATCTACATTTCTAAATTTTTTTTTAAAGCGAATCGCTTCTTACAATATTTTGTCAAAGAAAAGATTTTTAATGTGTATTTATTATGTATAACCATTTTTTGTCAAAAAATTATAAACGAAATAAATAGAAACACGATCTTACTCATTGTCTATGATATAATTTAATTGTTATATTTTCTTTCTATTCTATAAATTATATTTTGGATAAAACTTCATAAAATACTTTGCTTGTTGGCTGACTAGTGACCTCTCCCCCCAATAATTTCCTATAAGTAAGATTTGTTGCTTGTTTATAAAATATGTATGAAAAACAAAGCAGATACAGAAAAAAACTAAGACAAAAAGGACTATGAGAGGAACAACAAAAAAAAAGGACACTGCTGAAAAGGAACAAAAAAAAGGAAACTTGATTTATATAGAAATGAAAGCTTTAGGAGTCAATGACAGTGAACGTCAAAGTAAATGCAGAAGCAAAAAAAGATTAAAGTGTCCAAAATTCACCCTACGGATATTCGAAACAGATTCTCAGAAAAGAAGTTTACGGAGCTAGAAATAATAATGAAATTATAAATTAATTTTTTGTGAGTAAAAATTTATGTTTATTAATTAAAATTGTAATATTTTGAAAAATTTTCTCTCAAATTATTAAAAAAGCTAAATTTCTTTGCCAATTCCATATTTTACCATACAAGATAGCAATGTTTGCTATCGTAACTTCTCTCTGACTGCGCCTTTATCTTTACTAGACATCCTAGGAAGGCCTTCTCCCTCTAACACCATTTCTCCCCCTAGAAAGAAACGTTATAAGCTCATCTTGTTTTTAATTTTTTTCTTGACAGAGAGAGTTCTCTTCTTAAATTCATTAATGTAAGCTGTTGATACTTATTCCATAAACATTTTTATCTGTTATAAATCAAGCAAACGTCTAACAAATTTGCATCTTGATGATTTTTTGACATTAAGTGTCAAAAAGGCTTTAAATATGAATTCTAATTTTTTTTGTTTATAATAAAATTGGTGTCAATATAATAAAAAATCTACAAAAAGATTATTCATCCAAAACTCTTCAAATGTAAATGTTTGAAACAGATTCGATGAGGCGAGGGTAAAAAATGCTATAACAAGAATATACCAATTTTAAATAAAAGACAGAGTAAAGACGTGCTTTGCATTACGAAAAGATATTGAAGATTGTTGAATAAATGAAAAGTTTAAGTTTGATAATTCAATTTATATTCTGTCCTTGGACTGAGCATTAATTCTAGAAACGTAATGAAAAGTGCACAACTTTAATTGCTTTTAAATGTAGCAGAATAAATGTCTGTAGTTATTTGGTAATCAAATTTGTATTCTATCCTATTCAGAAGCGAAATGGTTTGCTGGAGATGGCGGGGAGCCAGGGGGAGGCGCAAAAAAAAATAATTACTTTTAAGGGACATAAATCTCTTTCTTCATGTCAGAATGGTTCAAACTATAGATTTTTTATCGTAGGAACTCCTCCCTCAAAATAAAACGACTCATTACAATGCTTTTTCGCTTATAATGCGCCAAATTTATGGCTCCGAATCGTATATTCTTGAAGAAAACAAATTTTCACAAAATATACAAAGAAATGTATAAAAGTTGTGAAATATTTTACTTATTTTTGATATTTAAAAGTGATGTTTTAATAAGTGTTTATAAAGTAAATATTGTCCAATGCTTTGATTGTCATCATTGAGGAGGAAATACACACATAAACACCTCCATATGCACGCCAAATAATTTTTTAAATAATGCCTGGCTACTTTATCACATGATCAAAAATTACTGATTTTATTTTAAATCAAAAATCGATTGTTCAAACTAGATTAAAATCAATAAAATTAAAAAAATATATATATTTTTTGCACTATTGTGCGTTTTTTGTGGATCCGGTTTTGCGCATTCTATTGATCGAGCAGTGTATCCCATATGCGCTTAAGTTTCAAAAATTTTAACTTAGAACCAACAGAACATTTTGCTTATCAATATTAAGAATCAATTTATTTGTAGAATATATTATTGAAAAAGAAATTATAAAAAAAATAACGTCACATATAAAAATATTGAATAAAACAAGCGCAAAAAAATTAAGTATTTGCATTTTTCCAACATTTACAGAGTGTTCTGTTAAAACCAAGTTTCCAGTATCTATCTTGAAGTTAAGAAGAGTCTGCAAATTTATACAATTTACGCTGGCTGTATCAATATCGATTTTAAAACTTCATCATTTTTCTTTCTCTTATTTTGAGAGCAGTGTCCATTATCTTAGTTTGACAAATTTTTGAATTCATGTAGGCTTAGTATACATTCCACCATCTTTAGTTGTACGTTTTGTGTCCGCAATAAAGTGGGACGCAAACATATCCATTGTTTTTTTCCAATTATTAAAGGTTCTGATACAAATTTGCTACACTTCCTATTTTTTTGAAACACAACACAATGAATACAGTAGACAGCATCTTCGTTCAAACTGTAAATTAGTTCAGGGAACCCCTTGAAGGGTTTTAAAAAAAAATCAATTTTTTTCAACTTTTCAAGAATTTGACATTGAACTAACGACTTCTTTCATTTTCGACTTGATAAAATCCATGCAGTTATAGTGGGATTTGGAGCTTAGAATGAAAGTGTTGTCTGGTAATAAAATAATGTTGGCGTGTTCATTGGACAAAAATTCTTTTATAATAAATTTTTAAAATTCTGAAAAAAAGTTTGTTCCACTCGTGGTTCTGATTTCAACATACCCATAATATTGGGAAAAATTAAGTACTGAAAAATCTTAAGGTTTTTAATAAAAACTAGGACTATTTAACCAACTAACTAACTAAGCGACTAACTGACAAATTGCCTAATTATCCCCTATCCTTACTTACTTTTAAAAATATTTCAAATTAAAAAAAAAATTTTAAGCACGAAAAAGTGTCTCAGGGTTAAGTTTTGCAATACAGTAAAAAAATAAATATAATCTACACATCTTTTTTGAAATAACCTATTTCGAATTTTTGAGGAAAGGAAACAATATTCAATTTTTATAAAATTCAATAGAAATTTGCCAAACTCGGCTTTGGATAAACTATAATTATTTAAATATCTAATTTTAGATTTGATATGAATTTATATTTTCAAACAAAATATATATTAGAAGAGATGATCTAGGATACTCGCATGCGGGTTGTTTGATATATTTGTTATATAGGATGAATGCGAGTATTTAGCAAATTTGATCAACGTTATGACAGAAGGCAGGCCAATCTAATAAGGGTTTGAACCTTTTTGGCGCTCATCAAGGTCCCATAAGCGTTTATCCTACATAATCTCTACCCATGTATTAAAAACACAATATCTTGCCAAGTGATTTGATTTATATAGTAAATTTGATGTTATCATACTTGGAGCTGTGGATTATTATCAGTTGACGAGTTGGATAGTGCTAACCTTACCCCCTACATAGTTCGATTCAAAGAAATGTCAATAGCAACCTGCATCCAACTGATGAAACCCAACTTGGATTCGCTTGTCTTGTGTGATAAGGTTAATCAAATTATCTGTATATGAACTATGCCCGTGAAAAGGTCCCTCCTTTTCTTCAAAAGTGAATCAACTAAAAGTTTTCAAGTGATGGGAATTACTAAAAGAATTACTATAGCTATATCTCAATAAAAAATTATTTGATATAACAGAATTTGTTTCTTTATTATAATAAATAATATTAGCATTATTTTAAGGAAACCTTGGTTAATATACGTTAGATCAGAAAAAATATTCAGTATGAAATGATTCATAAGTATCTAAAATATTCAATGAATTTAATGAAAATTAAAAAAAACTCTACTTTCTACGAGTATGTGTTTCCAACCAATCAGATCCAAGATCTTTACGCAGTTAATTTGAATAATCAAAATTTATCTAAGAAATCTTCAAAATATTTTGTATGATTTTTTGAGTAATTTGAATCATTAAAAATATAAAAATTATTCAAAATTTATTATGCAATTTTCCAACGATTGGGAAAATTTTCGAAAAGATACTTTTTATTCAGATATTAAAATATTTGGAAGATAATAAAATGTTAGCAAACTGACAGTTTGCTTTCCATGAAGGTTTCTCTACAGAACTCCTACATTGCTGTTTTTTTGATAAAATAGTTTCCTATTTAGAAAGAAAAATTGATGTTGGTGCAATATACTTGGACCTAAGCAAAGCGTTTGATAGTGTGTCACACAAAATCTTACTAAACAAGCGTATTCATTTTGGTCTCTGTAATACATCAATTAAATTTTTTGCTTCGTATTTAGCAAATCGCAAACAGTTTGTCAACTACCACAAGGCAAATTCTTCTTATCACAACATAACCAGAGGAGTGCCACAGGGATCTATCTTAGGTCCACTCCTTTTTATTGTATATATGAATGATTTTATCAACAGCACTGACTTTTTTTATGTTTTAATATACGCAGATGATGTAACATTAATTTTTCCGTACTGCTCTGATAATTTTGAACTGTTAAAGAACGCTTATTCCAGTGTGTTAAATTGGTGTGAACGAAATTACCTTACCATAAATGGGTCGAAAACGAAATCAATAATTTTCTCGAAAAAAACATCGTGGAAACTTTTTTGTTTGACAAGCTGAACTTGAAAATCTTTTCTGAAGTGAATTTGCTTGGTTTAATAATTGAAAATAATCTCAGTTTTAATCAGCACATTACTTATCTTTCTATAAAACTCGCCAAAATAAATGGTATATTAGCTCATACCAGAAAGCTCTTTCCAACTAAAGTTCTTCTGATATTACTAAAAACTCTCTTTCTTCCTCATCTTTATTACAGCTTGGTCAACTTTGGGCACTGTAATTTACATCGCTTAATTGTTTTGTATAAAAAAGCTATCAGAATTGTTACCCATTCAAAAAAAACGTCTCACACAACTGAACTCTTTGTCAAACTTGACTTGTTAAAGTTGGAAGACATTTATACTCAAAAAATTGAAATATTTATCCTTTCCAATTTGAACTCTTCGCATAATCATTTTCAAAATATTATACTTTTCACTTCAAAACCTTCCTATTTTTTCAGAAATGTTATGAATCTAGATAAACCGCGTTTCAGACTTGAAACTTTTAAGCTTTCTATAAGATACAAAGCTGTTTGTTTTTACGAAAAACACAAAAGCTTCATAGCAGAAAGTTGCTCTTCAGTAAAGAAAATGAAACTCATCATGAAAGATTGGTTCATTTCTTCATATAGAGAAAAAACAACTTGTAATGTTGTTATGCTATATTTGTCAAAATAATTAGCTAATGATATTTCATGTACTCATTTCATCCCGATGCTCTATTTGCTTTTTAATCTCCTTGTCTTTTTGATGGTGTATTTTTCCTGAAGCGGTTTTCATAAACCTTTGGAAATACATCCGCTTGCATGTCTTCACTCAATTTTTAATATTGTTCTCCTAATATTATTCTACATAACATTATTAAAACTTTTTTGCTAAAGATTTTTCTTTTTTTTCTTTTGAATTACGCTACCTATAAATCATAATGACTTCTTATGTGTGTATCGAATTTGTAAATAAATTTCTTCTTCAAAAAAAAAATTTCTTCTTCTTCTTCAGTCAAATTAAAAGAATAAGTAAATTTGAATTTAACCGGTCCAAAAAAATTTTCAATAGTTTTGATGATTATGCATAAAAAATTAGGTCAAAGATTTTTTTAATTTAAATTTTTGATTCATTTAAAATAATAAATGTAATAACAAAAAAATATTAATTATAATAAATAAGATTTTTTTAATTTTTAAAATTATTTCCTTTTATATGAAAATGATTTTAATATTTAGAAGTGAAACTCATATACTTGCTATTGACATTTTTTGAAATACCTTTAAAAATATTTTTATTACTTAAAAAATGCGACTCCGAATTAGCCCGTTAAAATATCCGACTCCACCGATTCTGACAGGGACTCCGAAACCCTGGACTTCCTAGTTAATCTAAGATAGAGGGAACCTTGGTGAATCCAAGAGATAAATATAAATAAAAGCTTACATAATTTAAAATGACGAAGTTTCAGAGATATGAAAGACACTCGTTTTGCTAGGAGCAAATAAAAATTTAAAATGTCCCTTTTTTGCTAAAATTGTCCACTCTTTATGTATCGTGATAAATTTATTGGTTTTATGATCATTTTGGTTTTAAGTTTCTAGCATTTTTGAGACTATGACAAATTTCCTATATTCTCATAATATATTATCTTAAAGTAAAAAATGAGTCTGGTTAAACGTGTCGTATCACGCAATTTCGATTACACTGTCATAAAAACATCAATATAAAACATACATATATTAATTATCGAGTCATGCTTTTATATTTCAAAGTTGTATAAAGTGCCAATTTCAAATTGCATGAGGAAAATATCTAGGTTTCTATATTGGGCATACTAGAAGACGACCCCTCATCATCAATCCATCATCAAAGAAAAGTTCATTTCATAAATAATCGCTTTGTTCTGTTTTGTGTTTACCTTGTCTGGTGCATATTGCCATAGACTTTACTCCCCTAACTTTATTCTTTAAAAGTTCATTCTTTCTTGACACTAATTATATTAGCAGGGTTGATGGATACGAAAGAATATAATGACATTGATTTTTGTGAGAGAAAAAATATTCTATATATAATATTCTATGCCCAAAAGTTATATATTCGAAAATATTTGAATACAAAAAATAGAGGATATAAAAGTATAACATGAAAAAATACAAGGCCAGGAAACATAAAATAAAATTTTAAATGTAGTAATGATAAATTTTTATTTTTTACAAATCTTTTTCATCAAAAAAATTATTTTATGCTTAGTATCAGAAACTTTAGGTTTGATTACGGATAGGCATGTAGAGAAAAAAATATTATTTTTTCTTATTTTTTTTTGTTATCGTGGTACATCAAAAATCTGTAGCTCCATTTGCATCTGTTAGCTTATGTAGTCCACGATTTTTATCATCGTGTGAAGCTAAACAATTTGAACAGCTGCGTGAGGAAAGGGCGCCAGATAGATTGATGTAATCCAACCGTTATTTTAAACTCATAAGAAATTGAGTTTTCAATTCTTATGTAAGTGTGTTGTTCACTTTCATACAATGCCATAATTGTTTTCACTACATTTTCATTCTAAACTTGTAGGCATCGCATGGTCTAAAGCCCAGACTGTGAAAAAAGGGGGTGGGTCGGGGTTGTGAATCAGCAATTTTGCCAAAACTTTTTACAATTGTCTTGTCATAAAATTTTAATTAAAAACCACATCTAAATTTGAGCAAAATTTAATATTTGATAAAAAAAAATCCCTTAAAAATTTACTAAATCAAAAAAATAATGTCACAAATGAGAAGTACATCACTTTAACCCATTTACGCCCAATGTTCCTGCTTTTTTCAATGACTGCGTTTGATAGTCTGCGTTTTTTTAGATATCGTCTGCTTTGCTTGGCCTTAAATGGGTTAAATCCTGAACGTATATTTGACCGAACGGACTTTTAGCCGAATGGACATTTAACAAAAAATGTACTTACAATTTAACAAATTTTGGAGACATTGCTTTAGTTCCAGTAAGTTTGCAAACTTCTGCTCTATTACAAATCTGCAGGATAATTTTTGTTTTATTTTATTAATCTTAACTTCTATACGCAAATTATATTATTAATTACTTATCTACTCGAAGCTATATTGCCATATGTGTTTTGATATGACATGGCTGATTAATAATGTACAAATCTTTTAATATACACAAATTATGTGATGAATAATTTTATCTACTAGAAGTTACATGAGAAGTGGTCCATTCGGTCAAATATCTGTTTAGTAAAATTTTTGTTTGGCCACAAGTCAGACAGCTAAATGTCCTTCGACCGAATGTCCATCATCCAAAGTGAAGATACACTTTATATAGGCATATTTATAGTTTTGTTTTTATCAGAATGTCAAAAAATACAAATTTATAAAAATTGAAAGCTACTTGATTGTAATAAAGAAAATAAATGAAAATTAGTTTTGTAGCGCACTGAATTTTGATAGCGGCAAAATCTCACACTTCTTTTTGCCGATATTTTCACTCTAACAAAACAAATTGAGAGTTCTTGTAAGAGACTTTTTTCCAAAAAAAATATATTTGATTCTCACTCAAAGAATGTAATTTTCTCTCTCAAGTAGCTCCAATTTCGATGTTTTTTTATTTTCACCGCCAAACGTAGATTTATGGAATACGGTGATTTAAGGTACATTTTTACACTCAGAAATGGAAAAGAAGAAAATAAAGCAGAAATAATGCAAAAATGATGCGTAAATCGCAAGTTTCCTTGAAACTTCGGGAGCTGATGATAGTCTTTTTTGATTTTTTTTCATCTCCTTACAGAATAGCTTGACGTATACTCCTAGAAGATTGAACGATATGAGACAAGCGATGAAGAGAGTTTGAATCACAAAAGGGCGACGGAACTCGTTCGCAGTGAATTTTATTATCAAATTCAATATTTTTGATGAAGATAAGACAAATGCGTATTAGAATTTTTTGAGTGAGCAAAAATTCGATATAGACAAAACATCTTTTCCTCATTGACTTTAAAAATTTAGTAATTTAATTAATTAGACAACTTTTATTAAACATAGAGTCAAGTAAATAAACAAAAAGCACTTAATTAGATATAAGTAAGGAATAAAAGAGGATTGATTCATTTGCAATCTTCGAATGGATTTAGAGAAGTTCTTTTGTAATTTCATCACAACGACGTTTGAAGTCCTTTCATGTTAAAAAGATTATGCGATTTTCTTAGCGCTTGTGAAGCAAAGGCAGAGGTGTGACAAGAAGTCAATATTCTTTTCAAACTTGAAAAAACTGTCTGCAACTTGATATTTTCCGTCTAATTGTCAAGACATCTAGTGCGTATAAATAATTTAACACTTTTTTAACAAAAGAATTTATAGGTAAAACCTGAGTAAGTATTGAGAAAAGCAATTTTTATTGGATAGACTATTCTAAATTATTGTGTAATTCCTTCAGAATAAACAGTTTGCTTTCGCTTTCTCTATAAATTTTAAGAAAACAACGACTAGTTAATTTTTTCTTCATGAAAAAAGCCTTCATTCACAGGCAAGTTCCATCCAATGAATTAAATTGAAATCATTATAACAAATATAAAAAATTGTAAAAACTGGGCACTTTATTGCTGATTGCTTATCCTCAACATCATCACCTCCTTAACACAAAGATTGTTTATCCCCAACATCCTCATTTGCGTTACATCTCATTTTCATTATTTTATTTGCTTTGAAAAAGGAGTTTATACTGCGAAACTAGTCAGCAAAATCAGCAATAAAGTGTCCAGTTTTTAAAATTTTTAATAATTATTTCATCTCAATGGGCATATTTGTCAAAGATTTTGTTTCTAAATTGAAATCTGTTCATTTTTCTGTAGACCTAAATGAATATACATAAATAAATTTTCTTATACACTGACATTTTTAATATCGTAATAACTCACTAAGTTCCTAACCAAAACCAACATAAACAAAATACGATTCACGAACAGCTGTGTCAGTTTATTATATATTTTAAAATCGGACTGATAGGCAAAAGATATCTTAAAAATGAGTTTGTTTTAGCATAAAAACTCATCTAAATATGATACAGGAAATTGTAAATGAAAAAAATAATAAAAACGTTGTATCCCTAACCTACAGATCCGACTAACCGTCTATGCCTAACCTAATCTATCACTGACACAGTTTTGAGGCATATATTTGTGGCAATCCAAAGTTAAAGTGGTTAATCTAGTATACAGAAAATTATAACTAAATAGAAGGAATTAGAACTCCCTATTGCTCTGGTGCTATTGCACATGGACAGTCGCGGTGAATATTTCTCGTCTTTTTCTTAGCATAAATCTGAAAAACTCTAAGATCTAGGTTTGCATGGTCTCCCAAACATGGAATATATGTCGTAATGCTTATTCGTACTTACTTTATCGAAAAAAAATTCTTTAAATTCTACAGCCTTCTCTGGAATCAAGAAAAAGTTCTCCGAGTATAAGCAATAGTGAAAGAGTTGTCATAAACTTTTCCCAAAAGTTGCGATCTATTTTGTTCATATAAGGTGAAAAATTTCGGCTTTGTTAGAATTTTAATATAAAGATTTCTAAGACGCACTCAATACATTTGTGAACATTTTTATTCCTTTTTTTTCGCAATCCAAGATTGAGTCAAATGGAGTTTTTCCTAAAAATTGAGATTTGAGAGTAAAAGTCAGAGCAAATTTTGGTGTGCACTCAAAAGAGTCCAAGTAAGCAATTGAAAAAAGGTAGGAATGAATGTATTTGACAGCTTTTTGTATTTTTTAAGGAAATGAAAGTCAATTTTGTCTTTAGGCTAATAAAGTCAATTTAAATTATACGAAGATAATAATCCTCATTAATCCGGTTCTTCAATTATTCGCATACAAATAAATGTCTTTATTTTAAGAATTTTCTTCTCTTAAGAATTTTCTTCTCTTTTTAACTTTGAATGCGGCAAAGATAAAAAGATTAGCGTTTTTTAATAAAAATAATTGAGCATTTAAAGTTTTTGATAAAATAGTTGAGTTATATTCATAAACTTTCAGTAATATTAGGGTATTATATTAACTCAGTAAAATTTGACAGCCAAATCATTGTTTTTTCACAATCCAGTTTTCTTCATTAAATATTCTGTTCGTATTAACGGGGATTGACTTTATTATGAATGCGCTTTTTTAAACTAATCCTAAAACCTAACATTAAGATTTATCAGCAAAACAGGTAAAGTCAATAAAAATTGGTTTTAATAACTCAAAAATATACATTGTAAATTTGACAACATTTATGTAGTCCAGTTTTTCACTAGATCAATGGAAGCATATTTTCTTATCTCATAATAAAATTTTTGAAGTTTGTTTTTAACTAAAAGATTCTAAAGGATCAAAAAAAAGTATGACGTAGGGTTTAGTCGTGAAATTTTTTAAAATATAATATTTCTAAAAACATTTTAATAGCATACCGGTTTACATAAAATTTCAATTAAAGAAAAAATCTAAAATAAATAAATTTTATTTAAGTATGGTCATTTAATGTTAAAGGCAATTTTAAGTTATGTATAATATAAAACAAAAATAAATAAATTTTAACTTTGACATAACATTAGTATATTTTATTGCAATATTATTCTATTACCCATCTCTAAACGTTTTATGAAAGAATCCACTTTTCATTTTTTTACTGTTACCAAAAGGTTATTGAAACCGTTCGAATTATTTTTTCAAAATATTGTTAATTTTTTACCATGAACATTTGATAAGTCAACTGATTAACCAAATCAGTTTATTTTATATCCTAAAGAAATTGCAAATATAAAGAAATAAAGTATTTATTGAAATTTATATCATTATTTTTTGGAATAAAATAAAATCTCCCAAAATGTAACAAAATTTTTTGCATATATCATTAGAATCTCCTGTTTTGTTTACTATAAGTGAAAATATTTCATTTATTTATTTTAACTAAGATGAAAATATATATTTAAGCTAAAAGAAGCCAATTGAACTCATTTCAAAAATATGGATTATTTCTATAAGTAAGTCATGAGTATCACATTATTGTAAGCTATCATGTATCACGATTAAAGAAAAGTAAAAATATATAGGCAAAAGAAGGTTTTTATAATTAATCGGTTTGATATTTCTGTGTTAGTGCCAAATACTTCAATACTATCTTTTTTCTTTGTTTCTTGTCCTTGAAAATTCTAATTTAAGTTGATTAAATGTCTAAATACATACATCGTATATATGCATACATACAAAATTCATTTTATCCGTAGATATTTTTGAAAGTAATTATTTATAAATTTAGTTGATATAAAAGAATGTTTGAAAAAGAAGTAAAAGTTAATTTGAACATGTAGAAGAGCCAAAAAGATCATTTAAAAAATGTATTTCTTCCTCATCACGTAATAATTATCATCATTATCCTTAATACCATCATGAACTATTCATATCATCATCACCATCGATATCATGATCAAATTGATTTAGCACATCACCGTTTCATCCTTCTTCAATCAATATCATCATCATAAAAATCAACATACTTATCATAATTACCATTCTTTAAGAGTTTCGTGCTGATAAATGAGTCTGTATATATGTATCAACCTTATTTATATGACCTTTGAGCAGGGGGGTAGCAAGTGAGGGGGGCTCTACTACTTTCACTGCCCCCAACTTCATTTTTTTGGATTTATAGTATATTTTTATATAAGGATGAGCATTAGAGTGATTACTAAAAAAATTTTTATAAAATTAAATAGCAAAACCTCTTACATTAGAGTGGAACAATTGTTTCCAGATATCATTAGTAAAATCAAATTAAATTTTTTTTTTAAAAAACTTCCCGTTATTTTTTATTTATAAGACATGTTTTTTAAAAAAAATTAATTATAAAATTACCTTTAATTTTTTTAATATTTTTACGTTCAAGCCTTAAAAAATGTCTTCAAAAAATTCTAACAACAGCGTAAAAGCTAATCTTTCTATTTGGAAATAAATTTACTTTCCTAAAAGGAATCCTAGCATTCCATTTGTTGAAAAAATTTCAAATCTTACACGGATGCCGACAAATTGTCAAATTCATGGAAACTTTGCTTTTTTGTTCAACACGAAAAAGCTACAACAAGATCGAGTAAAAACTATGATTGATGATATAGAAATGGTTTGGAAAGAAACTTTATCGTTTAATCGATTTAAATGACAAAAACCAAAAAAAAACCATCAAATATTACAACAATGCTTTCTCAGTTGTTTGATGACACTAATAAAAAGGGCGAATGGAAAAGCACAGAGGATAAAAAAAACTCTACCAGAAGCAGATTCAAAGTGGAAGTAAAGTTGGTTATTCTACTGTCAATCAAGCTCCTTTATAATCAGTGCACCCAAGAAAACACATTTATGTTCTAACAAAATCAAGTTCCTTCGAGTCGTTATCCACACATGACATTATCCGTGAATCCGACTCCAACTCTAATATTGAGTCTGAACCGAAGCTCTACTCGCATTCCTGTTCTTCCTCTGAAGACAAACTAAATTACAAAAGAGCAGGAACTTCAAAACCAAGTTTACTGATATACAAGAATAACATATCAACACACAAAGCGCATGGCATTCTCGAAACAAATTTTAAACAGTGTTATAATGTTCCAGTTTTATGTCAGTCGGTTATATGGAAACAAATATATCAACTCCACCTTTTGTATAGTCATACAGTTTATACAATGCTGGCTTTTTATTCTTATTTTAGAAACACCTAAAATAGGAGTCATTAATGATGCAATTAAAACGTTCTTATTACTAGTTTTCCTTTTAACTATATAACTATGTAAACTTAACGACTTAAAATAGTTTTTTTCCCAAAAAATTTTGTAAGAAAAATTATCTCTATCGGTCAATGAAATAAGTTCTTTGGAAATACCTATTCTTGTAGACATTATTGTTCTTAAACATGTTATTTTTTCTTTAAACAACCACTCAATTAATTTTAAAGATGTATAAAATCTATCTAAAGTGATATTTCTACCTTGTTGTATGATCTCTTGACTTTATTTTAACCGTTTCTTCAGTTGTGTTCAGATAATATGGGTCTTCGCCCTCAATTGGTCTGCCAACATAAACGCTTGATTGGTATCTAAAAGCATATTCAACACTGCAAAGAGATCTGAATAACAGTCCATACTTTGCAGGTTTAAGTGGGCTATATACTTGAAATTTTACAGCAGTTCTAGATGGATACAAAGATTCATCTATTGTTAAAAAAGATGTTGGATTTACAACAATTTTCATTAAACATTTCAAAAATATTACGAAATGCAGCAAATCTATCGAACTTCCATCTTTCCTCTCTCGTCGAAACTAAATCAAAGCACAAATGTTTATTCAAAAAATAAAATCTCTTCATACTCATAGTGGAAGCAAATATAGGACAACCAAAATCTGACCACAAAAATTTTACTCTCAAGTAATTTTGTTTTAGCAATGCTCTCAAATAAGTCAGACCAATAAAAGCATGCAGTTCTTCAATGTCTATGTTATGTATGTGAGGATACCTAACATCATCAAGTTTTTCTTTATTGTTATCTTTGATATTAATATTTGTCTTATGTATTATTTCATTCAAAATTTACTCACTTAAAAACAAATTCAAGCATTCTTTAGGGGATTCCGCAAAAACATTTGATTTCAGACCAACAACTCCTCTGATTATATTTTCGCTTCCCTGTCTACCAACATTTATTGGTTCAACATTTGACCATAAAAGTTCCTTATCTTTTATCCCTTGTTGTTTTTCTAAAGAATTAGCTTTCAATACAGATCTAAAAGTTTCTTCTGTCTGTACAGGAATTCTATCAAATCTATTTTCATCTAAACAATCATTAATAGAAAATAAAAGTCTACGCTGAATTTCGAGACTCGTGCCAATACTTCTGGTATTTTGATCGAAGTCGTTTTCCAACTCTTAGGAAACATCGTCCTCTTCTGATGGGCAAAGTTCTCAATAAATTGAGTCGGAATCACTTTCACTAGTTGATGAATTTGATGTTTAAGCATCTTGATCATGAAATAATTGAAAGATGTTATCTATACTCAATGACTCTTCGGCACAAACATCTTTTGATGAACCCTACTGTTTTTATTATGACGTCATAAGCATTGAAGGATGTGAAAAATTGATCAAGCCAAGTTTTTAAGCTCTTGTACTCTAGATCAAAGCCTTCTATTACTGACAAAAGTAAGGAAGAAATTGAAGAAAAAGTAAGAAAGCATGTACCTTACGTTTTTTGATTTTCATATTTATTAATGCTTTATGAAAGCCTGATCGAGTTCTGTGACTTTTCAAGCAGAAAACTTATAAAAAGTCAGTAAATAAACATACGTGGCCTTTAGGTTTTGATAACTAAATCTTATTTTTTTATGTTTTTATATAAACAAAGTTGCCGGGTAAATAGTTGTTGTGAATCAGCATTAGTTGCTGATTTATAAATAAAGTATTTTCAAATATATCCTTTCAGTTCAATGACCTATTATAAAAATTTACTTTTTTAAACAGTTAACGAAATAAAAGTTACAATATGTTGAATTTTTATTCAAAATTTATGGTTTCTCAGGGGAAAAATTGCTTAAAACTTAATAAGAAAAGAAGAAACTTTTTAATTCTATTCTGTCATTTTTACAACACATACATTGTGAAAATATTTCATATAAAAAAAATATATAACTTCTTTTAAATCGCTACAAATACTCATTAAGAAAAAGTGAAAAAAGCTAATTTAGTTAAGTTATTAGTTTTTGAATAAATTGAAAATATTTTTTAAAGTGGGGGGGGGGGGGGGGGGCGGATTAAATGGTACTGCTAAGGCTATTCACAAAGAACTACATAATCTGATCGACGAATACAATGCTTGGAAAAATATTTGCATGATAATCTGCGACACATCTGGCGTAAATTCTGGTTGTTTGCAGGGTAATGTTAAATTGATCCAGAATGATGTCATTAGCAAAGGCTTTCGGAAGCCACAGTACATCGGCTTACATCACGTACTCGATCTGCTTATAAAACCCGTATGGGATTTTTTCATTCCGAAACAAAGCACCAGCCAAGAACTTAACTTCTCTTTTATTGACGAAATATCGAAGAACTACAATTCTCTTAGAGCCAACTATACCCGGTTCTTCCAACAGATAATGTTAACACAGGCGCAAACCCTGGATGGCCGAACGACTTCAAGTTTTGAACTATGCCAGGCATATCCTCACTACAAAACAACTTTAAAGTGGACCAAAATATACTGGAAGAAACTCCCGAACATACATCAAGCAAGATGGAATTGGCGTGCAATAAACGCTCTTATAGCATTTTTCTTTTGGCCGATTGGCCTAGCATCCTCGGAACAGCATGCGAGTTCATCTCTTATGAGTGGGCTGACGCTTGATTTCATACACAGCACTACAACGAAAGCATCTTTAACGAAGTGTTAACTTCACTAAACAAGACAAAGTGCAAAAAGGTAATAAATTGCTTGAAGAGACACTGGAAAGTTAAAAAATCAATTCCAAGATCCAAACAAAATACTGAACGTGCGGTAAACTGTATGGAGGAATTACATTGTTGCTGAAAAAATTTTTAATTTTTGAACCTAGTTTATAGGAAAAAAAATTTTAAGTTTATTTTATGGTCCTTTTTACTTATCTCTATTAATATCTTTTGTGCAAATAAAATTTGTTTAAGTATAATGATTACCTTCTTGAATAAGATAACTTACAGTTATTACATTTTTAAAAAAATCTTTTTTTCAAATTTTTTTTCAACGTGTAGGGGGAAAGTTTTTTTGTAAAATGCAAAAATAATAGTATTTTTTAATTACACATAAATTTTCCTCGTTTGCAAGTAGTTTCATCAAAAAATAATTTTTGTAATTACCTTAATGAGCACATATGAATTAATTGAGACTTTATTTGTATAACACCAACTGAATGCGCCTGTCTCTTGCCAACTTCAATGTGTTTGCTCATATGATATGTATAGAAAATCTATGCTATGAATGTGTGTATGCATAGATTCAACTGCTTTTCGAGTTTTACTCCTCTTTTTAGACATGATTGATGGACACTGAAGGAATAAAACAGTTTCCTTGTGTGACTGAGTATCATCAGAATGACTTTGTTTTTCAAAAAAGTTAAGAAGGATTCAACTTTACTAGTAGTTGACAACAGATAATTCAAAAATATATCTGCACACATACGTTTTAATAAGACTTGTTTCACTTTGATGCTTATAAAAACTTTAGCCCCCCCCCCCCCCCCCAACTCCTCTTCTGCCCCTCCAACTTCCAATTTCTGACTACGCCACTTCCTTTGAGGCATAATGGCTCATAGTCACGTAACAAGAGGGACGAGAGGGGGTGTGTGCTCCAGATGGTACCAATTATATTTATTAATAAAAAATTTTGTAGGAATATTATACACTTTTAGTAATGTAAAATGGTTTGATACACATCGTATACTTATTTGGCATACCGATATACCAGAGGCCAGCGGGGAGTGAATTTATAGATCGGGTAGGGGAGATGCTCTCCCCGCCGGGAAGGGTGCGAGTAGGGAAACAATTTTCCCAATGATCAAATATAAAAGTATTTCATGAAATAAAAATATGAGATATTTTAAGCTAATTTATAAATGATTCGTTATTTTGTCCAACAAAAATGAACTCTTCCACTTTTTTTGGATTCAAGCTACTTCGTTTACTGTTTACAATATTTGAACCGGAACTGAACAATCTTTCTAATTGAGAGTTGCTTGCTGGTATTATTTTATTAAGATATAATTCTGAAAATATATATTTCGATAGTATTTTGTAATTTTTTAAAACATATTTGGAAAGACTTATAAGACTATTATAAGAATAATTAAAAAATTAGATCAGAAGAAAATGAGAGTCCATTTTGATGAAAGAAGAATTAAGAAAAGGAAAAGAAGTCGGAAAGAGCCGCCATTTTTTTCGACGACGCACTGAATAGTGAAAAAATGACGAATTCTATAGAAAAGTATAGGGATGCATGGATTAGTGAGACCGTATGATACGAAATAAATTTCGATTTCATATGAGATTTCGTTCAACCAACCCAAAATTTTTTTCAGTATTATTGAAATCATGTTGAAAAGTAAATAGGGTATGTATATATTTACAAAAAGATAATGAAGATAATAAAGATTTTGTAAATAATGTATATATTTTCAGAATATGGATGATCAAATTTTCTATCAGTTCCCCGATAACGGGGTTAAAACCTTCCCCACATCGTTAATTCAGCTGTATGTTTGAAACATACATTCTTGTAAAATTATATATATTAAGGTAGTACAGTTATGCAGTAACGAGGACCGGTATTATGCGTTTAGTATGATGGAACGTACAGGCATACCTGGACTCAGCATTCAGGGCGGGACCACGATATCCGAAAGGATGGATGCGAACGTCGCAAACACAAACCCAGGCTGAGAAGTTCTTGGGGGTATATCCCAAAAAAAGATATCATAAGTGACAATCGATATACAATAGCCACCAAGCATTAGGGAATTCTGCATTCTGCTTTCCTGATTGGCACAAGCTATAATTCCTAAAACAGTTTCATTGTACAAGTTAGGGTAGCCATAGTCGGTAATCTGTCATCTGTAGGAGTTTGCTTCTAGGATCAATTATTATATACTCATATTGCAAAATATATATATTCTTAGAATTATCTTATATATGCCTATTAAGTATATATCGTACAGAGTCAAATTCCAGGTGAAGTTTGTTACTAATCTAGCATGCCATAAAATTTCCTATATTTTAATCTTTTATAACATGCACAAGAATCAATATTATATAAGATATTGCATGTATTTTATTTTGTATTTTTTACTATATCCCTATTATAATCATAACTTCCTTATTTAGTAACATACTACATTTCTTTGTGCCGCTTTTTTATCCTTGTTTTCTTCCTCTGAAGAATTCAAAGGGTTTTGGGGTTAAGAAGTGCTCTGCCGACCCAATTCTAACATTGTAAGTTAGTAATCAAGAAAACACTAGACATTAAGAATGTTTTCCATTTTGGGAGGATTGTATCGTTCTCTTACCTGAAATTTGAAACATATATTTGTAAAATAATATTTATCAAGGTTTAGTCATTCACTGCAAGGGCTGTTCTTAGGATTTTAGTGGGATGGAAAGTCCTGGCAGATCCTAAAAATCATTATTCCGGCCAGGACGACGTTATCCGTAAGAATGGGTACGAACGTCGCATAAAATTCAAAACTTAACTTTTACTAATTTTACTGAATTCTTTATTAGATTAAAAATTGTAAAGTTGTTTGAACTGTAGTAATTTTAAGGACAGTTAAGGTTACTAATATTTTCTAGTTATCTTAACTTGATTTATTTATCATTGAAGTTTATTTAGAAATACTTACTTTTTTACTAATTTATTTAGCAAAACTCTAAACTATAATTTTTAACTTTTTGCTAATTTTGCTGGTAGTTTACACTTTCAAACTGGCAAACTTTACATATCCATTAGTCGAATTTTGGACAGCCTTAGTAATTTAGTTAGTTAGTGTAACTAACTCTGTAATCTCTACTTTCTATTTGAACCTCTATTGATAGTAGGTTTGGTTACTTCATTAACAAGAAATTACCTAAAGCCAGCAAAGATCCTGCGAGAGTTTTAGGCACATAAAATCTATTATACATTTTTCAAATTTTCTTTTTCAAATTTATGAAATTTGTGCGCTTGAATTAGGGTGTTGTTTCCATAAATAAAAATTCTAGGAAGAAGCCGAGTATCTTTATCTTTTGGGTAATTGAGATCGAAAACGTAATAAAATAGTATGAGCAAGATAATGTTTTCCTATTGCTGCTATATAAAAAAGTGAGATGATCAGCAACAATCTTGGTAGCTCTCACATCTAAAATTTCGGAGGATATGCAATACTGGAAAGTTCATTCTGAACAAACTAAAAAAATAAAAAGTGAAAAAGATTAAATATAGAAAGAAAATTTCACCTGAAGGAAAAATAGTTTGTTTGAACAGTCCTGCTTTTCCTTTCTTATTGTTTGTTAACTATCCACATTGTTATTTGTAAAAAGTTTTTGTTCATCCCAAAAAAGTATTCAAAGAGCCTTTTGTTTTCTAATCCGTTAGAATATATTTCTGTCAATTTTTGAAACACATGTTCAAGTTATTATTAATCGAATTCAAGTCAAGTTCTAGATTCATTAAAAAAATATTTTCCATCTGAAAAAAATGAGAAATATACGATAAACTTGATGTTCATAATTTTTGAAATAAGGAAAAGCTTCAAATATAGAATGGAATAATCATCTTTCCTATGAAAATTTTCAAATGAAGAATATAAAAGGCCGTTTCTTAAATGAATTTGTGTTACTGAATTGAAGATAGTTGGAAGCTTCTTTGCACAATTTTTTTTACTGTTGATGCACTATTGTTAAGGTATTTAAGCCCTCTGGATCACCAATGTAACAGTACATTTTTCTTCAACAAAGTTCAGATTTTTACTCGCAATTGAGATCAAAAGATTTAACTTCTAAGGACCAATCTTATTACAAATAAGTTTCTCAATTTCCTTTTCAGGTTGATCAAAGCTATTCCGTCAATGTTATATCTAAATGTATACAAAATGATCAATTCTGAAAAAAGAAATAATGAAAAACGTCCTATAGATGACAAAATATAGCTGGAAAATTTTTCAAAATTTCTTCAAGTATTTGTGACGATGTTACTAAGTCGATTTGATTTGCGGCATTTTCCAAAGCCTATTCATGACATTAAATTTCGTTTCTTCGAATCCCTCGAATCCTAAGCAGCAGGTATGTCTCTCTTTAGAGTCCAGCAGTAATCAGCCATCATGACTATATCCCAGCCTCCCTGATACATGGCCTCCATCCTTTTTGTCTTGATGAAAACTCTCTCCCTGCTCATCACTCATTGATCTCAGATTTTCAGGAAACCGATGCATATGTAAGAATAAGTAATGCATTTTGATGCTCATGTTGAATCCAAGGTTTCTCAAAGCAGTCAGCAAATTGATGACAAGGTCCGCATAGCCTATAGCCTTGTTGTTGCCAAGAAAGTTTTTCACGACCAGTACAAAAGCCTTCGATGTTACCAGTTCCACTTCGTTCATTGAGTTTTCAAATTGAGGATCTCTGATGAGCTGACAGATTTGAGGATCATCAAAGATGCCAGCTTTCAACTTCTCTATGATTAATCCTAGAAAAGTATAGCACAAGTAAGCAGTCACCATCCTTATCTAGAGCTTTGGTGAACTGTTTGATCAAACCGGCTTTATGTGCAGTGATGAAGAGAGAATCTTGTCTCTCTCTACCAGAGGAATCTTAATGACATTCTTTGCTCTGCAGGGCACCAGTTCTTGCCGCACTGGCAAGTCCTTCTTTGTGTAATTTTGAGCAGTGTCCCTACTATCCCACATACACAGAAAGCATGGGTACTTGGTGAAGCCAGACTGTTGCCTCAACAAAAAATTTATCATCTTCAGGCCAACATAAATAAACCACTCATGCTGATCATAACAAATTTTTTCAAGCACATACTTCACCGCTTCATACTGCTCCTTCAGCTTAGTTGAATGAAAAAGGGATACAGAGGCTAACTGGTTGCCGTTATGAAGTAGAACACATTTCAGTGATCGCTTGATGCCTCCAATCTTTGGGTTCATACTGTCGCACTCCAAGACTGTGCAGAAGCTGAGCAATATCTGTACAGTACACCAAATCCTTCTCTTTAAAGAATAAATGGAGGAACTCTTGATGTTTGTTGGGATAAAAAGTAACATGAGCACTGTTAGCAAGGCGGCTATTTTCTTTCAATCTAGATGCCAATAGCACGGCAGAGGACTTTGACAAGCTGAGATCGCAAACTAGATCATTTAACTCATTTTGGGAAAAAAGATGTGGAGCATCATTGTTAAGAACCGCTTCTTCTTCTTCATCATCATCATCTTCTGGAACACTAGTGGAAGCTTCATCGCTGACATTAGGAAGTTCTCCAAAAACAGGCACTGGAATTTCATCACAGTGATCTACAGGACGACGTGCGGATTCAAGATCGGGATACGTGAGGCTGATTCGGTTCTTTTTGTTGATTCCAGTCACATCCATAGCACAGAAGTTGCGGTCAGTGACATGGTTTTTTGGCTCCCTCCAAATGATGGGAATTTCAGGTCCACTGACACAGATACTCGGTGCATGACTCGCATACCATGTGTGGCGCCCAAACTTTATCTTGGTCACCAAGTTTAATATCAAAATAAAATTGGTAAGCACACTTTATGTGACTAGGATTTCTGTTAGATATAATGATGTATTCACCGCAGATGTAGCAAATACGTTAGGCTTATTTTTGCAAGATCTCCTAATCGAAGCCATTTCATTCACCTGTAATATTAAAAAAACATTAATCATAAATTGGTAAAAGTAAAATTTTCAAAGTTTGTTTATTCCAAAATATGAAAGAATTTTGTATCATATGATGTGAAAATGGCCATAAATGTAAGCAAAAATGTTTAAAAGCCAACATGTAGTATAGTTCAAAAAGTTGATCTGATTGAGCAAAACAATATGATTTTTGGATTAAGCAAATCAAAATTATCCTAAATTAGCTCAAACAACTTAAACAATAAATTTGTTGTTGACCAGTGCTATATAGTTAATAACTGTACAGTGTACATATTGTTTATTTAAAATGAGAAAGAAAATAAAACACTAAAAAATTTAAACGTAGTAAAATTCGACGTTGATTAAAACATTACATTGTAAAACTATTGCTTATAATGATAAATTAGCTGCATAAACAACTCATCAACTTCAAAAATTCATTACTAAAAAGTTTTTACATAAAAAAATATTTGTATCAGCATTGTATTTTAAAATTTCAAGATTTGAGTCAAAAAATAGCTTTTCGTCAATTATGAAAACATGTTCTACATCGGCTAAACTGGGCCCTGTGAATGTATTAAAAGCTAAACAAAGGCATCCCGAACGCTAAAAACTTTTCCTGTATGGTTTATCTTCACTACACTATATACTGTTTCAGGAATCTCTCTTTTGTAAACATTAGCAAAGTAAAAATTGATTTTAGAATTGAGATCAATATTTTTAAATGTTGGGCCTTCAGATATATAAGCGTCTTCTATTAAATAATTTCTATGTTTATTTATCTAGTGTAAATTGATTCAGATTTCAGACATGCTCATCTTTGGGGATGGAATGTAAGAGATTTTTCAAACACCTTAAAATTTTGCTACTTAACGCTTTTGAAAGCATTATGCTTCGCTTTGAATATCATGCACAAATAGTTTCGTGCTGGCGAAGAACTTTTTATTTGATCAACAAAATGTCATAAAAGTTTGAAGTCGATGTTATGGTTGTATATGAGCATATGGGGATAATTTAATGCATCATCAGAACAGAAGCTATTGATGAAATGCATTACAGCAATTTTTATCAATTTCAGGAAATAACTGACCAATTAAAAAAAGCAATACAATCACAAAATTTTTTGTTTCACAACAGATCTGTTTTTGAAGAAGAACTTGATTAAAAGTATTTACTTGTGTCCAAGTTTCATTATAATAGGCAATCATTTTTGAAACTGTATTCAAATTTTTTTTTATCATAATAGAAAAAAATTTTCAGGATAATTCTTCTTTTGCAAATAATAGAGTACTGTAGCACCTTAATTAAAAATAAATCTATAAATAACATTTTCCTTTTCTCAATAAAAAAACAATCATAATAAAATCTAACGGTAAAATTGAAAATTCACTTTGTAAGAACAAAAATTATTTGGTAAAATTTTGTTTCTATTCATTTTTCTAATTTAAGCTATATTTTTTTATTTAGCCCTGATGATTAAAAAATATTTTTTTTGTTTTTTAATATGTATAAATTTATCAGGAAACTGCCACTAGTACGCATTTTTTATCTATAGTAGAATCACACATGATTGACCCGAAATAAAAATTATTAAAACTAAAAAACAAATAACAATCTATGAGAAACAAACTCAATATTTTTGTAAGAAAATCAAATAACACAAACAACAAATAAGAGAAAGAAGAAATGCTGAAAAAATATTTTCGATTTGATCTTCAAGTTTTTTTATTAAAAACATTTCATCTAATCTAATGGAAACGGGTCAAAAGTTTAAAATGTGATTTTATAGGCTATTTTCTCCTCAAGCTGTTTTGACTTAAGATAGGGTTTAGAGCGACTAAACCGTTAGGTTGTTGCCACTCAAGAAAAATAATATAGAAGTTATAATAAAAAGTATGTCAAATATGACTTAAAACGAGTCTATAAAAAACAACTGATTTAAATTTTAAACAAAACATTTAAAATACAATTTATATAATGTGCCAAATTGTACACACTTATTTTGAAAAAGTTCATATTCATCTTATTAGTAGAAATTTAAGATAATTATCTAATTGAATTGAAGATTAATATTATAAAAACATCTATATCAGATAATAAAATATTCTTAAAAAATTTAAATCTACGAAAGTCGAAGTGGGAGTTTTAAAAGTAAAATTAGATTTGAAAAATGTTGAAAAAATTAAAATTCACAAAAATATTTGATCTTAAAAGAATGTGATTTCCTGAACTCGACACACCTCAGCACACCCTTGCACAATTTACTCATAACTCTCGTTGGCCAATTAACTTCAAACTCAACATAAGACATCTCTCTCATCTTTCATAAATTTTAACTTTTTTTTTTTAATAATTTGTAATTTTGTGAAATATTTTGATTGTTATTTATCAACAAACATGTATACAATAAATTTCTTCTTCTTCACTATCTCTCAAAATCTTTCTAATAGACGTCAACTTATTATGCCTCAAAGAATGGCAAATGTACATATCTACATCTCAAAATGCACTAATCTTCTCTTTATCACATATCAGCCCAATACACGCTACTTTCAAAAAGAAAAGTTTTACACCACCGCGTTCAACAGTTCACTTGCTATTAGGCTACTGCCCATGTGAAGCATATCTCTCCTGAATTAAAGTTAGCTAAAGTCAATACTGTGACTTCGTATGCATCGTAATAGAGACATGATACCATCTCATCTTCACATGTCATATCTTCTCTTTTCATCCCAAGATATTCTAATAAGCACCTTTTTTGCTTAATATAAAACAAACAGAACTCTCAAATATTCTTTTACACCCAACATTTCTAAAATCTCTCGCAACCCTTATTGATATCATTGATATCACTCTCACCACCGATGAATACCGTATGATAGACTAAATTGCTTCTATTTTTATTTTCTATCTTAGAATAACATAGATAACTTCTCCCTATATCATATAACATCTCAACCTCTCTTAACCCACTCAAATACTAGCATATCACCACACGCTGGAAAGTGCTATGAAATCTACCTACCTACCTAACATAAACGCCATTTTTGAGGGTATTGTCCTTGGATTGATATTAAATCTCTTGGGGGCGTGAGTAAGGTTGGTTAGGTACTGTGTTTCGATAACTCAAGGTCTTGGGTTTGATCCCGTATCAAGCCTACTTTCTCATAGTTCTATACAAGCGGCGCAATTGTGCCTTCTCGATGAAAACATCCCACAAAAAAAAAAAAAGATTACACTCAATCCCTTTTTAAGAAAATAGAAAAATAGGGGTATCTCTAAACAGTGAGCAAAAGAGGGCACAATCAAAATAAAAAAAAAATTATATAATTTTTATTTTATATACTTCCTTATTCAATAAAATACATATTACAGTTGTCTTAGTTTAAATTTTTCAAAGAATTAAAAAGATTAAAAATTTTACTCTTTTTTCCAAAAAGAGGTTTAAATTTGAAATTGAAATTTAGAGATCATTAATAACTTTAAAAATGCTTTATGAATTTAAAAAATTTTTTTCTTGTCTTTTATGATTGTTTAGAATTTTCTTCGTATTATTTTTCTTTGTTATGATTGAAATTTATGAATTAGGAATAAAAAAACATCATTTCTTTTTATTCAAGTATATATAGGAATTATAGCCCTAAAACGTGTAAGTAGCTGCTGGAATTTTAAAGAAGTGTAAACAACGTTTAGACTATAAATTTGAAGACTGTGTTTGGCAGGACTTGTTCTAATTTTTATTGCCCTACTGCAGTGGTGGGATTCAGCCGATTCGCTCCAACTCGATAGAGTAGCTGCAAAAAAAAATTGAATTTTTAGCGAATTGTCTCAAAAGAATTACAAATTTCCAATTATTTTTATTTTCATCTCCTAATTATTTTTATTTATTAAATGTTTGAAATCTTTTCGCTATATTGCATGTGTTTATTGTATGTTTATGATTAAATATATATATGTTTTGATTCTGTACATTCTTTCAATTATCTTATCATGAAAAAATCATATATATCACATGCAAACTTCTCAGCCTCTTCTGTCCAAGTTCTTCTTATTACACTTCACAATAAACATAAAACACTGTTTCATCGTCTTTCGAAAAACAACATTCCAAATTAGTATCACTTGTAATATGAATGTTTCACAGACATGAAAATATTCAAAATCAAATAATGAAAAAAAAAATCATTTACCTTTCAATTCTTAACTGAAACCAACACTGAATTTCATTTGAACTTTTGTTTTTCAAGTTAACCTTATACAACCTCACCGCGAAAAATCACCTCTTTTCATAGTTTTTGCAAATTCCTTCACTTTTGGTATGAAAATCTTTAGTTTTAAAATTGGTGAAACATATTTAAAATTTACCTTTTTGAAGTTACTTTTAAAATGTTGACAAAACTACAAAAAAAAATTTCAGAATTTTCATTTTGCCTTAGGGATTTCAAAAAAAAATTGAAAAAATTTTCGATTGAAAAAATTTCGATAATTCATTTTTCATTTTAATTCGTATAATGAAAACTTTTCAAAACTAATTTATAATAATTTTTTGCATATTAGAGTCGTATTGCTTCATAGAATTTTCGAAAACTCAATGAATTTAAAAGTTGCTAGTTAATACGAAAATTAAAAAAAAAGTATAATAAATTTCATGAATAAAAACTCGAAAAAAGATGAAATTAATGGAAAGAAATATGTATCTCAACCTTTCCAGGAGGAATCAAATGTTGAAAATATTTTGACCAAATTCCATAAAGTTTAAACGCATCGGATCCATTTATTCCAGTTCTACCAGATTGCTGGAGTATGGACCAATTCAACACATTTAAAGCTAAATATATTGGTCTCATCATTCAAAACAAAAAACTAGGATGCCTACATTGTTCAAAAAACGAAAAAGTAAATCTCTTTGGCACTGGAATACGCATTTCTTCCAAGTGGGCCAGCTGCAGCGTTGAGCCATCTTAAATACAAAAACTTCTCGTCAGGCTTCTTTGAGGAAAAAAATTCGAGGTCATTTTTCATCCAAGGCGCATTCAATTTGTGTTAAAGAAAGAATAGTAGACAAAGCTTCCACCATTTCCAACAAATCAGTGCTCATCATTTTTTTGAAGGTAGAGGACAGTGAAGTTTCACCAGTTATATTTTTTCATTTGCTTGAACTTGAGGATCAGCAGAAAACATTTTTTCATCGCTTTTATTAAGTTTAAAGAATGGTGGTATTAACGAGGATTATTTGAGAGACAATTTAGTTGTGTTTTGACAGATGGAGCTAGTGTCATGGTTGGACGTCATTTAGCGTAGGTGTTCGATTCAGAAAAAGTTTTCCCAATATTGTTCTTTGGCATTGCCTTAATCACCGGCTACAGTTGGTACTGGATGACTCCTTGAATGATGTAAACAGGTTAATCGTTTAAAAATATTTATTGATAAGATCTATAAAATTTTTCATCAGTCAAACAAAAATCAAAATAAGCTTTTTAAAATTTCATCGAAGCTAGGGCAGCAAATTTTAAAAATAGGTAGGGTTTGGGGTCCCAGGTGGGCAGCTTGTAGTTTGAGCACTACTATTGTTGTATGGCATGGCTACCTCTTTATAAGTTTTTTTAAAACGAAGGCTTTTTGGGGATGGCATCACAATTATCGAACAAAAGTTTTCTTTATGATTTGGCTCTGATGATTGATAATCTTCAAGAAATCTCAATATTGTCCAACGGTTTGCAAGCGAGAAATATAACGATTCAAAAAGCAGATAAACTCATTAAAAGATCGATCAAAGTTTTTAACTTGATGATTAAAAGCAACGGTGTTTACGAAAAGGAAGCAGATAAAAAAAATATGAAAGAGTTGAAAGAAATTGAGTGGGTTGAAAATTCTAAAACAGTCAGAATTCCACATCAAAATCATCTTCAAAATGTGATTGAAAACATTAAAAAGCGTATGATGAGCGATAACTTTATCAAAGCATCATCTTGTTGGACTGAGGTTGAGCACAAAATCCTCGAGTTTTCATATTTTTTGGATCCGATATTTTTGGATCGAAGAAGTCATTATTCCATGGAAAGAAGGCGAGGAAAGCCTCATTCATTTCGAAAGATTTTTTTGTCATCGTATCGATCTCAATGAATATAGAAATTATATTGAAAACTCATTAACTCAAACGAAAACTTTACATGCATCCGACTTACAAGAGAGCATAAAAAGGGCTAAAAATATGTTTAATGTTGTGTTTGTTACTACAGGGGAAGCAGATGGAGGCTTTTCAATGATGAACAATATATGTTGCGAAAAAAGAAACCCATTGTCAGTTCATAACATATCAAACCTGATGATAATAAATTTAATTGGCATGCCGCTAAAAAATTGGAAGGCAAAAGATACAGCTATAACATGTTTATAAAGAATCATTCAGTAGATGACACAAGAGTAAAAAGAAAGCAAGAAGATGAAGTCAATCAAAATCAAGAGGCAATATGGAAATACTTCGATTGAGATTATAATTCTGTTTTTTTATTTTTCACAATATTTTTGAAGTTTTGCATACAAGCTTTTTTCACTTTAAAACATGAAATTTTTCATTGTATAAGGGTTGGATAGATACAATTAAAATGGGTAGTAGGAAAGCTTAAAAAAATATAAATTTACATAGGGTTTTCGATTGAGTAGGTTGAAAAAATTTTCCGAGTAGTCTCAAACGAAATTTGAATCCCATCACTTCGCTACCGGCTAGGGTTTCACGCACTAAAGGACCTCAAAAAGGTCCGTTAGTGAGCTCTCAGTCTGAATTTTTGGTCCAAATAGGTCCGTTAGTGAGCTACCAGCCTGGAAGCTCACTAACGGACCTCACTAACGGATCTTTTTTACGCACTAACGGACCTCAAAACACACTAACGGACCTCAGATTTTTTTTCCAAGGAGGGGGGGGGGGGGGGGGGGGGTACAGGATGAAATTTTTTGAAATTTTTTTTTTTAAATTTCTTTCGGGATATTGCCCATGGGGGTGTACCCGGGGATTATTTTCCGAAATTTTTTACTTTTTTTTTTTTTATTTTTTTTCTAAATTTTTAAAAAAAGATTTTTATGATCCCGTATATATTTTTCTATAATATTATGTTGTCTGGGGTAGTTTTTTATGCTGATTCCAGCGCTGCCTTCAGTTTTTCCATATCTCATACCGGTCCCGATCCACGGCGCCCCGAAGTAGCCAAAATTTGAACATGAATGGCCGTGACCAATATAATAGTTGAATCTGGTGTTCTTTTTGATGCTGATTCCAACAGTGCAATCAGTTTTTCAATATATCATACCGTTCGGGAACTAATGGGACCCGGGTTCGGCCCGGGGTCAACATGATGGGACGTGACCAAAATAATCACTGAATATGATGTAGAATACATTTATAAACAATTATATAAATTTCAGAAGGATCGGATTTGTAGTTTTGGCTGGGCAGTTATGAGGCAAGACAAAAACTATATTTTCAAAATTTTGGGAAATTTTTTTATAGTTGATTCTGAGATGGATTTATGCGTATATTCCGAATCTGCAATCAGAATTTGAATATGTCTTCTAATTAAAAAGTTAGGACAAAATGTCACTAACGGACCTCTTTTCCCCAAGTTAGGGGGGGGGGGGGGGGGGTATTAGAATTTTTTTTAATTTTTTTTATAGTTGATTCTGAGATGGATTTATGCGTAGATTCCGAATCTGCAATCAGAATTTGAATATCTCTTCTAATTAAAAAGTTATGACGATATGTCACTAACGGACTACGTTGCTTACAATGAAAATCTGATATAATTTCACAATGTGATATTTTACTCAAATATAAGCATTTTGGCACTATTTTCAAGCGATTTAGAGCACGTTTAAGCGTTTTTCGCGAATATTTTTTTATTTTCTCAAACTAATTATAATTTTATAGTACAGTCTTGTAGAGATTTTGACGCTGATTCCAACGGTATAATCAGTTTTTCCATATCTCATACCGTTCCCGATCCAGGGGATAGCCGAATTCGCCCCGGGGACAAAAAAATTTTTTTAATTTAATTTTATAGTTGATTCTGAGATGGATTTATGCGTAGATTCCGAAAATGCAATCAGAATTTGAATATCTCTTCTAATTAAAAAGTTATGACAGTTTTGCATTAAAGCACCTTTTTTCCCCAAGAGGGGGGGGGGGGGGGGGGTATTGGAAAATTTTTTTTTTAATTTTATTTTATAGTTGATTCTGAGATGGATTTATGCGTAGATTCCAAATCTGCAATTAGAATTTGATATCTCTTCTAATTAAAAAGTTATGACAGTTTTGCATTAACGGACCTCTTTTCCCCAAAAGGGGAGGGGGTATTGGAAATTTTTTTTTTAATTTTATTTTATAGTTGTTTCTAAGAGGGATTTATGCGTAGATTCCGAATCTGCAATCAGAATTTGAATATCTCTTCTAATTAAAAAGTTATGCCGATATGTCACTAACGGACTACGTTCCTTACAATGAAAATCTGATATAATTTCACAATGTGATATTTTACTCAAATATAAGCATTTTGGCACTATTTTCAAACGATTTAGAGCACGTTTAAGCGTTTTTGCGAATATTTTTTAATTTTCTCAAACTAATTATAATTTTATAGTACGGTCTTGTAGAGATTTTGACGCTGATTCCAACGGTATAATCAGTTTTTCCATATCTCATACCGTTCCCGATCTACGGGATAACCGAATTTGGCCGGGCACAAAAAAATATTTTTAATTTAATTTTATAGTTGATTCTGAGATGGATTTATGCGTAGATTCCGAATCTGCAATCAGAATTTGAATATCTCTTCTAATTAAAAAGTTATGACAGTTTAAACTTTTTACGACCAAAAATAGGATGAGAGCTCACTAACGGACCTTTTTTCCCCAATGATGGATTTTTTTATTTAATAATTGTTTCTGAGAGGGATTTATGCGTAGATTCCAAATCTGCAATCAGAATTTGAATATCTCTTCTAATTAAAAAGTTTGACAGTTTGAAAAAATTTTTACGACCAAATTTTAGGATGAGAGCTCTCTAACGGACCTTTTTGTATGGGAAGTATAGGCTTCAAAAATTTTATTTACATGATTTTTTACGACCAAATATAGGATGAGAGCTCTCTAACGGACCTTTTTTTTCACGATGGATTTTTTATTTAATAATTGTTTCTGAGAGAGATTTATGCGTAGATTTCGAATCTACAATCAGAATTTGAATATCTCTTCTAATTAAAAAGTTATGACAGTTTTGCATTAACGGACCTCTTTTCCCCAAGGGGGGGGGGGGGGGGGGGGGGGAAAAAAATTTTTTAATTTTATTTTATAGTTGATTCTGAGGTGGATTTATGCGTAGATTCCGAATCTGCAATCAGAATTTGAATATCTCTTCTAATTAAAAACTTATGACGATATGTGACTAACGGACTACGTTGCTTACAATGAAAATCTGATATAATTTCACAATGTGATATTTTACTCAAATTTAAGCATTTTGGCACTATTTTCAAGCGATTTAGAACACATTTAAGCGTTTTTTGCGAATATTTTTTAATTTCCTCAAACTAATTATAATTTTATAGTACAGTCTTGTAGAGATTTTGATGCTGATTCCAACGGTATAATCAGTTTTTCCATATCTTATACCGTTCCCGATCCACGGGATAGCCAAATTCGGCCCGGGGACAAAAAAATTTTTTTTTAATTTAATTTTATAGTTGATTCTGAGATGGATTTATGCGTATATTCCGAATCTGCAATCAGAATTTGAATATCTCTTCTAATTAAAAAGTTAGGACGAAATGTCACTAACGGACCTCTTTTCCCCAAGGGTTGGAAAAATTTTTTTTAATTTTATTTTATAGTTGTTTCTTAAAGGGATTTATGCGTAGATTCCGAATCTGCAATCAGAATTTAAATATCTCCTCTAATTAAAAAGTTATGAAGTAATGTCACTTACTGACATTCCTTGTAGACTAAAAACGCAATTTTTTTCTCCAAGGAAAGAATATTTTTTTATAGTTGATTCTGAAAGGGATTAATGCGTAGATTCCGAATCTGCGATCAGAATTTGAATATCTCTTCTAATTAAAAAGTTAGGACGATATGTATATAACGGACTTCAATTTTCCAAGGTAGGACCTTGGGTATTTTTTGAAATTTTTTTTGAGCCGACATTTTTATTTTTTTTCCAAGGTTTTAATTTAGTTTTTTAAGGACCTTGGGTATTTTTTGAAATTTTTTTTGGTCTTGACTAAAACGGACATTTTTCCCAAGTGATGGGACCTTGGGTATTTTTTGAAATTTTTTGGTCCTACAGGAAATTTGACCAGAAAGTCAAGGTAGGGTATTTTTTGAAATTTTTTTTGAATCGACATTTTTTCCCAAGGTGAGACCTTGGGTAAAATTGTTGAAATTTTTGTTTATAGTTGATTCTAACACAGTTTTATGCGTAGATTCTGAATCTGCAATCAGAATTTGAATATCTCTTAATTTCGGAGATATCAAAGTTTTTTCAAAATGTTTGACACATAATAGGCTGTAACTCCTACAGAGTTCTAACCTACGCCATCGAAAGAAAAATAAAAATAATAAAAAGGCAAAAAATTTATTAAAAAAAATTAAATTTTTGTTAGGATCCAACGGATCTTATCATAAAGTTGTTTGGATTCCCAATTTTTTAAATTGGGATTCCTTTCTATTTCTTCTTTTACCTCGTAGGTAAAAATGCATCTACTTTTTATGTATTTCTTGAAAATCTTTATTATTTTTTTATCATCCTCTTTAAATTTGAATTTTCCTTTTGTGTTTTTCTTTATATACTTCGCAACTATTCCTTTGTCTAGACGAACCCGAAGGAAACGCCTACACAAAGGAGAGTCTTCAGAAATTAATGAAATGTCAAGTTGGGATGTTGGAGTGCGGAGAGCAGTGTTCGAAGTTGTAGGTGGAGAATTATATGGATGGAGAAATGAAGGTGGGCTTAAATGTCGAGGAGTATGTGTTGGAGCTATGAATGTGTCGAAGGGAGAGAGCGAATAGGAGGGGGTTGATTCAAATTGCAAGGTGTTGAGTGGAGTCGAATTTTGAGGAGGTTTTAAACATCAAAGTATAGGCAAAGGAGTGAGAGGAGATGGAGAAGAAGGTGAACAAAGGGAAGAAAAATTGAAAGTTGGAGAAGGAGTACGAGGAGGTAAGGAAGAGGGAGAAGGTAGAGAGGAGTGAGAAGGTGAAGATTCTGATGTATTGTAGGTTGGAGAAGGAAAGGAAGAAGGAGGAGGTAGGGAGGAGTGAGGAGGTGAACATTCTGATGATGAAGACGTATAAATTTGATGTTGCGGTTTAAAATGTACTCTTTTTGATTCTAAAAATAAAAAACAGAAACATATTAATTTTAATCCTCTAAATATTCATCTAATTACTATTTTCTTTAAGTTTGTCTATTGTTATGTTGATTCTTTTTTGCGCATGAAAATTTTCCAATAATATATCACTATGATCATAGTAACTAAAAAAACGTAGTAAAAAAAAGATATAAAGTTATATACTTCTTTTGGGTTTTGCTACTATGATTCATCACAGTAGCAAGATCGTTTAATTGATTTTCATGTTGGTACTTGAAAAAGGTAACCAACGATTTCCTTAATAGATGATTTGATACTTTTTTTTCAGTATCGTTTTTGAATAGCTTTTAAAAAATAACAGTAATATATTTACATGGTAAAAAAATAAAAAAATTTTAAATACGAATTAAAAATTTTTCCAATAAAACTTGTTGTTAGTTTTTTCATGGAGGTTGAAATAAAAAAATTATTTATTTTCGCATCAGAATCTACTCTCCATTTTCTAGAAACAAAATTTAAAATAAATTCACATAATGTAATAAGCTTAATACGTTACTTATAATAAAAATCCATGATTTGGTATAACTCTGAGGGGACAGTCATGCACGCCACCCCTCGCCTTTCATTTTTATGCCCGCAAACCATAATTAAATAGAAGCCATCTTTATATGTTGCGCTATGGAATTCGGAGATGGTTAAGTTTATAGCCACTCCAACCCTTTGCGCATTTATTGAAAGGAATTTGATAATTAAATGATCCCTTAGGCCTATTATAGATTTCTTATCAATTCTTTTTTCGGTCATAATATTTACAATCTTGAAGTGATCTTCTAATTTGTTAAGATATTCTTTAATTTCACTTTTTGTGATAACAACTGTGCAATCCATTAAGGAGTGCGATCTAATAACAGCTGATTTTTTGGTTCCCTTAAAAAATAAACTTTAATTTTTTACAAAGAAAAAAAAATGATATATACCTTTTGATGTACGATTAATTAAAATGTCAAATGTCTCGTAATCACAAATAAAATCTTTTGGGAAATTATTCTTATACAGCCTGAAAAAGTCGAGAAATCTTTTGCAATATATTAAGTAACTTATTATAGTTCCTATTTAATAAAGATTAAAATTAGTTAAAATAATTAAAAAAAACAAATTATTTAACCTGGTTGCTTTGATTTTTCCCATTTGAAAATAATTGCTGATTGAAAATCAGATATTGAAGAAAAAACGTCCAACCAAGATTTATTGACAAAATATTTGCAAAAATCTACAAAATTTTTGCTATAACCCTATAGTTTTCATAACATCCTTTTTCATTCTGGCGGTCAAGCAATCCTGACCCCAGGCATATATAGAAATTAAGCAGTATTATATTTAACATTCCTATATAAAAAGAATAATAATTAACTTGGATTAATATTAATATAAATAAATTTACCCCATTTAATTTCATCTTCTTTAAATTTTTTATGGTACTGGGATATTATAACTGGTTCAATATTTATTTCATCTGCCGACAAAACCGAGCGGTTTTGATTATTTTTTTCTTTAAGCTCTGTTTATATTCATCATCTAAGATTAAAAAAATTAAAATCTGAGTACATCATATTTATAAACAAAAAAATTTTATGAATTTTTTTAATATGAACGTCCAACCGCGCATATGTTTTGTCACATATTGGACAACTAGTTTTTTCTTTCCCAGTGGTAACCACTCTTTGATATTTGGCAGTATTACTCATATTATGTACATTTGCCATATGTCTTTTAAATTTACATACGCTAACGCCACATATTTCACATGTAAATTTCTAAAAAAAATATTATAATTACATCCTAGATCTATCCCTCAGAGTGAAAAAAAAACTTACTTTAGTAGACATGATGTTTGTATAATTAAAATGAACAAAAAAATGAAGAAGCAAAGGAGTTAGCAAAAGGAAAAATATAGCAAAGGGAGAATAGCAAAGCAAAATGAATAACGATATAAAGGAAGGTAAGGACTTGAAAGGAAGGAAAGGACTTCTAACTTAAAAAAAGTTATTAGAAATCGAAATACGTCACAAAAAATAGTCTATGAAAAAATTGGGCATAGGTTCACCTTGGAAAACTGAAGAAAAACATAGGGCAAATCATTTGAAATTAATAGACCGAAATATTTTTTGAAAAAAAAATAAATTTAGAAAAATTATTATAAAAAACAAAAAAAACTTTTTAGATCGTAAAATAGATTAAAAAAAAAATAACGTTTTCTCCACCCCCGAAAACCCCAGAGAGGTGAAAATTCGGTCTTAGAACAGTGAATTCGTCAAAAAAACGGACTTTGTTTTGGTTAAAAAAGTGCAAAAAATTGGCGGCGTTAACTGCCCATTGGGCCATCCATCACTTTTTGACAGGGGGCAGTAAACTGACCTCAAGTTAGTACAATGTACTTACTTGTACTAACTACATCCATCAAAACTTGACATTAGTACAATGTACTAGAAATTTCTTAATCAATCACTTTTTGACAGGATGGAATTTTTTCTAAATTTATACCTTGGGAATTCTAATTAGTACCTTGGGAATATTTCTCCAAATTTTTTATTATTTTAATTGTTTTTTTTTTATTTATTTTTAAAAAAAAAATTTTATGATCCCGTTTATATTTTTCTATAATATTTGGCTCTCTTGTGTAGTTTTTTATGCTGATTCCAGCGCTGCCTTCAGTCTTTCCATATCTCATACCCGTCCCGATCCACGGAGCCCCAAAGTACCCAAAATTTGAACATGAGTGACCGTGACCAATATAATAGTTGAATCTGATGTAGTTTTTGATTCCAACGGTGGAATCAGTTTTTCCATATCTCGTACCGTTCGGGAACTACCGGGATCCGGCTTCGGTCCCGGAGTCAAAAATTAGGAACGTGACCAAAATAATTACAGAATATGATGTAGAATACATTTATAAACAATTATATAAAGTTTCAGAAGGATCGAACATGTAGTTTTGGCTGGGCACTTATGAGCCAATTCAAAAACAATTTAAAATATAGTTGATTCTGACTCAGTTTTAAGCGTAGATTTTAAATCTGCAATCAGAATTTGAATATCTCTTTTAATTAAAAAGTTATGACATTTTTACATTAACGGACCTTTTTTCCAAGGAGAATTTTTTCGAAATTTTTTTATAATCGATTCTGACTCAGTTTTAACTACTAACGGACTTTTTTCCCAAGGGGGGTTAGAAATTCTTTATACAATTTAACAATTTTTTTATTATAAATAATGATAATTTCAAAATTTCTACAATACCATAGAGTAGAATTTTTGTAAATAAAAACTGTAAAATTCAATTTTCTTTATTATAAAAAATTTTCATTCTTAGTAGATGTTTTTTTCACTATATTAATCAATTCTCATCTTATACATTCAACACACGTTTATGTTTTCTTTACTTATAATGCACCTAGCCTTATTAAGAAAACTCACAAAGATGAAGGCATTTTATTGAGACAATTTTTTACAATATTCATTTTACTAGACTCCCAATCTTGGAGAATGCTAAATCTCTTTTGGAAACTGAAACCAAAAATAAACCTACTAAAGATCCTAGATTTTACTCAAATTATCCTTAAGAATTTAGATTAGGATTTGAGTGATGAATTGATACTTGACTCAATAATAAATAAAAATGAATACATAAAGCCATTACTTGAAAAAAAAGTTTTTAGAATAGCTTTTTCCAAAAGAAATAAAATGTTGAATAACAAACTTGCAATTTTTTCCGTATATAATGATATAAAAAGTATGGAAGTAATTTGTATTTATTGTAGTGTTATTACAAGATTTTTATTTTTATTCATACAAGCAATGCAAAAATTATTGTAGTTTTGGTCATACATCTTCATATTATAGGAACAAAAACACGTCTATAAATTTTTCGCTGAAGGCCATAAATCTGTCAAAGAAAGATTCCGATAAATGTATTAATTGTATACAAAAAAAATTTGCAAAGTTTAATCATGATGCATTCAGCAAATACTATTAAAAAATGTTCATTATTTACTGTATAAATAAGATTATGAGTATAATCTTTTATTTTATTATTTTGTATCAATATTCATATAAACCTACAGATATATTTGTGCTCCATATCTTTAAAAATGTATAAGTTTTATTTTATTATTTTGTATCAATATTCATATAAACCTACATATATATTTGTTGCTGCATATATTCATTCCTCTCTCTTTAAAAATGTATAAGTTTTATTTTATTATTTTGTATCAATATTCATATAAACCTACATATATATCTGTTGCTGCATATATTCATTCCTTTCTCTTTAAAAATGTATAAGTTTTATTTTATTATTTTGTATCAATATTCATATAAACCTATATATATGTGTTGCTCGTCCATATATTCATTCCTCTACTTAATCCTTTTTTCTTTAATATACTATGCATCCTCATACATTATTATATGTACTTTTTTCCTTATCTAAATCATACATGTAACCAGAGGCGTACTCAGAAATTTTTTCTAGGGGGGGGGGGGCAAAGTTAGAGTCTAATTAATTTTAAAAAGTTTTAACAATTTCAAAAACTTATTAGTTAGGTTTATTCCAATCAGTAACGGTTGCAATTATTACCTCTCTTCATCTTCTGAATTTATTTGGCAACAAAAACTAACAATACCAAAAAAATGAGATCTTCATTACTTGAAAAGAAAAAGTTTGACTAACAACAAATGAGAAAATTTTTTTCTAAAATTTATATAATTTTGCAAAAAGTTTTGAAAAACAAAAAATAAGATATTGATGACTTCTTTAAAATGTAAGTCTTCTTTTATTTGAAAAAAAATATGAATTTTTCTGTCAATTTTTTTAGTATATTCTTTCATAAAAGAAAGAAATGTTAAATTGTTTCTTCTAGGCGGAGTTGAAAAACTTCTTTCACAAACTGCTGTACTCAAAACTACCGTAAAAAGCCTGAAAGAGAATAAGAGTTATTTTACATAATACAAAATTGCTTTAAATACCTTCATATAGTTTATATATGTTAGGAAACTTTAAGTTCCGAAAAAATCTACTGAGATATATTTTGTAGATGGAATATAAAAGGTTTCAGTTTTTCATATTCCAAAAATCCTACACTTTCAGGGGATAAATATGAAAGTGCTTTCATTATTGTGCAGTTTTTTTCATTAAACCTGAAAAAACAATTAAAAGGATGAACATTTGTCGAAAACCAAACAAGAAGAAAATATGCAACTATTTCATTTTGTATTCTTGGTGACAAATAAGTGGAGTTTTTTGGAATGGAAACTGCTATCTTAAATTTTTCCGATAAAATTAATCATTAGATAATAAAATTATCAGTGCTGGAACATGACTTGTTTGAAAGTTTCAAAAACTTTCTTATTTCATTTATCCATATGTTCAATTTCTATTTTGGGAATTTCAAAGATAAAAATAGTACATCAAACTTCCTCAATATTAAAACTTCATTTTTGGACATAACTTATATCGACTACTTCAGATGTTATCAAAAAAATTTATGTTGATAAATATACTTTTAACAGAATTTTTTATAAAAAAATAATTTCAAAACGGTAAATATAAACTTTGTGTTGAAATAACATGCAGTGAAAAGTATTTTTTTGACTATTTTGTGCTTATCATAAAATTATACTAACTCAAAAATCAGTTGAATAAACTAGTTACAAAAAGTTAATAAAAAATTTTCTCAAGTGAAAAAAAAGTACCTAAAAAACATTTATATCATCATTCATTCGCTCTAATGAGCAGGTCTTTGTCCTGGCGAGCCAAGGTCAACCTTGGTAAAAAACATTTATAATATTCATCAAATTAAATTAACTAAATTTTACAATTGATAATTTACTTTATTTTTATATCTGATTTAACTATAAATTTTCAAAGATTTTCCCAATTTTCACATTTAAATAACCTAGTTAAAACGATTAACTGATCGACATCTTCATTAATGCAACTTTTTGTTTTGACAATGTGATATGAAAGATCTTTATAGAATTACTGTATATTTTGATCAAAATGAGGACTGATATTGTTTGAAATTCAGTTTCTTAAATTTTGAAGACAGTTCGAACTCTATTTTTTCGTGAACTGTATAATTAAAACTTCCATTGATACTGTCTGCCTCACAATCATATCACAGGATAATAAGCGCATATCATAGGAACATATGTTGATGATGAAAAATGAGGTGTCATTCAAGCAATTGTAGTCAGGCATATTTTGATGGCAATATATTATTGGTTGTGAAGAATTACAACTTGTTATGATTTCTGAGTCTAGTGTAGTATAGTTTGAAAGGGGCAAATTTTTTTTTCAGGGGGATTTTTTTCCTGCTTCTAACACAACTACTCACACTAAAAATTTGCCTCCTCCTAGAACTCTGGTCTATGAACCCACTCTTAGATTTTATCTATCATTCATCTTTAAACAGTTATCCTTTCAACCAAGTATATCTCATTACAACTCAGCCTTTAATCAGTACTAAAGATCGTCTCTCCTACTCATCTACTAGTAACTCCATTCAATTCTTTTCATTCAAAGCATTAATATCTTCTACATTTAGTACTTCAACTTGATAAAGACTCGTGGAGTCGAAAATTCGTTTTATTTAAATAAATTTGTTTGAAACTTTACTCTTTTTATTTATCTAGTATGTGGGCTTTTTTTATAATAGGCTTGCAAAACAGGTAGATGTTCATATCATTAAAAAAATGTTTGACTAATATGGGGACAAGTACACACAATATGTCTTTTTTTCAATGTAGTATATAATATAGACCCTAAGTTATAAGGTTAACTATAGATAATGCCAAAATTTTGATGAAAAATTTTAATTTTTGATTGACAGTTTTGGACATGAAAGTTATTCAACTACCATGAAAATGGTATCAAAAATTGCAGCAAGGGATTTTAGGAAAAGTGACAAAATTTTAAGGGATATGGTTCATCCAATTTTATACAATTAAATTTTTGAAGCCCCCCCCCCCCAGCACTAATATGGTTAAAATGTAATAACAAAATACACAGATATATAATTTCTTTTTTAAATAAAGCCCATTAAATTTATGAATAAAACTTGTTTGAGTTTTGGAATATAAATCTAAACCTTAAAGATTACTTTAAGTAAAGTAGAGTAATTAGAGAAAAAAGTTAGTTAAAATGTCTCAAATTAAAATTTAGTAATCCAACATTTTTCCTTGTCCCATATATCTTAGATCTTTAAAATCTAAACAAACAAAAAACACTAAAGGAAAAATTTTTAAATCCATACGCCATTTTTAAGATTATTTGTGACTGTCATGCGCCGGTGTCATTAAACACGCGCGTGCAAGTAAACCAAAGAATAAAAACACATGCACTAAGTGCATATATATTCAAAAATTGATAAGAAATTAATAAAAAAAAAAAAAATTTTTTTAATTTAATTTTTCTTGTTTTGATCAAAAACGGGTCGTGGCAAAATGAGCTGACAGAAACAAAGTTAAATTGCCACCTAATAAAAAAAGATATGAACATGAAACTTGACATACATATAAATCTCGAGTTTCTTATTCAGAAAAATATCATCTTAATCTATAAAGTTATGTTAAAGACCTCATTCTGATGATAAGAATGCAAAATTTTTATAATTGTGAACCATTTTTGTCACCTCGATAAGGATTGAAATGTCTATGCGAAAAAATTAAAGCAAAATTTTTTATTTTTCAAAGAAAAAAAATAAAATTAAACAAAATATAAATAAAAACTTTAAAATTTCTTAACAAGTAAATATATTTAAATTTTATTATAAAATAACTTAAATTAACAAATTTAGAAAATGTTAGATTATTCCCAAATAAAAAAATCGTGTTTATGCTAAAATGATTTTACAATATTTTTTGACATATTTCTCAATTTTTTTTGAAAACTATTCTATTTAATTGTACAGCTTTGTTTTATATAATAAGTACACTAAAACCTGAAGATTAAAAACAAGTAGAGATAACTTTAATTTTAATGTATTATTCTGTTTTTATGTATAATATTTTCCAGAAAATAAATTAAAACGACTCACCGCTATTGAATATCCGCAGACTTTTACTGATTATTTTTTATATGTAAAACTAAAAGTTTTGTGTTTTTGTCTAGATTTACTGAATAAAAGAAATTATATAAACACTATAATTTTGAGTTTCAAATTTCAATGGGGCTAAAAATGACTCTAAAACGCTTATATATACTTTTTAAAAGAAAAATATAAAATTTTATATAATTTGCCTTTTTTTAATTCCAATCTTTTCGGTAAAGTTCTATTTTAATTCGAAGTGAGATTGTGATCAAAAATGACCCCCATTTAAAAGATTTTTTCACTTTCTTTATATATTTTTTTGTTTCTTCTATGCAGTTGACATAACTCACAATTATTGCACCTGAGGTCCCTTTAGGTAACTAAAATTTTTAATTTTCATTAGGTTAAAATGCTAAAGAATTTTAAAAAAATAGAATTTTCTTTTTAAATTAAATACATGAAAACGAAATCTATAGAAGGACTTTGTAATGAATTGTACTTAACAAAGGTTATTGATATAAAAAAAAAAGTTATTTTCATGCCCTGTCTTAAACGCATTTTTCAAGTGCTTGAAAATTTTATAAGTGAACAAAATTTTTTCATATAATTAAAAAATCATCCAAATGAAATATTGTTAGAACACTCGTTTTTCTTAAATCAATCTACAACATACTAAAATTAATATTTTTATTGGCGAAAACCTGTCATTTTATAAAATTTAATTCAGAAGAGAATAGGAACTATTTAACTAATAGGTTTATTTTCATGTCTAAAATTTAAAAACACAACTTTACTTTTTTCTATTTATTTAATATTCTAACGATTTTTTTGATAACTTTAAGTATTTACTATATTTTGCAGGGATCATGTATATATGACGTCCCTTAACAAGCGTGAAAAGTTGTTAATAAATTATAGACCTATTTATCTAAGTTAAACTGAGTGAAAAGTTTTAGAGATATTAAATTATCAAATGTTTAAGAAAAATGAAAAAAAGTTTTGGCTTAGAAAAAAAAACTGAAAGAATGAAAATTTCATTTAAAGTTTATATGGGAACCTCAAAAAATATGACTTCATTAGTTCAGGGTGCGAAGTAGAAAATTTTCACTGAAGGGGGGGGGGGGGGGAGGGGGGAGGGGAATGCTCTGCTGTGTGGAGTCAACCCTTACATAGAAACACATAAACGTTGCAGGAAACGTCCCATGAGGTCTACTTCTACAAAAAAGATCAGTGCTTGTATGCATGTCTAAAGCTACATGCTACTACATGATACCATACGTTCTATATATCAAAAAAGTGTCAGTGAGAATTCTTATGAATATGGGTCATGACAAACACTGAAACTACAAGTTAGGCTATATTATTGAATGGCCTACTTACTCGATAGAAAGAATTACAATTTACAATTTTAAAATTTATTTTAACATAAAAAAGTGGTACGAAAAATTCTTCGAAATTCACTTTGTTGAAAAAAGTAGGTGCTGAAGACAAGGCACACACACATTGGCGAATCTAAGGGGGCCTCTCCCCTATGAAAAATGGCTTCGAAAATTACCCGTAATAATGTATACCCTTACATGTATAAAAAATAAAATTTTGCAATTTATTCATGGCAAAATAATGTTATAAATATGAAAACATAGGTAATTGTCGTATTCTCTGAAGACTTTTAGCAAAATTGCAAAAAAAAAATTAATAGATTTCGGCCCCCCTATAAGAAATTTCTCGATCCGCCACTGCACACACATCATCTGTCTTTCGATCCTGACTGATTGCAGATCGATGGTTTTTTAACCAAGTGTGAACGTATTTTGTAAAATCTACCCGTGAAATAGGGGGTCCATTGATATTCAGAAAAAGAACAGCATCAAATGCGCGTACACTCATCTGATTACGTTCTGATGTACAGATGTCATTCATCGAACTAAACCCACGTTCGCATTCAGCCGTGGAAACAGGGAATATATTAATAACTTGTAAAATGTTTTCATAGTCAGTTGATAAATATCCACATTTGAAATTTCGAAAGGCACATACAGTGGACATCACATCTTGTTTGAAAAATCGAGCCACATCCATCACTTCCGTGTCTCCATAAGTTACCAATTCTTCTTACTTTTTCGATCAATTTCTGGGATCCAAGTGCACACAGTCATTCAACAACTTCGAGTCAAATCTGCAATTGAGATTGTCAATCCCAGCTTGGATAAACTGGTTGTGAAAGTTAGAAAGGGAAGATCCGGTTAGAGTTAAATTCAAAAACATCGAAGTTATTTATTGATACAATGTAATAATCATTACAATTCTTAATCTTCTAAATTATGGTCTACAAGATAACCATTGTGTCATGTCTAAAAATAGTTATAAAATTATAACATTTGAATTAAAAAGATTTTCATTTCTGCATCATTTAGTAACCGATACCGGTATAAGCTCCTTCACCACGTCAAGGCGATGCAATTTGAAGGAGATAAGATATGCAACGAAATTTTTATAAGAGCGTATAAAAAAAATTATAGAAATAGGTTAAATTAAAATTGTGAAATCATAAAGTTTGTCCAATTTATTTTATCATCATTTTTCACATTTTTTAAAAAATCTAAATTTGGAGAAAAAATGATGCAAATAGCCAATACACTGGGAATTTTTTTTCAGAATAATAATTCATCATTTGAATTTCCAGAAATAAATAGTTAATGTAGCACATAGAAGGTAAAATGTTAGGTTGATTTTAACCCTAAGCACATTTCAAAATAATATAGATCAAACTACATTACCTTTACCAATCTATGCACAGGACGAGGAGAGGATTTTCGAAATTCATATTAATTACAATGAAAAAAACTATCGTCTGCGTTTATTAAAGAAAAATTGGGCATACATGGGTTAACTACTACAAGATAAGGAAACTGTTTATTTAATTCATTTTGAATATTCTTCCATGATAATAGAAAATATAGGAATTCAGAATATCTTTAGGATAAACTATTTCAAAGTGTAAAAAAGTTTAATTCAAAAAAATCGAGGTTATTTATTGATACAAAGTAATAATTAATAATTACAATTCAAGAGTTATAATCTTAATCTTTGAAATTATGGTCTACAAGATAACCATTGTCATGGCGCACATCCGGAGACGAGGGGGTCCAATGTGTTTTCAGGGGGGGGGGGGGCGAAAATCAATAATTTCTACAAGTAAGATTTACTTTTAAAAGCTTGAATATAAAAAATTTATGATGATCGCATTATAGGATGTAATGATCATTGGATATGACAATACATGATGATGTAAGATGAGATGCAAAAGAGAATGAAAGATCGAATTCAGACTAATTATTAAAATATTAATACTTCACATAAGATAATAACAAAACGAAAAGATAGAAATAATTATCTTACAGAATTGAAATGTAAAAAGCTGTTCTAAAAAATTTTAATATTTCACATGTAAAGATAATAAAACGAAAAGATAGAAATAATTATCTTACAGAATTGTAAAAGGTAAAAAGCTGTTCTAAAAAAATATTAATTTCACATAAGATAATAACAAAACGAAAATATAGAAATAATTATCTTTCAGAATTGTAAAAGGTAAAAAGCTGTTCTAAAAAAATATTAATATTTCACATAAGATAGTAACAAAAGGAAAATATAGAAATAATTATCTTACAGAATTGTAAAAGGTAAAAAGCTTTTCTAAAAAATATTAATATTTCACATGTGTGAAGATAATAACAAAAAGAAAATAATTATCTTACAGAATTGTAAAAGGTAAAAAGCTGTTCTAAAAAATATTAATATTTCACATGTGTGAAGATAATAACAAAAAGAAAATAATTATCTTACAGAATTGTAAAAGGTAAAAAGCTGTTCTAAAAAACATTAATATTTCAGATGTGTGAAGATAATAACACAAAGAAAATAATTATCTTACAGAATTGTAAAAGGTAAAAAGCTGTTCTAAAAAATATTAATATTTCACATGTGTGAAGATAATAACAAAAAGAAAATAATTATCTTAAAAAATTTTAAAAGTTAAAAAGTTTTTTTAAAAAATATTAATATTTCATTTTTTAAAAAAAAAAAAAAAAAAAAATTATTTTACAAAATTTAAAAAGTAAAAAAATTTTTTAAAAAAAAATAAATATTATGTATGAAAATTACAGAATTGTTTAGAAAAGTTTCATATAAAAATTGGAAGTTAAAAATGTCATATGTGATATCAATATTAAAACTATAAGATAAAAATAAAATATTAGAGCATAGTTTATTTAAAAAGTTAAATAGGCTTTAAAATTCTTAATTACATCTACGAAAGTAAAAAACTTGTAAAGATTGTTTAGAGAACTTACGAGTAGTAAAAATGAAATGAAACTTCAAAATCAAAGGAATAAGATAATTACGAAAATCTCCATTTTTAAAAAACCGATAAAATGGCTGTAGATTCTGTCAGCTTATTTTACCATAAAAATGGCTACCGAAAAAATTTCCGAATTTTGAGTAATCATAATATAAAATCTATTGGTTAGATTCTTATGTAACTTTACAAAATTATATATTTTATAATGTTTTATTAGTATTTAAAATTTCAAGTCAATTCATTGATTATTTTAAAAATTATTAAAGTTTTTCTTGTAAGCTTTTCTGTCAGCTCATTTTGCCAGGACCGATCAAAAACTCCAGTTTAATTGATTCCGCCCTTTACAACTATGAAAAACTGGATTTGAAAAATAAAGATAATAATTTAATTAAAAAAAAAATAAAAATTAATTTATAAAACTTTTCAATTTTGATTTTTTTAAATACTATAAAAAATTTGAAAAAAATATATGTCATCTTAAAATTAAAATTTTAAAATTTGACTTTTAAAAAGTTTTTGAAAAATTGTTTATTTTTTAGATTTTTATATATTTATAAAGATTTCGAAAAAATATATGTCATCTTAAAATTAAATTATGGCACAACAGTGAAAATTATACGCATCGTGTGCAGAAATGAAAATCTTTGTTCAAATGTTATAATTTTTTTATAACTATTTTAGACATGACACAATGAGTTATCTTGTAGACCATAATTTAGAAGATTAAAATTGTAATGATTATTACATTAGCAGCATCAATAAATAACCGATAATTTATGGCAAGCAGTTGATAGAAATCTCAGTTGCAGATTTGACTTCGAAGTTGTTGAATGACTGATGTGCACTTGGATCCCAGTATAGTCTGAAAAGCAAGGAGAATTGGTGGCTTATGGAAGTCTACGGAAGTCGATGGATGTGGCTCGATTTTCCAAACAAGGTGTGATGTCCACTGTATGTGCCTTTCGAAAGAAATTTCATAAATGTGGATATTTATCAGCTGACTGTGAAAGCATTTTACAGTTATTAATATGTTCTGTTTCCACGGCTGAATGCGAGCGTGGGTTTAGTTCGATGAATGACTTATCTTGTTACATCAGGACGCAATCAGATGAGTGTACGCGCATTTGATGCTGTTCTTTTTCTGAATATCAATGGACCCCCTATTTCACGGGTAGGTTTCACAAAATACGTTCACACTTGGTTAAAAACCATCGATCTCGCAATCAGTCGGAAATCGAACAGACAGATGATGTGCAGCAGTGGCGGATCAGAGAAATTTCTTATAGGGGGGCCGAAATCTATTAATTTTTTTTTGCAATTTTTGCTAAAAGAATGCTTCAGAGAACTACGTCAATTACCCATGTTTTCGCTATTTATAACATTATTTTGCCATGTATAATTCGCAAAATTTTATTTTTTGCTACATGTAAGGGTATACATTATTACGTAATTTTCGAAGCCATTTTTCATAGAGAGGCCCCTTAGATTCGCCAATGTGTGTGTGCCTTGATCTTGCAGCACCCTACTTTTTCAACAAAGTGAATTTCGAAGAATTTTTTCGTTGCCACTTTCATGTTAAAAATAAATTTTAAAATTGTAAATTGCTAATTCTCTATCGAGTAAGTAGGCCATTCAATAATATAACTAACTAACAATTTAGTTTCGTAGATTGTCATGAATTCTCACTGAATTCTTTTTGATATACGTAGAACGTATGGTATCGCATCATAGATAGTAGCATGTAGCTTGTAGACATGCATAACAAGCACAGATCTTTTTTGTAGAAGTAGACACTCATGGGACGTTTCCTGCAACGATTTATGTGTTTCTATGTAAGGGTTGACTCCACACGGCAACATTCCTCCCCTTGCTAGTGAAAATTTTCTACTTCGCACCGACTAATGAAGTCATATTTTTAGTTCCGAAGGCTTTAAATGAAATTTTCATTCTTCAGTTTTTTTCTAAGCCAAAACTTTTTTCATTTTTCTTAAACATTTGATAAATATCTCTAAAACTTTCACTCAGTTTAACTTCAGATAAATAAGTCTATAATTTATTAACAACTTTTCACGCTTGTTAGGGGACGTCGCCTATACATGATCCCTGCAAAATATAGTAAATATGCTTAAAGTTATCAAAAAATCGTTAAAATTAAATAAATAGAAAAAAGCAAAGTTGTGTTTTTAAATTTAGACATGAAAATAAACCTATTAGTTAAATAGTTCTATTCTCTTCTGAATTAAATTTTATAAAATGACTAGGTTTCAATTATTAATTTAGTATGTTATGAGTGATTTAGAAAACAGTGTTCTAACAATATTTCATTTGGATGATTTTTAATTATATGAAAAATTTTGTTCACTTATGAAATTTTCAAGCACTTGAAAATGCGTTTAAGACGGGCAGTAACTTTTTTTATATCATTAACCTTTGTTAAGTTACATTCATTACAAAGTCCTCTATAGATTTCGTTTTCATGTATTTAATTTAAAAGAAAATTCTATTTTTAAAATCTTTAGCATTTAACAATTGAAATTAACAATTTTAGTTACCTAAAGGGACCTCAGGTGCAATAATTGTGAGTTATGTCAACTGCATAAAGCAAAAAAATATATAAAGAAGGTGAAAAAATCTTGCAAATGGGGGAATCGATTTTCGATCACAATCTCAATCTCTCGAATTAGAATAGAACTTTTACCGAAAAGATTGGAATGAGCAGAAGGCATATGAGAAATTTTATATTTTTTCTTTTTAAAAGTATATATAAGCGTTTTAGAGTCGTTTTTAGCCCCATTGAAATTTGAAACTCAAAATTATAGTGTTTATATAATTTCTTTATTCAGTCAATCTAGACAAGAACACAAAACAGTTGCTTACATATAAAATAATGTCGAGTAAAAATCTGTATATTCTGAAGCGGATGTATATTCGATGTATAAAAAACAGAATAATACATTAAAATAAAGGATTATCTCTACCTGTTTTTACTTCGGGTTTTATGTACTTATTATATAAACAAAGCTGTACAATTAAATAGAATAGTTTTCAAAAAATTGAGAAATATGTCAAAAAATATTGTAAAATCATTTTAGCATAGAAACACGATTTTTATTTGGGAATAATCTAACGTTTTACTAGGATTTGTTAATTTAAGTTATTTTATAATAAAATTTAAATATAACTTACTTGTTAAAAAAAATTTTAAAGTTTTTATTTATATTTTGTTTAATTTTATTTTTTCTTTGAAAAATAAAAAATTTTAGCTTTAATTTTTTCGCATAGACATGGCGACTCGTATCGAGAGATTGACAAAAATGGTTCTGACAACTATAAAAATTTCGGCATTCTTATCATCCAGAATGAAGGTCTTTAACATAACTTTATAGATTA